>CM070829.1:36149889-36709889 GCA_036326025.1 Chrosomus eos | reverse complement strand
ACAGTTAGCATCTGAACTAATGACCTGACGCGCTGCGATAAGACACGGTACATGACATCAGCTCTCTAATTCTGCACCACCGTGTGAGAAACGACAACAAGCCTCCTCTCCTACTTTTGGTGCTCGTCATCGTCATGACAACCAAACAGAGGCTGCTTGTTTAGATGCTTTGTTTAGTTAATTGACATATGTTTAGTTTATTTTTAACAGAAAGCATGCAGGTTCTAAATGTTGCCATCGCTCTTTATTGAGTTTACTAAAACATACACTTATGAAAAGTACATAAAAAGGTATTCGCTGAAGTACTTTGGAGAACCAAATACTGTGAATCAATTGTCAGTACCATAGTAATTATCAAAGAACTATGACTTTACAACATGCGGCATGCTAAATACCTTTGTATATTAATATATAATTTTGTACTATGACATAATTTAAGTACCTTGGTAATACTACAGTTTTAAGGCCTGTTCACACCAGGACGAATTTCGCGTGCGATATTCGCCAACGTTTAACGCCTCGTGACTAAACAATGGGCGCCAATGTGAGTGTGCACACCGACGCGTAAAACGCCACGCGTAAAAGCGTCATTTTTTTTTAAACGCCTCGGGTTCGTTTTTTTTGTTTGACGCGCCGCGTCAAAAACTATCCGACCAATGAGATTGGCGCTTTTGCTCACGTGTCTGGAGCTTCTGAAGTTACAGTAAAACACAACTTGGGGGCGCTCAAACACAAAACGGTCTTGCCGAGCACACATACGTAACGGCGAAGAAGATATACAGCGTCTACACTCTGCCGGGAAGAAATAAGACGAGGAAGATGCAAGGCCAGATGAATGTAGAGCTGATGGTCTTGTTGGTGTCTATATAAAGAGACACCAACGAGAATAAAGAACTATATGACAAACGTGACAAACTTGCTTTCTTCTTCTGAGTGACAAGCGAGTGTCAGAAGCACTTTGTGGACCGGGGTATTAAGCGCCATCTAATGTCAGGGAATGAATTTGCATGTTCACTGCGCTCGTCGTCAGCAAAATTCGCTTGGGTGTGAACACAAAAGACGCGTTGAAAAACGCTGACGAATAACGCGCACCGATATTCGTCCCGGTGTGTACAACCCTTTAAGGCCTGCTCACACCGGGACGAATTTCGCGCGCGTTATTCGCCGACGTTTAACGCCTCGTGACTAAACAATGGGCGCCAATGTGAGTGTGCACACCGACGCGTAAAACGCCATGCGTAAAAGCGTCATTTTTTTTAAACGCCTCGGGTTCGTTTTTTTGTTTGACGCGCCGCGTCAAAAACTACCCGACCAATGAGATTGGCGCTTTTGCTCACGTGTCTGGAGCTTTTGAAGTTACAGTAAAACACAACTTGGGGGCGCTCAAACACAAAACGGTCTTGCCGAGCACACATACGTAACGGCGAAGAAGATATACAGCGTCTACACTCTGCCGGGAAGAAATAAGACGAGGAAGATGCAAGGCCAGATGAATGTAGAGCTGATGGTCTTGTTGGTGTCTTTATAAAGAGACACCAACGAGAATAAAGAACTATATGACAAACGCGACAAACTTGCTTTCTTCTTCTGAGTGACAAGCGAGTGTCAGAAGTACTTTGTGGACCGGGGCAGATATACGACTCTGGACCGGGGTATTTCTGTTTTACATTAAGCGCCATCTAATGTCAGGGAATGAATTTGCATGTTCACTCGGCTCATCGTCAGCGAAAAACGCTTGGGTGTGGAACACAAAAACGCATTGAAAAACGCTGACGAATAACGCGAGCCTATATTCGTCCCGGTGTGTACGAGCGATTAGACATGTAGCTTGGTAGAACAATGGTATTCTTTATGTAAAAAATGAAATGAAATGTACGAGTCCATTTACCATATACTTTAGAGTCTGACACCGCTCCATTGACAAGCGGTAACTTCCTTGTAGCCGGGAACTCTATTGAAGTCTAAAACTATTGGATCTGCCCAGAGTCACTCTGGATCTGCCATAACCAATCGCTAACGTTTGGTCGTGACATATGTCTTTTCCCGAACCCCGTGGGGAGGAGGGCAACAACATCATGGCCACCAACAAAACTAAGCAAAGATTGTTCTTGCTCCGGCTTTAACTTCTTGATATTCGGCAGCGTTGCCACACAACGGATCTTCGCATCTTTCTCCGATGCCGTTACTGAACTACAACTCAAAATAACGCACGAAATCAACGTCATCGTTCTCAGCCACTCTCTCTGTTCGCTGATTGGCCGATTGGAGAAAACCAAAGTCTACAGCAGAGTCCCAGACGTAGTACTGATGGAAAATGAAAATTGAGCGGAAGTACGTAAGAGGGCGGAGTCAGGCTACCATGACATTACCTAAGGCCATGGTATTACCATGGTATATGAATAATGGAAATCAAAATAAGACTTTAGTGAACAAAGCAACAAAGCCGAGATGCCTGCAGAACATCTGAATTTTCTTTGACCAAGACACAATTATTATACCTTTTTCTTATCAGTTATTTCGCAATAAACCAAGTGACATAATGTCTCGAAGATTCACCGCTCTTGTTTTCCCACCATTAAGTTCTACATCTTTTGCCTTTCTCTCTAATTGTGGCATTCTGCCAATTAATGGTCAACTCTCTCTCATGGGCAAAAAGAAACATTCTCCAAGGCCAATCAACTCTTCCACGTGACGCCTCTTAACAATGATCTTATTCTTTCACATCGTCAGGTGTTTACCAGAAAATCCCTGACTGTGCAAAAACTGCTCACACTTCTCATCTCGACGTTTGTAGTCACCAGCTATGTTTCCATCCACATGTTTTTATCCGAATTAAGTGATATCGAATGAAAAATGCCTTATGGAAACAGTAAAATTCGAATGAAACTCAAATGAAATGCGTTCGGTCTCATCGGATTTTATCTTGATGGATATACGGCTTATGCGATAAACGCGGATGGAAACATTATTATGGCGCGATCCATTTTGTCTAGCAAAACTTTGTTCGCAAATGTAATAAATAAATGAACGGAAACACCTTAAAGTATCTCAAATCAATTCCATATACCAATTTGATCGCAAAACAGCATGTGACGTCATTACGCACAGGTTTTTATTCGCTTTAAAGCCGTTGGATGGAAACACACTTTCACCAGCTTTAGTTTTAGCGAACTTCAGATAATTTGATTGAAAAGTGGATGGAAACGGCTACAGTTACGGACATAAGGCCTTAAAAACACATCTGGTTTTAATTGTATTAAAACTAATTCTACTATTGTTTTCTATAGAAATGAGAAATGTTTTCAACACTACCACAGTATATTTCAAACTACAATGGTATCACAGTGTTTTGGGGCATGCACTATGATATTATTCGCAGTTCCTATGAAAACAATGTACTGTAAATACCATAGTAAATGAAGTTTGTGGTCAGTCATTAAAAAAAAAAAAGAAATTAATACTTATATCCAGCAAAGACACATTAAATTGATCAAAAGCGTCAGTAAAGACATTTTTAATGTTACAAAGATTTCGATTTCAAATAAATGCTGTTCTTTTCATCAAAGAATCCTGAAAACAATGTATCAGGTTTTCCACAAAAATATGAAGCAGCGCTACTGTTTTCAACATTGATAATAATCATAAATGTTTCTTGAGCTGCAAATCATATTAGAAACTTATTTCTTAAGGATCATGTGACACTGAAGACTGGAGTAATGATGCTGAAAATTCAGCTTTGATCACAGGAATAAATTACATTTTACAATTTATTCACATATTTTCAATTGTATTAAATCTCACAGTTTTTTACTGTATTTTAGATCAAGAAATTGGTGAGCAGAAGAGACTTTTTTAAAAAGTCCTTAAACCTTTTAATGGTACTGTAATCTAACGGTACTGACAGGAATCTGCTAGAATGTTCCATTATAAACACAGAAAGTGAGGTTTATTTTTAAAAAGGGTTGTTAGTTGTGTATGAGTGGTGACATCGGGCATGTGTTAAAGTTTAAACTCTTCACCTGTTAGTACTCAAGGCTGAACAGCCTCAGTCTTCACTCCTTCTGGAAGGGTGTGTGTCTCTAAAAGTGACACATCCGTGGGATGTAGGATTAACATGATATCATTGCAGCTAAAGCGGACTCTGTGGTGAGATCATCTCTCCGCTGCAGCCCACACCTATTGTCAGAAAAAACACGGCAGTGAGCCAAAAACATTAGTGCAGACGCTGAGAGATCTGGGCTCGCTCATGGCTTTGTGCTTTTTCTGCGAAACTCTTCCAAATGATCAAGCAGAACAATTGGAAGTAGTTTTTCTCCCTGATTGTGACATACTACTAATTACTAATTTGATGTTTAGTTTATTCTTTAAAGTCACCATGAAATCAAAATTGACAATTCTTGTTTTTTTGTTTTTTTTTAGTATTTATTATAAATTATTTATCCGTGCAGAATGCAGATCATGATTGTTTTGTAAATTTATCTGCCTCATAATCTTTAATCAAAATATTTTCAGCGACATCTCTTCTCTTTTCTGATGACGTGTTTACTGGCGCGAGGGCGGGGCAACCTGTCACTCACATGAGATCCACCAATAGCAAACCACAACCATCCAATCAAATCCCTATGGACAAAATCAAGTCCCGCATTACATTTGGTCTTATTCCAGAAGCCGTTTCACTCTGATATACGTCACTAGGAAGAAAAGACTATACGCTTACTTCTGACTTAAATCCAAAGTGATTTGAATACACTTTAATATTATTAACAAGATTAAAATTGATGTGCTTTACTTACGTGTTCCTGGTGTTATTGTGCACAGTTATTCTTTTTCCCAACAAAAATGACTATAGAATCAATATAAATGCTGTTAGTGTGATATAAAATTACTCGTGCTGTGATACAAGAGCTTGATCACGCTTGATCACTTTTTCCTCCATCCTCTGTTTAACTGTACATGGGAAATGACATCATCTTCCTCCCATCAGAAAGGCATCTGTTCATTCGTCCACTGTGATCGGAGCAGAAACACACGGCCATAAGAAAACATGCTTATCAGTAACATTTACTCATCGATCACAGCCAGGCAGGACAAAAGCGAGCGCTGCGATATAAATGACTCCCAAAGCGTGTATGAAGCTGACGCTGAAGTCATTACACAGCGAGTGTTTCTCATTCTGGGTCAGCAGATGTCTTTCTGAAGGAGGTGATTCTGAAGGAGCCGTTTGTGCAACGGAAAGAATGTTCCAGATAGCAGAGCTATTTCTGAGAAAAGGCTTGTCATTGCATTCATAGTGCCGTTTGTTTCTGAAACTCTTTCTTTTTTTTAAATTATAATGTTGACTTGACAAGGTCTGTTTATCTGACAGATTGTCTATCGTTTATTCTATCATCTATCTATCTATCTGTCTGTCTGTCTGTCTGTCTGTCTGTCTATCTATCTATCTATCATCTGTCTGTCTGTCTGTCTGTCTGTCTGTCTATCTATCTATCTGTCTGTCTGTCTGTCTGTCTGTCTGTCTGTCTGTCTGTCTGTCTGTCTGTCTGTCTGTCTATCTATCTATCTATCTATCTATCTATCTATCTATCTATCTATCTATCTGTCTATCTATCTGTCTGTCTGCTGTCTGTCTGTCTGTCTGTCTGTCTGTCTATCTATCTATCTATCTATCTATCTATCTATCTATCTATCTATCTATCTATCTATCATCTATCTATCTATCATCTGTCTGTCTGTCTGTCTGTCTGTCTGTCTGTCTGTCTGTCTGTCTGTCTATCTATCTATCTATCTATCTATCTATCTATCTGTCTATCTATCTGTCTGTCTGTCTGTCTGTCTGTCTGTCTGTCTGTCTGTCTGTCTGTCTGGTATATTTCCATCTATCCATCCATCCATTTATCCATCCATCCATCTATCCATTTATCCATCCATTTATCCATCCATCTATCCATCCATCCATCCATCTGTGTCGTATATTTCCATCTATCCATCCATCCATCCATCCATCCATTTATCCATCCATTTATCCATCCATTTATCCATCCATCCATCTATCCATTTATCCATCCATTTATCCATCCATCCATCTATCCATCCATCCATCCATCTGTGTCGTATATTTCCATCCATCCATCCATATTTCCATCTATCCATCCATCCATCCATCCATTTATCCATCTATCCATCCATCCATCCATCCATCCATTTATCCATCCATTTATCCATCCATCCATCTATCCATTTATCCATCCATCCATCTATCCATCCATCCATCTGTGTCGTATATTTCCATCTATCCATCCATCCATCCATCCATCCATTTATCCATCCATTTATCCATCCATCCATCTATCCATTTATCCATCCATTTATCCATCCATCCATCTATCCATCCATCCATCCATCTGTGTCGTATATTTCCATCCATCCATCCATCCATCCATTTATCCATCCATTTATCCATCCATCCATCTATCCATTTATCCATCCATTTATCCATCCATCCATCTATCCATCCATCCATCCATCTGTGTCGTATATTTCCATCCATCCATCCATCTATCCATCCATCCATCCATTTATCCATCCATTTATCCATCCATCCATCCATCTATCCATTTATCCATCCATTTATCCATCCATTTATCCATCCATCCATCTATCCATCCATCCATCCATCTGTGTCGTATATTTCCATCCATCCATCCATATTTCCATCCATCCATCCATCCATCCATCCATCCATTTATCCATCTATCCATCCATCCATCCATCCATTTATCCATCCATTTATCCATCCATCCATCTATCCATTTATCCATCCATTTATCCATCCATCTATCCATCCATCCATCCATCCATCCATCCATCCATCCATCCATCTGTGTCGTATATTTCCATCTATCCATCCATCCATCCATCCATCCATCTGTGTCGTATATTTCAATCCATCCATCCATCCATCCATCCATCCATCCATCCATTTATCCATCTATCCATCCATCCATCCATCCATCCATTTATCCATCCATTTATCCATCCATCCATCTATCCATTTATCCATCCATTTATCCATCCATCCATCTATCCATCCATCCATCCATCCATCTGTGTCGTATATTTCCATCTATCCATCCATCCATCCATTTATCCATCCATTTATCCATCCATCCATCTATCCATTTATCCATCCATTTATCCATCCATCCATCTATCCATCCATCCATCCATCTGTGTCGTATATTTCCATCCATCCATCCATCCATCCATCCATCCATCCATCCATCCATCCATCCATCCATCCATCCATCCATCCATTTATCCATCCATTTATCCATCCATCCATCTATCCATTTATCCATCCATTTATCCATCCATTTATCCATCCATCCATCTATCCATCCATCCATCCATCTGTGTCGTATATTTCCATCCATCCATCCATCTATCCATCCATTTATCCATCCATCCATCCATCCATCCATTTATCCATCCATTTATCCATCCATTTATCCATCCATCCATCCATCTATGCATCCATCCATTTATCCATCCATCCATCCATCCATCCATTTATCCATCCATCCATCCATCCATCCATCCATTTATCCATCCATTTATCCATCCATCCATCCATTTATCCATCCATCCATCCATCCATTTATCCATCCATTTATCCATCCATTTATCCATCCATCCATCCATCTATCCATTTTTCCATCCATCCATCCATCTGTGTCGTATATTTCCATCCATCCATCCATCTATCCATCCATCCATCCATTTATCCATCCATCCATCCATCCATCCATCCATTTATCCATCCATTTATCCATCCATTTATCCATCCATCCATCCATCCATCTATCCATCCATCCATTTATCCATCCATCCATCCATCCATCCATCCATTTATCCATCCATCCATTTATCCATCCATTTATCCATCCATTTATCCATCCATTTATCCATCCATTTATCCATCCATCCATCTATCCATTTTTCCATCCATCCATCCATCCATCCATCCATCCATCCATCCATTCATCAAACTATTAACCCTTAAACTATTAACCCTTAAATATACTTAAAGTACTTATCATCATTACTATCTGAACTTATTTCTACCCCATCACAATAAATCTGGAATTGCAGTCTGCATCTTCCACAGAAAGTTATATATTCCAACGCTCTCTAGAATACCTGATTCTGAATGATAATTCCACAATCATAATTGAATAAAGATGGGGGTTTTGTTCATCCTATCTGTTTGTCTTGCGTTAATGACTGACTGACTGTATTTCCCTCTGACATGGTGTTTAGGACAGTGAGAAAATGTAAATGAAATAGGCACAGGTGATGCAGATGAGAAAAGAGGCAGATTTCAGTGCAGTAGTACAGCGTAACAACTGTAATGTACAGTATGAGAGTCCTGTTGAACTCTCACCTAAAACGCGACTCCACATATTTCATCAGGTGCTATTTTAAACTTGGATTTATGATTCCTATTTTTATTTGCCTCTCAGTGTCCTCTCTTTATATATCTCTTTCGCACACTCTCTCTCCTTGCCATGTTGGGTGACATCAGGTCACATTTATTAGATTAAGGCTGTAGACTCAACAGAAAGCAGTAAATGGGGTTCATTTTTTATTTGAGGATTTTTTTCTTTGCATCCAGGCACAAAAAGCTGGTGTGCACTTGGGATATGGGTATTTTTTAGAGGCTCACGTTACAGGACGATACAGTAGGAAATGGCAGATGGTCAGTCAGAGCTTGTGCCGTCACAGGAAGTGTTTCGTCCAATGCACTGAAAATGTTGTGTGTTGTGTTTCTGATGAGAGAATGACTGAAGCTGTAAGGAGGGTTTCTCATTACAGAGGACAATGCTTTGGTTTTGGTGAAATTGCATTCTGCTACGATTACCTACGTCAGTTTATAAAAGGTTAACAAAAAATGCACTATTGATTAAAATGCTAAATTTGGTTTTACATTGCGGGTGTAAATGAATAGGCTTGGACGTGGTGCTGGAAACCCAATGCACAGGACAATAGAGACATCAGAATAAAAATATTCATGATTCTGAAGCTGAAAATAATTATTTTAGACGAATATGCTTGCACTCTTTCACTGGCTATATATATATTTAAAATAATGTAGACCACTTTTTACTGGTAACATCAGACATTTGGCATTATCAGGACCCACAAATACTCCCCCAATGCATTATTTAACATTATATATAGTAGTTTAATGTAGTACTGACACTAAAACTCTGAAAACTTGAATTTTTATTTTGGGTGAACTATACACAATACATATTTACACTATCCACGATACATATTGTTGCATTTTTGTATTGCGATATATTGTGACAAGATATATTGTTACACCCCTAGTTAATAATTTTTCAGGGATTATCTCTGACATTTTCTGAAAATAAAGCAAGATAAATCCTTCAATAACACACACACATATACTTAGGGCAGTTACAAATAGCTGTGTGTGCCTGATGTGTTAAAGTAATGACCATATGATGAGCTTAATTTGGCAACCATATGATCAACACAAATGCAGCGCTTCAGTTTGTGCCAGAAATATGTGAGAGTTTCTCTGCCCTTATTTAGTCACAATTCTCCAGCCTTGAAACAAACTCTGAGTTTTCCTCACGGAACTGTCTGTGTGCGGGTTCAGGTCTGTCTCTCTGTGTGGGGGAAGATGTGTGAGAAAATATTTAGACAATTGTTACCACCAGCCTTTATGTTGTTTACCACTGGTTATAGTTGAGGTTTGTAGTGGTTGAATCCAAGGAGGTCTGTAATACCTGGAGAAAACTATCTATTCACTTGTTTGTATACTTCAATGCCAGTTCCACTAGTGCATGCCAGTTTTGTTATAGTAGACTATTACAGATATTTTTGATAATTGAAAAAAAGCAATTAATAGCAAGTATTAGATGAAAAACTTACACTAACTTAAAATTAGAAATGTTGCCTTAGCATCTAACTGAAATAAGTTAAAATATTAAACCTACAATGAAACAAAACCTGAAAAAAGAAAATATTACCGATAGTTAGATAAATAGATAGATTCACAATCTGAATCTAAAAATTGAAAAACAAATGTTTTTGAATAAGTAAACATGCTACCATCTTTACTTCGAAAACATTTGGGTTTTTCTTCAATATAGTGTTTTTTATTTTTGTAATAGATAATTTTCTGTTTAATACTTTTTAGATTTTGTGTAAAATACATTTTCCCAGATTAGCTTATACTATTATGCCAACACATAATGTGCCAGTGTTTGAGTGTGTATCGAGCTCCAGTATCCATTACTGAATATAAAGGACGTGCCACCGATGCTTGTCCACCTCCGCTGAAAATACCCCGAGAATCTGAGGAATTAATTATCACTGCGAGTAACCGCCGCTCATTCACGGCTTTCGGGCATTTCAATTTCCCTGGAGACATGCATGTAACAAAACCGATAGCTGAGAAGTTAAACAGCCTTGTTCTGATTGGTGGATGAAGTGTGAGTGTTTCTGGTGTCTCCTGTGAACAAGTGTGTCTCTATAAATACCACTCAATTTCAGCAAGGAGCAGCTGTGTGGAGCGCCCGGGGAGCAAGGTGCATATTCTCAGTGTAAATATAAGACCAACTCTCATTTCTGTCTCACAGCTGCCTCCGTCTCCAATAATAACAGAGCTAAGGTCACCCCGAAACTCTCAGGCATAATCAAAGCTAAAAATACACCGTCTCGAGTTAGAACTGTGAGGGTTTGGAAAAACTGCAATAGATTGAACTCTCATCTAAATTGCAGTTTGAGACAGTAACAGTCTGTCAACAGTTTCTGTATATTTTTGGATTTTAACATAGAGGACACGATGTGTGTGTGTGTGTGTGTGTGTGTGTGTGTGTGTGTGTGTGTGTGTGTGTGTGTTGTGTGTGTGTGTGTGTGTGGTGTGTGTGTGTGTGTGTGTGTGGTGTGTGTGTGTGTGTGTGTGTGTGTGTGTGTGTGTGTGTGTGTGTTGTTTTTGCTATTTTGGACAGTGATCGAATGTCACAACAGAAACACAACAAATCAAAGTCAAGATCAAAATGAAAACACTCCCATGGCCGCAACTGCGCAACACGCTGCTATTAATAACACAAATACTTACTACAACAATGTATCTGCCAGGGTTTTCCCGTCTTTGGTTACTTGATGTTTCATCTATCTGTCTGTCTGGCATCCTATAATAATAATAATAATAATACATATTATAAAATATATATAAATTCTATAATTGTCAAATCTAAAAAAGCAATAAACTATCTAATAATATTTCTCATTTAAAACTGTTAATATATATATGTATATGTTTGTGTGTATTATATATATATATATATATATATATATATATATATATATATAATGTATGTTCGTATATAGCCTACATGTATATGTATGTATGCATGTGTATATATATATGTATGTGTGTATATAAAAAAATAGTATATACATATAAATATACATTTGTCGGTCTGTCTACAAAATATGCTTATTTATTGTAATATGTACTGTATAATATTTCACATTTAATAAGGTTAAAAGCAGAACTGTCAAAATAGTTTAAATAGACTTTGGCTATAAAATGTAAACTTTGGCTATAAAATGTAATTATCTTGTTTGTAAGTATAAAAGAGCTAAATGAACAATTGTAGTTTGAAAAAGCTTCATTCAGATTAGATTAGTTTCTCATAGTTCAAACGCTCATATGAGGCCTTTATGACCTACTGCAGAATTCAACATAGTGAACATCTTATTTTAATAATAAGCTTCATTAAAAACTCTGATCTTCTGAGAGTCTGCAGCCTTTTTATCCAGATGTGTTTCTGGAAACATGGATCCTGACTGATGTGTGTGATTTGAGTGTCGATCTCTCAGACTCTCTGAGGGCAGTGCTGGATCAGGCCTGATAGGCTGGGTGTGAGATCATACGGGAGGCAGCGTGTACACAGTTTATCAAAAATCCTGATGTCATAGTTGAGCTCAGTGGTCATTACCTCCCCTCTCTATCTCTCTCTCTCTCTCTCTCTCTCTCTCTCTCTCTCTCTCTCTCTCTCTCTCTCTCTCTCTCTCTCTCTCTCTCTCTCTCTCTCTCTCTCAGGGAAATCCCCCTCTTAAATCTGCACATGGGAACATGAGAAATGAGGCTGTTGCCGATTAGCTACAAGGGCAAACTACACATTAAAATATTAAGATTTGGCTCAGAGCTTGAGACTGCAGACATTTGATATGAGAGTCTTCTGTAGAAAAGGGATTGCTTTTTACTTCACTTGAAACATTTGTTGCATAAAACCTTAACCTTTTATTTCACAAACTTTTTTTATTACAAGATTTATATAGTGTTAAAGTAAGATAAGGATTAATCAAATTAAATATACACTCATCCAAAACAGAAATCTGAACATTGGATAAAGCCATGTTTAAAATGTGATAGAGTTAAAGGGTTGTACAGAGGGGATTTTGGATGTTTTTTACAATACAATACAATGTTGTATAAAGTCATGTGAATGCTATAACAAACCCCTCTGTAAAAACCCGCAGAGTATAGACAGGAATAAAACAGTAAGTTTGGTGTATCTAAAGCTGCTAAAGTGGAGATTTCTGACTCAGAAAAAGCATGTGGCCTTTAAATATATGTACTGTAATTGAAATATACAGATGCAAATAGATAAAATGCAATAAAATAAACACTTTAAAGTGTATTTCGATGTTTCTTTTTACTAGTCTGAAACATGTTATGAAAAGTCAAATAGCCCAAAATCTCTAAAATGACCAGTGCATGAAAAAACATTTGGAACGGTTGCAAAAAACGGGCGCATCAGATACGGAAAAATATTAGCTGTTTTATTGTTGTGACAGATTGTCTCAGGTGTATCTGTGTTTGCACATGCAGGTGAAGATGAGGTCCAGGACCAGCGATATGGAGGACCCAGAGAACAGACCACTGAAGCCGCTCGCTAGAATACACAACATTGAGAAAGAGGGAAGCAAACAGGAGCTGATGAGGGAGAAAACCAAAGCTGAGGAGGAGAAAGAGAGCAGTGAGGAGAAGGCTGTTGTTTGTGGGACTTTGAAAAAGCCTCAGAAGACGGGTGAGAAGCAGCTGAGGAGAGATGGACTGATGGACCTCTCCAAAGAAGATCTCGTTCATCTGCTGGGGGTCATGGAGGGAGAAGTGCAGGTGAAATGTGACTGCGTGTTGCCATTCGTTGTGTGTTTATCATAGTGAGTTTCTGCCAAGATACCATTATTGCTACAGCAACAGTGCGGTAACCTGGTACACTGGAAAAGAAATGGTGTAGGAGTTTGTCACAATTTTCACTCTGAAACTGCTAGGGAATTTCACAAATAATTACATAGTAACAGCAAATAACACATTGAATTAAATGTGGAATTTTGAGTACATTTATATTTTCTTGCAAAACATACTTCAATAATCTTAAAAAAAAATGTTTTACTGTCTACTTGCATCATTGTCATTCATAAAGGAATTTTAAAGGAAAATCTGAAGCTTTTTACACTGTTTGGAGGAGATTCCATATTATGATTTAAAAGCACTGACAGAAAGTATTTTGACAAAAACTATTGTATGGAAATGAGATGCACTACCTTTCAAAAGTTTGTGGTCAGATTTTTTTTTAAAGAAAAAAAAAATACTTTTATTCTGTAATGACGCATTAAATTGATCAAAAGTGAAGAAAACATTTAAAATGAAACACATTCATTCATCAAAGAATCCATCACAGCTTCCACAAAAAGATGAAGCAGCACAACTGTTTTTAACATTGATAATAATAATCATAAATGTTTCTTGAGCCACAAATAATCATATTATAGTGATTTCTGAAGGATCATGTGACACTGAAGACTGGAGTAATGATGCTGAAATTCAGCTTTGATCACAGGAATAAATTACATTTTATTATATATTCACATAGAAAATAGTCATTTAAAATTGGAATAATATTTCACAATATTACTGTTCTTACTGTATTTTTCATCACAAAAATGCAACCTGGATGAGCGTAAAGACTTCTTTTAAAAACGTTAAAAAATGTTACAGGCCCCAAACTTTTGAATGGTAGGCTAGGTAATTTTTATATTTTGTGCATATAGAAAATATGCATGCTGCACACAGGATGCAAACTGTTATATAGTGAACACAGCCAAAGGCATGTGCTAGTGTTCTGGTTTTGTAAAAGCTGAGAGCTCCCTCTTCTGGAGTACAGTCAGAATGTAACTTTTTTTTTTTTTAATCATTGAAGATAGTTCATTTCACAAAGGTTCCATAGGTCATGTTTGTACCAAAGTATTGTCTGTTTTGGAGTAATTTGATAAGCATGCATTACCATGGTACATATCAAAGTACCACAGTAATGCAATGATTCCATCCTTTTAGGCCCGTGAAGACATTATCCACATGCTGCAGTCTGAGAGAACACGGCCCGAGGTTCTGGAGGCTCATTACGGATCTGCGCTTCCAGTCAAACCTCTTCAAGCTCTGCAGAGAGACAGTCTGATGACCAGCAGCAACATGATTAGAGATGATGTTTATGAGATACCTATGATAGAGGTGAGGTGATCTAAACCATTCAAACATGAATTGATATGACGAACCTTAAATGCAATGCAAGTCGCTTTGAATAAATGCATAAAATGTAAAGTGCAGTGCAGATTATAGCATATTGTTGTGCTAGTGCAAGCAAATGGTGATGATAATCATTGTTTTTATAGCTGGACCGTTTGGAGGAGAAGCAGCGTGACACGTACAGGCGTATGTTAGAGCAGTTGCTCTTAGCAGAGAAATGCCACCGGCGCACCGTCACCGAACTGGACAGAGAAAAGCACAAACACATCGACTTCATGAACAAAAGCGATGATTTCACCAACTTGCTGGAGCAGGAGAGAGAGAGGTGAGGAGACGAGCTTTACACAACATCCCGTAGGAATGAATCTGATGTCTGTCAACAGTGGGGTTTTCAGTAAATGTGCTCATAAAGTCAAAAAAAACATTGGTTAATTTTTATACGAGGGCTAGTTAATGATAATAGCTCTGTTCTGAAATGGTCAAATCATCATTGTGTAGCCTCGCTTGAAAGAGACTACAACCACGTGGCATCAAAGCTATGAATTGCACATGATTGTATTGGTGACCACAGGCTGTCCTAAATCACACAAAGGGCCTTATAGCAGCGGATGAAGGGGTGACGGCATCAAAAAGGCCCGTCATTAGCGTGGTGTTCTTCTGAGAGCGTGAAACGGGCAGATTGAGGCCCTGTAGAGCTCCAGTCATTAGGCCAGGAGCATCTGAGCTATATATGGACATGAATAGACTCAAAAGAACATAAATGACAACGTGGGGATGTCCACGGGTCAAGAGCTTTTCTGGAAAGACATTCGATTAGAGCAGCTTCTCAAATAAATGAGTATATTATGAAGAAATTGTACATTAAGTACATTTCCCCTCAATTTTTTTTAATATGAGTAACGTGGGAATATTAAAAAAAAAAAAAAAAACGTATAATGATATATTATTTAAATTGTAAAGTTTATGCATCATGGTGGAATCTTTTTCTCACCTAGTCAGTTTCTGATGGATACCGTGAAGTTTTGTCCTACTTGTTTTTCTCTCTCTTTGATTATCCCGGTTAACTCTGAAACGTGTCACTCTGCAGGAGTAAAATCACTGTTTCATGGTGAACAGAGACACTGATTTTCACAATGTAGGCTTTTATTAAGAGACCTGCATTTTCCCACTTATAGAGATGTTGTTGTAGTTACCCACACTGTGAACATGATTTCAGTAAGTATAACATGTTCTTGGATCAACATCTTTTTTAATCCTGGAAGAACATTCCAATCAACCAATCACAGGGTTTCCGCGGGGTCTTAAAAAGTCTTAAAAAGTCTAAAATTCTGGACCTTAAATTTAAGGCCTTAAAAAGTCTTAAAAACGGCCAGATTTTCATCCTAGGTCTTAAATTTCATGTAGTCAGGTCTAAAAAAGTGTTTACCCTCGTTCATTTCCAGAAACGCTTGCCGCAGAAAGTTATTACAAAGTAGCAAAAAAGTATCGAGTTGTAGCCTACAAAGCGGAGCTCTAGAGCAGGGGTCTCCAACACGTCGCTCGCGTGCCCCAGTAGCTCGTGGCTTGACATGAGCTAGCTCGCCAGAGGCCGTTCACATATCGCGTCTTTTCCACGCTCAAAATGTATAGTTTGTTCAAATGTAGGCGCCCGGCAAGCGTGCTCATAATTGAAGCGACGCGTTAATTTTTTTACCAGGCGCAACGAGATGGAAAAAATCTAAACTTTTCAGAATGCCGCAAATGCACGCACCGCAGGTCATGTGACAGGAACCAACCAATCACCCCTTTGCATAACAACATTGAAAGCTCCGTCAACATGAAGGATGGGGGGCTCACCCAAACACTACTAATAAATATAAGCTAATGTGTAAATGTCAGTAATTTTTTTGACTCATTCTTTATATAAAAAAAAAATATTTAAAGGCTGAAATATGAGGTTTAACTTTGTATAAAACCTTTTTTGTCAAAACTTTATTTGAACTTGTACATGTTAGTAGATTACATGTTGCAAGACACTCTTTTAAAATCTAGCCATCATTTTTAATGGTATTTTAATGTTTATGTAATGCAAAGTGCATATTGATGCTAATCAATTTGTTATTTGCTGTTTTTCGACATAAAACTTGTTGAATTGACTGTAGTATTAGTACTTTTTGAACAGGATTCTGTGATAACCGTGATAATTTTGGTCACTTTAATCATCTCATCATTTCCTCTCTAGTTATGATTAACTATGATCAACTAAAATCAACAATAATTGTGTTTTTACAGTATAATATGCAAAAGTACAATTTTCTATTAAAAAAATATCTACCTCTCCATCTCTCTCTCTCTCACACACACACACCACACACACACACACACACACACACACACACACACACACACACACACACACACGATAGATAGATAGATAGATAGATAGATAGATAGATAGATAGATAGATAGATAGATAGATAGATAGATAGATACTCTAATGATCCCGAGTTAACTATCTATCTAACTTGGATAATGCATCGTGTAGGTCAGGGGTACTCAATTAGAAACCTAAAAGGTCCACTCACCAAATTTTCCTTGGGTCCAGGGTCCGGAACAGTTATAGTCAAAATCGAAAAACAGAACTCCAACAAAATAGGTGGTAAATCCCACAAAACGTTCAAACTTTGTACAAAAGGTGATGTGGTCTGGCATTATTAGTGTGAAAAGTGACACCTTTTTTGTGCCACCAGTTCTTTAAACTTGGGCATAAAAGGTGTGAGGGCCAGGCGGAGGCACTGATGTAAGTGTTCATTACTGAGGGTGCTCCTGTATTTGTTTTTCACCATATTCATGGTTGAAAAGGCAGACTCACAACAATATGTTGAGGGAAACATGGTGAGAACTTGAAGGGCAACCTTCTGCAAGGAAGGGACACCTGCTGCAGGGACCATCTTAGTCCAGAAGGTGGTAGGGTCACAGAGAGACTCCTGCAGTGCAAGGTTTTCCTGAAGCTCAATTAGCTCTGATTGAAGAGAAGCAGCACTAGCCCATGGGCAGATTTTCAGGGCTTCAGTTGAAAATTCTGCGATGTTTTTGACAAGGAATGGATTTTCCATGCATAGTAAGACTTGTTTTCCCAGAGGGAAATCTCCAAAGCGAGTTTGGAAATTTTTTATCAGCTTGTCCAGGAATTCAGCATGATTGTGATGATGATGTGTTCCTTCTGTTTGATTTAAAAGCTTTGGGAAGTGAAGCAGGTCCTGCTGTAAGTCAGACTTGAACAGCTCCAGTTTCTTCTGAAAGGCACAGACAGCTGATGTGAGGTTACACACTGTGTTATTTTTGCCCTGGAGCTTCATGTTCAGATCATTGAGATGGGAGGTAATGTCAGATAGAAATGCAACAATTTCCATTTTTTCTTCATTCTGCATAAATTCCACGAATTGTTTTGCTTTTGCACTCTTCTGATCCAACAGAAAGGTTTCCAACTCTTTCCGTAATGTCCAAAAGCGCTCCAGTACCTTGCCTTTACTAAGCCACCGGACATTGTTGTGAAGGAGCAAATCATCAAATTCTGCATTCACCTCTGTTAGGAATGAGCGCAACAAGCGATGCTGCAGAGCAGATGATGCCCTCAAAAAGTTCACAAGTCTCATTACTGTTGTCATGACCTCTGCATACTTTTCTTCAAGACTGGCACACAAAACCATCTGATGAATTATGCAATGATATGCTATTAGGTCAGGGTGATGAGCTCTCAAGCGTGCCACTAATCCCCTCTCTCTTCCAGTCATACATGGAGCTCCATCAGTAGCAATGGAAATAACATGCTTCAGGTCTATCTCTCTGTCTCTCAACATCTGCATCAGTGCTTCATAAATATCATCCCCTCTCGTGTGTCCATGGAGGGCTGTGAGGCCTAACACATCTTCACAGAATTCTCCCTTCTCTTCATCAAAAAATCTGACAAAAACCAGAAGTTGTGCGTTGTCTGTATTGTCTGTGGATTCATCCAAAGCCAATGAAATGCATTTAGCCTTTTTTATTGCAGACTTCATTTGGTCAAGCAAATCATCAGCAAGGACTTCAGTTCGCTTAACAGCAGTGGAGTCAGACAAAGATATTTGGTTTATTTTTTGTATGATGTCATCTTTTTGACTTCCCTCAAACAGGGCAATTGCTATTTCATTCATGCATGCATTCCTTCACAATCTCTGAGTCAGAGAACGGTTTCTTGTGCTTTCCTAAGACCCATGCCACTCTTAATGAGGCTTCAGTTGCACGTTCTTGTTGGGTGGCTGATCTAACAATTACACTGCATGTTGCATGGTATGATGATTGCAGTTGTTTGATTTTTCTGGCTCTTACCTCAGATTTAAGCGGGTAATTGTGATCAAAGTGTCCGTGCTTTGAGTCATAATGACGTTTCACGTTACCACTCTTGACAATGGCAACCGTCTCATTGCAAATTAAACACATTGGTTTTGTACTCCCCACCGGCAGCACAAATGCATAACTGTCAGTCCACTCTGTCTTAAATTCGCGATTTTCAGAATCGACTTTTCTTTTTTTGTCAGGTTTTGAGCACGCCATGATTTTCGCTAGCAAGGAAACAGGTACCGCAGATGGATTAGCGCCTGAGTGCGTTGCGAATGACACACACACGCGCGCACACACACACACACACACACACACACACACACACACACACAGCAGCGCGGCCAACGAGCGAGTGAGTTGTCATGGTGATTTACAGTTATTACAGCTCCTGATTGGACACAGAAGATAGATAAACCACATCTATAGGAAAACAAGGCGTAAAATCACGCACCAATGACTCGCTTGGATCATAAATTATATAATGTTGATTTTGGCTTCGGTCCAAATTGTGTTGCGTCTGGGTCCGGATCCGGACCGCGGTCCGCCTATTGAGTACCCCCGGTGTAGGTCTTAAATTTCAATCTTAATGGTCTTAAAATGTCTTAAAAAGGTCTTAAATTTGACTTACTGAAACCTGCAGAAACCCTGCAATCAGGTTTGAGGGACAAGTTTACAGTTTATGTCTTACAACCAGGGTTTGGTGCTTCTACATCAGTGTTATTCATCAGTTCCCTCTGATTTTAGGGATAAGTTATGGGTAGGGATAGGGTTAGATTTTTGAACAGGAATGTTGATCCAGAAACATGTCTTTGTTGGCAAAATCAGTGACCTTGGCTTACAGACACACAAAAACTATTATTTTATCAAATAATATAATTGCAGATATTGCACCCATTAAATATTAAGAACTGCTCCGGTACTGTATGTTAAACTATACTTCCATTCAAAAGTTTTGGGTCATGTGCTGTTCTTTTGAACTTTCTGTTTGTAAAAGAATTTTCGAAAAAAAAATTATCACAAAAATATTAATCTGTTTTCAAAATTCTGTTAATCTGTTTTCATCAGAAATGTTTCTTGTGCAGCAAATCATCATATTATACTGATTTCTGAAGGATCATGTGACACTGAAGACTGGAGTAATGATGCTGAAAATTCAGCTTTGATCACAGGAATAAAATTACATTTTACTATATATTCACATAGAAAACAGCTGTTTTAAAAAAATGTTTACTTTAAACTAGGGCTGTCAAATGATTAATCACGATTAATCACATCCAAAATAAAAGTCTTTGTTTACATAATATATGTGGGTGCACTGTGTATAATTAATTTGTATATAAATACACACACATGCATGTATATTTAAGAAATTTTATTTTTTATATATATTATATAAAAAAATTATATTATATTTATATATAATATAAATTATAAATAAATCTATATACATGAACATATTTCTTAAATATATACAAGCATGTGTGTGTATTTATACTGGTATATATAAAATAATTATACACAGTGCACCCACATATATTATGTAAACAAAGACTTTTATTTTGGATGTGATTAATCACGATTAATCATTTGACAGCCCTACTTTAAACTTTAAAACTCTAGTGCACTGCACATTGAAATTATTTATGAAACACCATGTTTATCAATGGAAAATCAGGTGACTCATAACTGCAAAATCCAAACAATTCCAGTCAGAGACAACGAGATCCTTCATATTCTGATAAGACCCCTATAGTGCTCGGCCACTGTCACGGTCCCCTGCCTCACTTCCCGTTTACCACCCTGAACTTGAGTAGCACATGATATTTCGCTCAAAACTTCTTAATGAAACTTATCAAATCTTTTGAACTGAATTAAATTGAAATATGCTCTATTAACTCAAATTAACATTGTCCATTAAATGCATCTTTAATTTCCTAATCTTTTGTTTTTCATATATTAATCGCACTGCATTTTAAAACAGAATTCATTTGTGTGATGCACCATCAGGGGGAAAAAAAGTCTATTTAAACCTTATTTCTTTGCTCTAGTTTATTGCATTGGCACCGTTCAGTCACACCCATTCCCTCCACTTATCACGCTCATCTCCAGCCCGTGTGTTTGCACATTCCTCCATAATTCTCTCATTTCAGAGATTCATAGCAGGTGAGGTCACTGCAGCAGCACGCCACCTGGGACTGAACACGGGGCGATGGTGGGGAATCCCGTCCGGAATATAAAACTGCTTCTAGAAGCATCCGTAATGCTCTTCCTCCTCAAATTACCCCTCTCTCTTTCACATGACATGTACACTTGCTGGTTTTCCTCTTGAAGTCCCACAATCAAAAAAAGTCTGTAATCTGAAGAGGACAACTAGTTTTGTTCTTTGATTGGCATATAGGTCAGTGCAAGACAGACACTAATGATTTTACTCTCAAAAAGTTTGTTGTTTTCAGTCAACATGAAATCAAAACGGTTACATATTCCTTTATGTAGGCCCACCTCAAGACTCTGATAGTTTTGTCTGTTAATATGGCCTTAGGTCCTCTGTCATACTAAGTCTAGGGGATTTTTTTCTCCTGTTTTATCATTCGCCAGGCAAAAATTATAAGTCTGATCACCTAGAGAAGTAATGGCACATAATTTATGTCTGGAGTTACACATCAAAGTTTCAGACTTACTTTAGCTGCATTCGCAAATATCACCAATTAAAACTACATCTGGAAGTTTCATGTGCTCTTGATATTCAGGCTGTAATTTAAATCGCAAGCACATTTATTCTAGACACCAGATGATGATGTCATTCTATCACCATTCACATGATTTATGATTTATTAGTCTCTCGCTGCACATGTTACAGTGGATCTGATGATTTCTAAAGAATTTCCCAGCTGTCATCTTAAACCTTTGCCAATATCAGAGAAACGACCCACTATATCAGCAAACTTCCTGCAATAATGAAATGATTCAACCTTTTTTCCAAATATTATTTGCTGAGCAGTGACCTTTTCATTTATACTTTTTATTTATTTATACTGAACATATATATATATATATATATATATATATATATATATATATATATATATATATATATATATATATATTACAATTTAAAATTGCTGCTTTCTATTTTAATATATTTTGAAATGTAATTTATTCCTGTGATCAAAGCTGAATTTTCACATTATTAATCCAGTCTTCAGTGTCACATGATTTTTCAGAAATCATCATTACATTTTAAAATATATTCAAATAGAAAAGTTATAATTGTAATAATATGTTTTACAATATGACTGTTTTACTGTAGCCTATTTCTGATTAAATACATGCAGCCTTGGTGAGAAGAAAATAATTATTTCAAAAACATAAAAAATTTCATTTCACAAAAATCATTTCTGAGTGACAGGGCTTAATCTGAACCAAGAGAGTGCGACATTGTTCTCTTACAGAACAAAACTTTTCCCTTACATTGTTGTCTGTTCCCATGGGAATGCTTGGTTGCATGTGAGAAAGGAAGTAATTGGGTCATTTAATAGTTTATATGAAATTTAAAAGGAACCCTTGAAATGATACATGGGGTTTAGTGCATTGACCACAGCTCTAATTGTCTGTTTCCTAAAACAATATCCTGACTTCAGTCTCGGGAGGGAAAAAAGAATAAGAGAGGAAAGCTGAGAAAAGACTGCATGAAAAGCTCTCAGATGACTCCGCCTCCTTTGCCCAAACAAGAGCAGAACAGATCTATGTTAGAGGGATGATATCACCAGCAAGTGGGGCAATGCCGTTTCACACAACATTCACCTTTCACTGCGCTCATGACATGGTTGGAATGTGATGGCTAATTCGGAGAACCGTTTAATGATGCTTTGAGCAGAGTAACAAAAGCTGTGCACTTCAAAACATGTTAGGCATGGACCCACCTGGACTTCTCAGCTGCACTAGATGGTGAGTTTGAAAACAGTTTGAAGTGTATGCAAATAGACTGACAGTATTCATTCATGGGTCTGTTCAGATATGTTATAGTGTATAACTGCTGTAAAATTCTCAATAAGGAAATGAGATCATGGAATTATGAAGGAAATATGCTGCAAACTCTGTGCACTTATTTCGCAAAGGACAAGTTCCTCTCGACAGGGAGACTCCCGCAGAGCTAAACCAGTGTAAACATTCACCAGCATCATAGACTTTTCTTCAAGTGCCCTTGTTGGCACAAATTCCACTGTTTTGATGTCCTACTAGAATTTTTGCCAGGTGGGAACTTTTTTCTGTTGACGTGCCAAGCTGTCCGCGAGCTGTGTTTCGATCCTGTGATCATGCAAGCATGAAATGTTCAGTAACTACTGTCAGAGGCAATCACTGAGGCATGCTCCTTGTTCTTATAACTGTTCTACTGCTTGTCTTCTACTTCACATCTGTACAGCTCTTATGCTGAGTTTATTCGTTCACTTGCAATAAGGCAATATGAAGAAAATTACAGAAACACTGCATCTGACATCATCATTACATACTGTTATACTGTGAAAAGTTAATGTCATAATATCTATTCTAAATATGCTATGATATGAAAATGAAAATATGTATATATATATATATAATATTCCAATTATTGTTTTAATTATCATAATATATAATAATATTGCTCAGTAATTTTGTTTAAAATGTGCACCATAAAATATTAAATTAATTTGATGTTTAATTTTCAATTGTGTGACTCTGAGAGGGACCATGAGAGTGACTGTAAAGTTTGACCTTTATTTTGAACGAGAATTAATAAATTAAACTATTTTTGTTTCCACCAGACTCAAGAGACTATTGGAGCAAGAGAAGGCCTACCAGGCTCGCAAGGACAAAGATCACAGCAAACGTCTTGAGAAAGTTCAGGAGGAGTTGGTTAAGTTGAAATCATTTGCCCTGATGCTGGTGGATGAAAGGCAGCTTCACATTGAACAGATTGACCAGCAAAAACAGAAGTTCCAGGATCTCAGCAAGAAGCTCCATGAAAAAGAGCAGCATTTGGATATCATCAACAGCAAAGCTAAAGAAGACAGCCAGAGGATCCAGAGGCTGGAGTTTGACCTAGAACATAAGACCTCCAAATTTTCACAGGAACATGAGGAGATGACCGCCAAACTGGCTAAACAGGAGTCCGAAAGTCGACAGCTGCGTCTGAAGCTGGCCAGCTTGTCACGCAGGATTGAGGAGTTGGAGGAGACCAATCGTACACTGCAAAAGTCCGAGGAGGACCTTCAGGACCTGCGGGACAAAATAAGCAGAGGAGAATGTGGGAATTCGAGTCTAATGGCCGAACTGGAAAACCTTCGGAAGAGAGTTCTGGAAATGGAAGGCAAGGATGAGGAGATCACAAAAACAGAAGCACTGTGCAAGGAGCTAAAGAGGAGGCTTCAGGATGAGGAGAATCACAGTCGTGAGCTGAAACTAGAGGTTGAAAAGCTGCAGAAGAGGATGGTGGACCTGGAGAAACTGGAGGGAGCTTTCAATGTGAGCAAATCTGAATGTGCTCAGCTTCACACCAACCTAGAGAAAGAAAGAACTTTGACAAAAAGCTTGGTGTGTGAGCTGGAAACAGTTAAAAACCACATCAAAGAGCTTGAGTGCTCAGAATCGAGGCTTGAAAAGACTGAGATGGGTCTAAAGGACGACTTGACGAAACTAAAGTCATTCACAGTGATCCTAATGGATGAGAGGAAGAACATGGCAGAGCGAATCAAACAGGAGGAGCAGAAAAGTGAAGAAATGAGCAAACTGTTTAAAGCTGAGCAATGCAAAGTCATGGAGGTCACGGAAAAGCTGATTGAGGAAAGTAAGAAGCTTCTTAAACTGAAGTCTGAAATGGAGAAGAAAGTGTCTGCTGTTACCAAGGAAAAAGATGATCTGAAGTCTGAACTTGCAAGTGTAGAAGAGAAACGAAAGGATCTCAGCGTAAAGGTATGTCAAATGCAGAGTAAAATGGATGAGCAAGAGAAAGCTGAGTGGAAATCTACAAGAAACAGAGCTGTTGTGGACAAAGTTGGATATCCTGATGAGGACAACAAGGTTAAGGAGCTCACAATAGAGATTGAGAGACTCAGGAACCGTCTTAAACAGCTTGAGGTTGTGGAGGGCGATTTGTTGAAGACAGAGGATGAGTATGACATGCTTGAGAAGAAGTTCAGAACCGAACAAGACAAAGCCAATGCTCTTTCCCAGCTCCTTGAGGAAATGAAGATGCAGATCACCAAGAACAAAGCCATAGAAAAAGGAGAGTTGATAAGCCAAGAATCTGAGCTAAGACTACGCTGCAAAATAGAGGAGGCCAAAACGAGGGATCTTCAGGCCGATGTCCAAGCTCTAAAGGAGAAGATTCATGAGCTCATGAACAAGGAGGATCAGCTTTCTCAGATTCAGGTAGACTACACAGTTCTTCAGCAGAGGTTCATTGAAGAGGAGGATAAAAAGAAAGACATGAGTCAAGAAGTTCTCAAACTAACCAAAGAGTTGGAAGCTACTAAGCGTTATAGCCGTGCCCTTAGACCCAGCATGAACGGAAGGAGGATTGTGGACGTTCCTCTTGCTTCCACTGCAGTGCAGACCGACGCAGACATCAACGAACACATCGAAGATGAGACTACAGCTGTGTTCATCCAAAAGTCTGTTCTAGAGGAAAATCACATCATGAGTAATCTGAGGCAGAAAAGCCTCAAGAAACCGACTGTGTTGGACCGTTACCCACCGGCGGCGGCAGAGTTGGGGATGAGAAGGTCTTGGAACCCTTGGATGAAAAAGAAAGAAGCCGTTACTGTCATTCAGGATGTTTCATCAACCCAGCAGGTCAATGGAACAACATCACGGTCATCACCAGAACTAACCGTGTCTCGGAAATCCGGTCAACCCCTCCATATTAAGGTGACTCCAGACCATCAGAGCAGCACTGCCACGTTGGAGATCACCAGTCCACGTGCTGAGGACTTCTTCTCAAGTACCACCATCATCCCGACTCTTGGGCTCCAGAAACCACGCATAACAATCGTTCCTACATCTATGTTGCCCAAGTCCAAGGCCAACGAAGGTTCAGCTGAACGAACAAAGTCTCCAGTCACTATAACGGCCATCTCAAGAGCTAAATCTCCAGAGAAAGGTAAAGGCTCCTTCTCGGAGCATCCTACTTCTCCTCTGTCCATTATAACCGTTACTGCAACTCCGGTCTCTCAGGCATCCATCTCCCCAGAACCCCATGAGATGACCATGGGCAGAGCCGTGTTCAAGTTGACCCCTGAAAAGCAGACGGTTCCAACGCCCATCCGGAAATACAACTCCAATATTATAACCACAGAGGACAACAAGATCCATATCCACCTGGGCTCACCTGGGTTCAAGAAACCTCAGGATGACAGAAGCGGCACAGTGACGGTTTGGCCTAATGGTATGAGCTCAGACAGCAAGGAGATGTCAACGGGGACGGTTCTGCGCTCTCCCAGACAGACGTCTGCTAATGTCGGGAACATGATCCAAGGCAAGGTGACCAGCAGCATCACAATAACCCCCATCACCTCTGCCCCAACCAGGTCTACTCAATCTGTGGTGAGTACCAGATTTATAACGTTGTCCCTCTGTTTGGATTTTAGAAGATGCGGAATGAAAAGTGAGTGTGCATATATGCAGGGCCTAAAATTAACACTCGCCAAGCACCATGCGAGTAAAAACCAACCTTGGCGAGTATATGAAACGGTGTCACTCGCCAATTGGCCAGTAACATTTTTATGAATTCTAACCATGCATGAACGTGAACGACGCTCGGGACAGTTGGCGGGCCAGTGCTTTAACATCATGAAAGTTTAAGCCTTGACAATTTAAATATTCAAGCGAAAGAAGACACGAAAGGGAGCTCATTACATTACTCGCGCACTGTGTGGAGAGTTAGATGTCAGCGCACATCTGATGCACTCGCCCTAAAAGCGTGTTTCAGACATCGTGCAAATACTAAACTGAGCTCTCTTTTAAGTCTTCTTGCACTTGAGCGGACAAATTCACATAAAATTATGTCAAAAAATAGCGAGTGTCCTAGTAAACAGTCGGTAATGTCTTAAGTGAACATAAACACGTGTACAGTATCAGTATATTAGATCCGGAATTTACTCTTAAAGTGACAGCAGCCTAATATTCCTGCTTCTGTCTGTCTTTAATGTTAATTAAATATTTAAGGACTTTTAACACAGTGTTATTTTATATTTGCTTTCTTTATTAAATGTCTGTACCTGAAAACTACTCTTAGACCTACCTGAAAAATCTTAGAAGCACTGTTTATTTCATTAGTATATTTGTTATACTGTATTTATTTGTGCTTTTGCCTGTAATTTGATTATTTGTCCTTATTTTATAACTGACTGTACTTAATAATGTTTTATATTCATACAAGTTAGGCTAGTAGTTTTAGCTGTGGTATCAAATTGTGAATTTTCACTGGTATCTAAAATGTTGGTGTCATTACTGCCTGTTTTTGCAAAAACATTTTCATGGGCGGTAAAAAATATCAACGGCCATGTGCAGGTGTGGCAAAAAGTTAGTTTTAGGCCCTGCAAACAGCATATGTCATCAAATGACAAGAATAGTCATTTAACAATTAATACTCTGTGATTTTGTGTCCCTAAAAACAAAATGATCATATTCAATCTTCTATATTTCAGTTGCTTCTGAAATGTTTCAAAATGATATCAGGGGGTGTCTGCTCCCTAGATAGCTCTCTTTCAAGGTATTTCTTTATCGCTAACCAACACTGGAATGTTCTGACATGTTTGTCACCAAAAAAAAGCTTGTCAAGAAAATCCTTTAAAGGAAAACTCCACCGTTTTTTGAAATAGGGCTTATTCACATTCTTTCCTACATTTAGATAGGTGTGCAAATGCATTTTTGTCTCAGTGCATGCATTGTTTTAGTTTGACAGGGTCGGCGCTAGCTTAGCTTAGCACAATGAATGGAATCCTTTGTTGCCAGTTAGCATGTCCTGAGGAAAAGTGATACAAAATTTTTTAAAAAGCCACGTAATTACTTCTTGTGGCCTGCGTATTCACAACGAGTACAAATAGCGCTGCAGATTAACACTCGGCGATTTCCTAGGCAGATATTGACTTGGGACTATATTAGGGGGAAGCACAGGCGAAGCACTGCTACTTGGGCGCAGAGATATCACGCAACACATGAAATCCCAAGTAGCAGTGCTTCGCCTAAGCAGCACTGCTTCACCTGTGCTTCCCCCTAATATAGTCCCAAGTCAATATCTGCCTAGGAAATCGCCTAGTGTTAATCTGCAGCACTATTTGTACTCGTTGTGAATACGCAGGCCACAAGAAGTAATTACGTGTTTTAAAAAAAAAAAATTATCACTTTTACTCAGGACATGCTAGCTGGCAACAAAGGATTCCATTCATTGTGCTAAGCTAAGCTAGCGCCGACCCTGTCAAACTAAAACAATGCATGCACTGAGACAAAAATGCATTTGCACACCTATCTAAATGTAGAAAAGAATGTGAATAAGCCCTATTTCAAAAAACAGTGGAGTTTTCCTTTAAGTAGTGGCACCAACTGACCATTCCCCTCATGCTAACCTTCATATCCTTGCCTAGGAAAACCTACTAAATCAAGCACCAATTGTAATGAAAAGTTGTTAGCATAATATAATATTACATTTTACATTTGCAAATATTAGATGAATAATTGAAAAAATAAATAATGCGTACTTAGACTTTATACAGTATACATTCCTATTATTGGACTTATATATTAAACTATATATTTTGAACTATATAATTTTATTTTTAATTCATTTTAATTTCAGACCCCGTTACAAACTATTTCATTTTTTTTTTTTTGATACAGAAAATAAATACAAGTACAAAATGCACTTTTTAAATGATGACAAAGACATGGTTAATAAAAATGAAAAAAAAAATGAAAAAAAAAAACCTCTAAAATGTGATCTCATATTTCCCTTTGCTTTTTTCAGCATGGAACGGATGTGCAGTCATCTCGCTCCACAGCAACACGAATCCCCATGTCAAAAGGTATGAAAACAGGGAAAGCGGTCTTAGGCCTGTCCACGACGTCACGCTCTGAAAGCCAATCTATGAAAATTGAACTGAGGAAATCATCAGTTTGCAGCTCTGCAGCTGGAGGGGGAGGAAAGAGCTGAGACTGGCTCATGTTAATGTGGCACTGGAAATTAATCGAAGCACTACAGAACTGAACAGAAATGTTGCAATGTAAAACAAAGCAATCATTGGAACTGGGGCCTCCATTTCTGGACTAAGAAAGATTTTTGTAAATAGTCTTTGTAAAATCAGCCTTTATGTACAGACATCTATGGTTGCATATTATACAAATGGAAAAGTGACTTTGCACGCATGTTGTTTTTTGTGCTAAAGCAGATTTTGACTAACACTTCACCTTGTTTTGTTTTTTTCTTTTAATATTTATTTTTCCATTTAGCATTTCACTAATGTTTTATTTTGTAAAACAGCTTGTGGAGGTTTCCAGGGGGGATGAAATGTATTAAATCTCACTGAATAAATGTTGTGATTCCACTAAATAAATTTTCTTTTCAGAACACATAGAAACATGCTTTTTTATTTTTTAGTTTGGGCTTTTAAGTCATTTTTATTAATTATTTATAGATTGATATTTGATAGGAAATGCTAGGGAGAAGATGGGGGGATATTTATTTATTTCTATAATGCTGTTTATATATATATATATATTGTCGGGGGTACTGGACCAAGGTCAGGAAACCTCCATAATGTGTGAATAACATTTTAAACAATATTGATGTTAGTAAAGCATGTTCAGTGGATAAACTGATAATCATGATTGACCTGTTTTGGAGAACAAAGAATTTGATATTATTCCTAAAATTATATCAATGTCTTTTGCTTCCTTGCAATTTAGTAACACATTCTGAATCAATTTAATAATTAATAATAGACAAAGTTCACCTAAAAAGTGAAAATTTTGTCATTAATTGCTTATTAATTTCATTCATCTACAGGAACTTTTTGATGAAATCTGAGAGTTTTCTTTCCCTCCATTGACAACTACCCAACTACCATTTTCAAGCCCCAGAAAGGAAGTAAAGACATCATTAAAGTAATCCATGTGACTCAGTGGTTTAACCTCAATTTTATCAAGCGACACAAGTGCTTTTTTTTTAACCACTTTACCATGTAATTTACCACTTTATTTACAAAATATTATAGTAATCTCCAACACATTCACGAGAACACCACGACGCATGTGTGTGGCATTGACGTGAGAGCAGACATTGATGAGTTAACGTGCGCTGGAGATTAATATTATGTGAAATTTTTTTGTTTTTTTGTGCAAACAAAGCTCTCGCTGTCGCTGGATCAAATTGAGGTTAAACAAGTCACATGGATTACTTAAATCATGTTTTTACTACTTTTCTGGGTCTTGAAAGTGATAGTAGTGCTGTCAATGGAGAAACCTCTCAGATTTCATCAAAATCTTCACTTGTGTTTTGTAGATGAACGAAAGTCTTTCGGGTTTGGAACGACATGAGGGAGAGTAATTTTTGGGTGAACCAACACTTTAATATAAATATAAGTACAAGCATTCACAAATTTTCCTGAATGTTTCACCCATAGAAGTCCATTACTATATATATGCATCATTTTTGCTTCTTTATACAAACTGAGGGAGTCTGAATTATTTTCTTTCTTTTCCATTAAGCAACATTAATTTACAATACTGAACCCAGAACATTCCTAAAATTAAGATTTTTGACACATTTTTTACTTGCTTTGAAAAGGGGGTTAGTCTAGTGCCCTTCACTTTAATAAAAACTAGGGTCATTTCTTTAGATATCTCTCAATTATTTCTTCTGGAGATTTTGCAGTGCGATCAGAGTTTAGTGTTTAATCCAGGACATCTGGGAGCCAGAGGACATTGTTATGAGAAATAAGAAACAACAGCTGGAGATCTGGAGTCCCGTTTAACATCCTGATCGTGTCCTTCTGCCGGATACAATCTCAACTACACAGATAAAGACACAAAAAATAATAATTTAAGACTCTTAATTTATCTGTTTGGCATTAAAGAAACCGATTATGGCATTTAAAATGTTCCTAATATTGTTCTGGGAGTCCCCAACAACAGTTTTACATGCATGCAATGACAAAAAACACTTTTGTTGTCTTATAATATGCATTTATTTTTACCTGATTTGCTCACCGACTCCAAAATGATTCGTTCAACGACTAATTTTTCCAAACCCCTCCTTTGTGTGACGCTAATCTGCGGTGATTGGTCAGATGACCCGTCAGTTATTGTTTGCGTTAGCCCAACGCATAAACATATTGATAAAGCACTGCAGTACTACAATACGCTCTATTCTTTATGACAACTCCAATAACAACGACAAACATTTCACATATTTCAAAAAAAAAATCGACATTGGAGACCTAGAAGCTGCACTGAGCGTAACTTACACAACACACACACATACTTATTGAGCATGCTACAAAACCCATAAAAGCAACAATTATTAATAGTACTTTCAGGTTGTGATTCGGAGGAGGAAGCTGATCCAAATAAACTTGGGACTGAACCTTCCTTCAGTATCAACCGGCTCGCGAATCCACACTTGAAAGCATTTATGTTTGTAAAGGAATCGTCATTAAAATGACGCGAACACAGCACAAGGTTCGAGTACAGTTGTAAATATAAACTCTATACTGATTCTTCACATGCTTGTCCCTGGGCAGTGAAAAAAATTCGCTTTTGATTCGCACTTCAGAACACAGCATCTCGTCGACATGATGTCAAGTCAAGTCACCTTTATTTATATAGCGCTTTCACAATACAAATTGTTTCAAAGCAGCTTTACAGAGATAACAGGAAAACAATATTGTAATAGTATTGTTAATGTCCTCAACTAAGCAAGCCAAAAGCCAATTTGGGGACAAAGGCGAAGAGAGGCGAAAAAGGCAACAGTGTCGAGGAACCAAAACTCCATCAGTGACAGAATGGGAGAAAAAAACCCTTGGGAGAACCCAGGCTCAGTCAGGGGGCCAGTCCTCCTTTGGCCAACGAGCGAACAGTGTATGATTATGAGTTTAGGCAGCATAATGTCAGGAGTCAGATGTGATCAGAACTTTCACGATATTTATCCAGTTCATCTGGTTGGAGGTTGGGTCATCCCGCCGGTGAGGAGATGAGTGTGTTGAGGTGTCCATGAGGCCTTCACAGTGTTGATGGGGCTGGCACTTCAGGGATGCGTTGTGTCGTGTCCATGTGATGGTCCTTCATCAGATCTGGATACGGCCTGGATCCGGCGGTTTATGGTAAACCTCGGGATAAACAGAGAGACTAATATTAGCGTAGACGCCATCCTTCTTATGATGTACAAAGTACATCAGGAATTATGGGAAGTGTTCCCGGTTCCGGCTGATCTAAACTATGCAGCCTAACATTGAATTATAGAAATCTATAATGTGTTATGTGTATGCTAAGCCAAAGAGATGTGTTTTTAGTCTAGATTTAAACTGACAGACTGTGTCTGCTTCCCGGACCATGTTAGGAAGATTGTTCCAGAGTTTTGGTGCTAAATAGGAAAAGGATCTACCGCCAGCAGTTGATTTTGATATTCTAGGTATTATCAACTGACCAGAATTTTGAGATCGCAATAGACGTGAAGGACTATAATGCGTTAAGAGCTCACTCAAGTACTGGGGAGCTAAACCATTTAGTGCTTTGTAAGTAATCAGCAATATTTTAAAATTTATACGATGTTTAATAGGGAGCCAATGCAGTGTTGACAGAACCGGGCTAATATGGTCATACTTCCTGGTTCTGGTAAGAACTCTATAGCGGCTGCGTTTTGAACTAGCTGTAGTTTGTTTATTAAGCGTGCAGGGCAACCACCCAGTAGAGCATTACAATAATCTAGCCTTGATGTCATGAACGCATGAACTAATTGTTCCGCATTTGTCAGTGAGAGCATATGACGTAATTTAGATATATTTTTAAGATGGAAAAATGCGGTTTTACAGAGACTAGACACTTGACTTTCAAATGAAATATTGGTATCAAAGAGCACACCCAGGTTCCTAACTGACGTCGAAGACTTAACAGAGCAGCCATCAAGTGTTAGACAGTATTCTAGGTTATTAGGTGGGAAGTTTTTTGTCCAATGATTAGAATCTCTGTTTTTTTCAGAATTTAGTAATAGGAAATGACTGGTCATCCAATTTTTTATATCAGCTATGCATTCCATTAATTTTGTGAATTAGTAAATTTCGTTAGGTTTTGAAGAAATATACAGCTGAGTATCATCAGCATAACAGTGAAAGCTAATTCCATATTTCCTAATGATATCTCCTAATGGTAGCATGTACAGAGTGAACAGCAGCGGTCCTAGTACTGAGCCTTGTGGTACGCCATACTGAACTTGTGATCGATAAGACATCTCTTCGTTTACTGCTACAAACTGAAAACGGTCAGATAAGTATGATTTAAACCATGTTAGTGCAATTCCACTAATGCCAACATAATGTTCTAGTCTATTTAAAAGAATGTTGTGGTCGATAGTATCAAATGCAGCACTAAGATCAAGTAACACTAATAGAGAGATACAACCACGATCGGATGATAAGAGGAAATCATTTGTGACTTTAATGAGAGCAGTTTCGGTACAGTACGGTACTATGGAACTTGATGTTGTCAAGTTTCACTGGTGTCTGCGGCGTGCGCAATGAGTGGGTGTATCTTGTTCAACAAATAACTTGTCGAGGTGACGTCATATAGATAGAGAAAAAGCATTGTTCGTCTTATCGATTCATATTCATATCGATTCATATTCAGCGACTCAGAGTCGATTCTTACTTTTGAGAGACAATAACTTTGTATACGGTGAACTTTCATATTTAAAACTTTGCAGGATGTTTTCGTTCACTTAGATCTATGTTACACAAGGTAATTTTCAAAATTCCATAATAGGTGCCCTTTAAAGAAACGGTTTTGCGCAAAAATGAAATGATGTCATCACTTACTCACCCTCACGTTGTATGACTTTCTTTCCTACATGATGTTCTGCAGAATGATCTTTTTCATCTGATTTTTTCATATGGTGCTGTCGAGCTCCAAAAAAGCTCTCAAATCTCATTCAAATCTGCTTTTGATGAATTTAGACGATATTAGCCACAGAGGAATGAAAGTCAAACGGGTTTGGAACGGCATGAGGGTGAGTAGCTTAAATGATGTCCAACTTTTTATTTTTAGTTGAACTTTTCCTCTAAAGCAACAAGCTTTTGTGTTTGCTGTTTTGTGTGTCACCATCCAGGGCTTTTTAAATCAATTAATTCCATTTTCACCACAGCCTATCGCAGACAAACTGACAGTGTTTGTTTTCTATTCCATCCATGCGTAATAACAGGCTTTGACAGCTCTCTATAGACATCACTCATGAGATAGATTCCCAGAAAACGATCGTAAAATCGCTCTGATATTTTCACCATCCATGAACTTGGCTGCTCAAAAAGCGCAGCATGAATCTGACACTGATTCTTTCCATGCAGTAAGTCGTGGCTTTCAGATGATTGCAGTTTTGTCTTAGTATAAGCTCACTTTCCCTGTTTTCATCCACAGAGAATCTTGTGCTCCTTGTGAATCGAGAGCCGCGCTGAGGCTGTTTCAGATGCTTTCCATTATATTCCTGACAGAAGGATCTCTACACCTGCCCTGCATCCAAACGCACCAATAAAAAGAGGGGATCTGTAGTGTGACAGCTCGTATACACATGCATTCACAGGCTAAGACAGACAGACGGCTGAAACCTGGAGGCCAGTAAAGAAAGTTAGAGTAAAAAGGTCATGCTTTTGAGAACAAAATGATAGGCCTACAGAACATGAAAAGTTGCAGCATGTGAGAAGAAGAGAAATCTTTTTTTTAACGTGTTTTGAGAATAAAAGCCCATTCACACCAAGAACTATAACTATATAAACTATTAAAGGATGCACTGCAGTTTTGCCACATGCTTAAATGCTCAGTCAGATGAATTCTGATTGTCAATGTTTTTATGGTTCATCAACTAGAAAAAAATTGTTTTGAAAATGATTCCATCGATATTGTTCTTCTGTGCCGTTATCGTTATACTGTAGTTGTGGTGTGAACTCTGTTTTCTTTTACATTTACAATTTTTTTTTTTAAAACCATATTGCTATAGTTATTGTCCTTGGTGTAAATGGGCCTTAAAGGGATACTCCACCCAAAAATGAAAATTCTGTCATTATTTACTTTGGTTCATTCATAGTCACTTGACGTGCGAGAACCAATGAGGTTCATTGTCGTGTTACGCAGCACGTTTTAGCTTCAGCAAGAACCAATTTGTTTTGTTCTTGTGTGTCGAGGAGGTTCGGTTGAGCTTGATGTTTGGACTAAATTTGGACATGTGGATTCGTTTTATGATCTCTTCATGAATTTTTTAAGTGCCAAAGTGGTAGTTGCGTAGCTGTCAATGGAGGGACTGATTTCAGATTTGATCAAAAAGATCTTAATTTGTGTTCTGAAGATGAACGAAAGTCTTACGGGTTTGGAACGACATGAGGAAGAGTAATTATTTGACAGAATTGTCATTTTTGTGTGAACTATCCCTTTAAATTCCTCAGTAAGAGAAGAAAAGGCATTGAAAAGTCAACAAGTCATTTACTAAATGGGGTCCATTTTGATTTCTTGTTGACTTTTTCAATGCTTTTCTTCTGAATCATGCACGTTTCTGGTATTATCTCGAACGATTCATGATTGCGCGTTATTCTAAAGGAAAACGTGTTTTTCATAATCTTTCTATTGATTTTTTTTCTTGTAAGAAATGTAGTTTCAGTTGGAAATGTTGAGTTATGGAAGTAAATTGGACTGTAAGGAAGTCCATGTTGACTTTAAACACTGGTCTATTATTAAAGAATATATTGGTTGCTTTAAAAAAAAACAAAAGACTAAAAAGTGTCACTCCTGGGAGCAGTTTATTGATCATTTCTCAATAAGTGTCTGCTATTAACGCTGACATTGATGTGTTAAATGAATGAGCATGTCCTGAGAGATGGTCATGTGGGGGAAAGTTTAGTTAAGGACACTCACCGCACAGAACTGCGACACACAAAATCCTTATAATCAATAGCATTTCATTCACAGCATATGAACAAGCGCACTAAACTGTCTGTCAGCTCCTGCATATATATATATAAATGAGAAATTCACCAAATAAAAACATGTATGAAGCACATGACTATGAGTCATTGGATAAATCTGCACCACGGACAAGAAATGAATAATATCTATCATCTATCTATCTATCTATCTATCTATCTATCTATCTATCTATCTATCTATCTATCTATCTATCTATCTATCTATCTATCTATCTATCTATCTATCTATCTATCTATCTATCTATCTATCTATCTATCTATCTATCTCTCTTCTTTCTGTCTGTGTTGTGTGTGTGTCTATCTGTCTGTCTGTCTTTCTGTCTGATATATGCAAAATTGACATGTTGTGTTCAGTGTCCCTCCGGCTATGACGCACTGTAATAACTAGCTGCTAATTTCCCTTTCCCTTAATGATTTTTATTTTTCCATTGTTTGTCAGTGAGGAAACATTTCTGGGAGTGTGACTTGCTTTCTTTTTTTTTTTTTTCTTTTTTTTTAGAGAGCCAGAGGTTCAGGGACTGATATTATATATATATTTACATCACATTTGAATTCAGAGAAATTAATAAAAACAAATAAAAAATAAATACAAACAAAAGTAAAAAATAATTAAAATTATACAAAAATGCCAAACATTGAGCATACATTCAAAGTTTTAGTAGCCTTTTTGTAACAAGAGGTATAGATAAGGATTTGATATAGATCTTAAGATCATTTTGAAAGTGAGAAAAATTGGGGGTAACTTTCACAGTTTTACATTTGTGGATAAAATTTTTGCAAGCAAATAATTAATTTGCAAAGAAAAAAAAATTCTCATATTGCTTCTCAAAAATGAAAAACCTTTATATAGTCTTTATAGTCTATATATAGGCCTATATAGTTTACAATGAACTGGTAAATGTTTTTTTGTATGATCACAATGCCAAAAAAGATGTTAGATAGTCTCTGGTTGTGACTTATATAACTTAACTTATATAAGTCACAACCAGAGTTATAACTTAACTTATAAGGGTTAAAAGGTATCAACTTGTGAATCACAAAAAGTACAATTTGCGTGACTTTTCTGTTTCCTGACGCGGATAAAATAATCGTAGCAGTGTCTCTCCTGAACAGCAGATGGAGACTCTCTCTCTCTCTCTTTCTATCTCTCTTTCTCTTTCTTTCTCTTTCACACCAGTTTCTCTCTGTCCCGTGAGTTCAGTCATTGACGCTGAAAATGTTTCGACACATTCTGGTAATTATTACAAATATTCTGTTTAAGTTTAATAATGTAGTTTACAAATCATTCAACATGCGTTAGCTTTTTATCACGTCAAAGGTTACGGGTGTTTATTTAGGAGTTTGAGGAAGTTTAAGAAGTGAAACCCGGGAGTCATGAGCAGTTTGACGTTTTGCACGTCTCTACAATCAATGAAACTCTGATGGTGGAGATGATGATGTTTTATAACTCAAATAAGCCAAATAACAGCTGTTGTAATTGTTTAGATGGTGTCTAATTGTGTTTTATTAAAGAGCTGCTATTTGAGTGCACAATCTACATATATATTTATATTAAATTTTATATTTCCTCTTTCTGCTCGTATAAGTAAACACAAACAGCGATCTCACACAGAGTATGTGGACTTTGGAGTATTTGTGCTCATAAAAACTGTCTGAAGTCATTCACCTATGAACTTCAAACATCCACTAAAAATCACCAAAACGCCAGATGATTGGCCAAAGGGAAGAAAGTTATTTATTTTTGTTTGTTGCAAGAAAAGATACAGCACTGCATTAAAATAACATGAAATGACAATTAAAGGGAAAGAAAGAAGACAGAAAATACAGTCAAATAACGAAGCTCCTCAACTAGTAAGAAAACTTTGATCATAATTCTTAAAAACTTGTTCTTTTTGTTATAAATGAGTTTTAAGATATTTTACAATAGGAGAAATCTCAGTATGAAAGACATCAAATCTAGGCAAAGTCTTGAGAAATTTGTTTTTGTGATTTAAGTAAAGAAAAATATAAATGTAAAAAAATAAGTATAAAATATAAGTAAAGGAAACATGTCTTTCAACGAAAAGTTTAAATTACATTTTATAAAAGGAGAAAGATAACAACTTAAGTTCTCCCGAAGAGATTTAACCTGATTGTATTGATAAAATAAATGAAGTGACGTTTCAGAGTAAGGAAGAAAGTTTTTGAGTCACACCGATACGGGCGGATGACCTAGAAGAAAGCTCCAAAAGTGTAAGTGTTAGTAAAAGAAGAAAATAATAACAATCGTGAATCAGAACATTTCTGTTTCATCATTGTTTTCTTCAGTTGTCAGTATGACATTATTTTTATGGTACACATGCAGTGAGTCTATGAACTGTCTAGTCAATATTACACATTATATTACACACACACACACACACACACACACATGCACACATGAAGTTGCTGAAGTTAATTGTTCACTTAATTGCTAAAACACTTATTTTCTACAATATTTAAAGCAGCACCAGGTAACTTTTCAACCTTCATAATATATTTCCATGTCTCTTGTGATAGTACATCTACTTAAAATAGGTTGCCATAGCCTGACGGGGTCTGTAACGTTTTTAATCATACTTTTAAACTTCGGGTTTCGGGTAGTAACCGGCGAACAAAGAGAACTACAAAATTCGACTGCTTTACGGCATATAAGTCACTTCCACCGCCACCCCCACTTCCTTAAAATCGCAGGGCTCTCAAGTGTCACGCATTTCGGTCTTTTGTCACGCTCTCCCACCACACATTGTATTTCTCACGCTGAAAAACTATTTGTAATATATTTAATATGCCACAGCGCTCAAAACTCTGGCCGCGCCGCTCTCACTGTGGAACCGGCAGGAATCAAGCGCGTCTCCTCTGGTGTTGTTCGTCTGGTGTTGTTAGCCAATCAGAAAATAGCACTATTGTATCTGGGTAACATTTAACGCAACAACCAATGACACACCGTCGGCTGGGGTGTTTTTTGTCTGCCTGACTATGTTACGGAAGCTATCTTATCCTCCGTTTATCTTCATGAATCAGGTAATGATTATTTGTCTTGCCTCAAGCTATAATGCAAATCGATTTGTAAAATTTGCAGATTCATTTATAGTAGCTTGATATTATAATATTGATATTATATATATTATAATACCACTCAAACGTTGAAGTATCATAAAGATTCAGTAAAACTGTAACCAATAGACTAGGCTACTATAATGACGCTGGCTTGTAAACGTGATCATCGCGATCATTTGTCGTTAGAAAAAAAATTAAACCCATGAAATTATATTCATATGACATGCTGAAATATACAGTGGTGCTCAGAATGAATGGCACCCCTGGTAAATATGATAAAAAATGGCTATAAAAAATAAATCTGCATCGTTTACTTTTGATCTTACATTCAAAAAATTGCCAAAATCCTTACCTTTCGTTGAAGTAAAAGATTTGAAAGTGTGGGTTCACATTATAAAATAAATGTTTTTCTCCAAAACACATTGGCCACAATTATTCATACCCTTTTATTAAATACCTTTTTGCAATCTCCTTTTGCCAAGATAACAGCTCTGAGTTTTCTCCTATAATGCCTGATGAGTTTGGAGAACACCTGACCTGAGATCAGAGACCATTCCTCCATACAGAATCTCTCCAGATCCTTCAGATTCCCAGATCCATGTTTGTGCTTCTTCTCTTCAGTTCAGCCCACTCATTTTCTATATGGTTCAGGTCAGGGAACTGGGACGGTCATGGCAGAAGCTTCATTTTGTGCTCCCTAACACATTTTTGTGTTGATTTTGATGTTTGTTTTGGATCGTTGTCCTGATGGAAGATCCAACCACGGCCCATTATAAGATTTCTAGCAGAAGGCGTCAGGTTTTGATTTTTTATCTGTTGATATTTGATAGAATCCACGATGCCATGTGTCTGAATAAGAAGTCCAGGACCTCCAGCAGAAAAATAGGCCCACAACATTAAAGATCCAATGGTATATTAAATTGTACACATGGGGTACTTTTTATCATTGTGTCCACTAGTGTTGCTTTCGTCAACGAAAATTATGACGAAATATCGTCGTCAACGAACCTTTTTCACGTGACGAAAACGAGACGAGACGCAACGTAAATGCTGGTCATGTGACGATGACTATAATTAAATGTATAATGTAATATCGTTGACGAATAAAAACGAGACTAAATGTGGTTTACAAAATAAAAACTAAGCTAAAATGTCTCTTCATTTTCGTTGACCAAAACGAGACGAGACGAAATGTTATTTAACGTTATATCGTCTCGTTTACTTGCGTTATTGCGTTATTACCATTTCTGTTTCCTGTGTTTCACTTCAGGGGCTGCATCAGATCGCACTGCGCAGACGCAGGCGACATCACATCCTCAAGCCCCACTCGCGGCATTATTTAGAAGATGCAGCTGCGTGAGTTACGGCTGTTTCACACATACTCCGTGTGTAGTGCGTATGCGGTGCGGTGTGTATGCAGGAGCAGCTCGAGCTATTGTGTTTTCACATGTGCTGCGTTTGCAGTGCGCAGCTGATCTACGGCTGTAATACCACAATCACAACATTTATTCTCTATTTTTTATTTCAAATCAATATTTCTAGCCTACATCCGTTATGTCGCGTTGTTGAGGTAGGCTACTGTGTAGATCTCTGCTCTGCTGTTATGCACGCACCGCTCCCGCGTGTGGTGTGAGCGCTCTAACCTAACGGGTGCGGGAAAAAATACACACCGCAAACGGAGTAGGCTATGTGTGAAACAGGCGTTAGCATAAACGACAACAAACGCAGTTAAGTCTGACACAGAGAAAGGGATTCGTCTTTGGGAGAAAAAGAAGAAATGACATTTGGAAAAACTTTAATGTCATCGTGTGTAGGCAACATGTTTGGTTGGTAAAATAAATATGTTCTAAATTCATATCAGAGCGTCTTCTGTGTATGGAATAGCATTCTTGAGTCTATAAGGTAACAATAATATAATAAGATAGACTAACAATAATAAGATAAGATTTTTTGAAATGGGTTTGGCTAAAAGAAAATGTTGGTTTCGTCTACTACTAGGTATACATATTGACTGGGTTAAATAGAATTGCATTACTAAAATGAGACTAAAATACAATTTTCATGGACTAAAACTAGACTATGTCTTTCGTCGACTAAAACTAGACTAAAATGTCATCGGTTTTCGTCGACTAAAACTAGACTAAAATGTCATCAGTTTTCGTCGACTAAAACTAGACTAGACTAAAAAGAGTATGAACGTGACTAAAACTAATAAAAACTAAAATGACAGCTTGACACAAAGACTAGACTAAAACTAAAATTAAAACAGGCCGCCAAAAACAACACTAGTGTCCACCAAACCCATCTAGTGTGTTTGCTGCCAAAAAGCTGTTTTTTTAGTTTAATCTGACCACAGAACCCTGTGCCGTTTGAAGATCCAGTCGTGTCTGACACCTGAATATGCTGGAGTTTGTATTTGGATGAGCGAGGAGCATTTTTCTTAAAACCCTCCCAAACAACAAGTGGTGATGTAGGGTTGTTTGATTTTTTTTAATAGGCTTTCTGACCCCAAGACTCAACTAATCTCTGCAATTCTCCATCTGTGATCTTTGAAGAGTCTTTGGCCACTCAAACTTTCCTCCTCACCGTCCATTAAGAAAATATAGACACACGTCCTCTTCCTGGCAGAATCGTAACATCTTTAGATGATTGGAACTTCTTAATTATTGCCCTGATGGTCAAAATGGGGATTTTTAATTCTTTAGATATTTTCTTACATCCACTTTCTATTTTGTGATGCTCAACAATCTTTTGCTGCACATCAGAACCATGTTCTGTGGTTTTATTCATTGTAATGGATGATTAAGGGAATTTGGCCTTTGTGCTTCCTCATATTTAAACTCCTGTGAAACAAGAAGTCATAGCTGGACAATTTCATGTTCCTAGTCACCCTGGTGTGCTAAAAAAGGTAAATATTAATGGGAATATACTTCATAGATAAATTATTCATAAAAAAATTCTAGGGGTATGAATAATTGTGGCCAACGTGTTTTGGAGAAAAATATTTTTTATAATGTGATTTTCCCCCCCATTTTCAATTCTTTTACTTCAATGAAAGGTTATATTTTTGCCAATTTTTTTAATGAAAGATCAAAAGGGTAAACGATGAAGATTTATTTTTTACAGCCATTTTTGATCATAATTACCAGGGGTGCCATTAATTCTGAGCACCACTGTATGCCACTGTACCTGGGATGAAGACATTTCACACGCGACGCAAGCAGAACACCTGCATGTGACCTCCTCCTCCTAGTGTTCACGGCTATCATGGTTGTCAACAAATGCACATGCATGTAGGATGACTGAGTTTACGACAGTAGTAGAGGACAATACTGTTTCCCAACTGTAGGGGGACCCCGAGAGCAAAAAAACGACCTGGTGTTACTTTAATATGGTTTCTGGTGACATTTGCATTGTCATCTTTAAGTTACTCTAATTTTTGTTTATGTATCTCCATGAGACTCTTCAGCAAGTTTCCAGACGGCAGATCTCCAGAAGCGTTCACAGGCAGCTGCTGAATAAAGTGCCAGAGAAGCAGAAACTCTTTCAGGTATGGGTGTCACTTTTTCTGACCCCTGACAGCGATATATTGTATATTTTTAATGTATAATTGAATTAGACCAAATGAGATGTATGCATTATACTTATTTACTTAAAGGCTGTGTTCACTTAATAGAGCTCAGAACCTTTTGCTTTGGTTGTTCACTTGTTTGTGTTTTATATGTGCTTATAAAAATGTTGATTTATGTTTGTTGTTTAGGAGGCTAATGGGATGCCAGTTCATCTGAAGGGAGGAGTCAGTGACGCTGTTCTTTACCGTGCAACTATGGGTCTCACAGTGATGGGTGTGTTATTGAGCGTATTAACACATGATTGCCCTGTTTCACAGACAAGGCTTGAGCTTAGTCCCAGACTGTAATGCATGTTTGAGCTGTCTTAACTGAAAGCAATTTGCTTTGACATCTCTCATGCCCTGTTTACACCTGGTATTAAGATGTGTTTTGGTCGATCGGATCACAAGTGGACGAGGGTGACACATTCCTGTTTACACCTGGTGTTTTAATCCATCTCTTTTGTCCACTTTACTCCTGATTTCTTCAAGGGGAGGGTCTATGGGCGGGTAAATTAATGTTTTTTTCAGATCTTTCGATCGAATGGACAAAATAAGCTCACGCAATTTACATATGAACGCAACTGGAGAAAACCAGAGCTTTTTTTTACAGCTTTAGTCAGCTTTAGTTTCTGCTCTGACATTCACAAGACCAGCCGAACGCTGTGAGTGTGTGTTGAGACATCAGAAATGGTGAGAGAACATTGAGTTTGGTACATTTTTCATCTTCAAACCAAACTTGGTATTCAGCCAACAGAGTTTAAATCCCGTTTGGCTAGCGCTCTTCCCATAATGTTCACATATTAGATCAGTAAGGTCTTTTGTGGCTGTTTGAACACATGAGCGTTTACACCACGAAAGCAATCTGACTACATCCAGGAGTGGACGAGCTCAAAACATTTTAGACCCCGTTTACACCTGTATTTAGTGTCGTCCACTTGTGATCCGATCGACCAAACTGTCTCTTAATACCAGGTGTAAACAGGACTTTTATATAAAGGCACATTTATAAAAGCTACTTAAATGTCCTAATTGAAGAACTAAGGCCTAATCCTGGCTTAATCTAAGCTCTGTCTGTGAAACCAGGCCTATGTGTGGGTTCTGGGTGATTGCTTACTAGCCCAAGTTTAAAATGCCCACTCCCAGTTGTAATAGATGCTCCCTCTCTCCAGCTGATTTAACACACACGTTTTGGTTGTGCCGCTGTCTAAATCAATATTGGTCATCTGTTTTTCAAACTTTATCCGGAGTTATAAAAATTCGAATTGAGCCCCATCCGTTGATTGCAATATTTGGTATTCCAAAGGAGAGCTTAACTTGAACCCGGGACCAATCGGACATTATTGCTTTTACATCACTTCTTGCTCGTCGTAGAATCTTATTGGTTTGGACATCCGCTAAGTTACAAGTAATGTTTTTTTTTTGTATTTTAAATTTTTTTTTTTTTTTTAAGGGTTTTAGTTGCTTAAGAAATTAAACTGGTGAACTGTTTCACTTCCTGTCAAATTTAACATCCTTCATCCTCCAATAAAAAAATAAAAAAACGGCCACTCCCAATGTCTGTATAAACCTGTGGCAAATTCAAATTCACTCAAACCGCATAATTTACCGTAAAGCCTGACACGTCTTAGCAAGCATGGATATGTATTTGAGTTAATAATCATATTAAACTCGAATCACTAATTATTCATGTGTCTCTTTTCAGGAACTGCATGCGTCATATATCAACTAGTAAAGGCAGCTGTGCCTCAGAAGAACTGATGTCAGCTCCTGCCCTCATTTCTGTTGAAATGTGACGTTATGAGCATTTCACACCATACACTTATTCTTTCATTTGGAAGGTAAACGGGACCAAAGTGATTTAAATAAACCAAACTGTGCCTGTCATGACTGGACAAATCTTCATTGTTTTATTTTACTCAATGACGACTTAAATGCCCCCAAATTAAAATTATTTTAGGACATACTTTTAAGATATTTTGCCTTGCACATTTTCTTTATGCAAAATGTCAATATTTTCTTTTGATTTTGTGGTGCAATGTTACAGACTTTAGATGTTTCTAAGCTGGTTTTCATGCGATTCATCATCTTTTACTTAGACTTAGACAGACTTTATTGGCATTCAACTGTACATTCACAATATACAGTTGAGCGAGATTTTGTTGCATGGCTCCGAATAAAAACAGAAGACAAGTAAAAGAGAAACAGTATAAATATAAATATGTGCAATATAAATTGTAACAAAAATGAGACAATTATGACTATTGCAAATATCTGTAGCACCAGGATGTGTTCCAGTGAAATTAATTCTAGTTATTAATGAGGTTTGTCTTCTAATCATCATGCCTCCTTTTGAGATGTATGTGATTAATATTCTTCTCTTAAAAGAACGTGATGAAGAAAACAAACAAATAAACAGTTTTTCCTTCTGAAAGTGTAAGTTAGCATTAACTGATGCAGGATGTTTGTGACTCACAATGCAGCGTTTAGAAGCTTGTTTTCGATACCGTCTGTTTCTTGGACGTCTTCATCGTTTCCTAGTGCAATTCTTTTTTGTTCTTCAAAACAATGTGTTTTCAAGGCATATTAAATAGTTTTCAAATGCCTGTACATCAAAGAACTGTTTTCCCCTCTTGAAGTTCAAACTTACAGGAACTGATTATTTGAGCTCAGCATTGGTGGACTATACAGTTGAGCTCATATGGAAATTTATATTGCATGCATTATGAACAATGTGCTCTTTGTGTCCCATGCAAAATCTCAGTTCATTGCAGAGATTGAAACAGACGTAGCGAAAATAATTGCATGCTAATTATAAAACTATAAAGTACAGATCATTAATTCTGCAAGCCATCTATAAGGAGCAGTAGAAGTTCAAGCTTTCCCTTGATCAATAGAACTATTATGCATTTCTCTCGAACAATGAGAGTAATGAGCTAATGATCAAATTAAAAACAGTCCTGATCTCAGCTGAAACAACTAATAGACTCAATGATCACAAATCAAACTCTACCCTGACTCCCAGTTGCACTCATGTGTTTTAAATGTCTAAATGTTTATTCTTCAGATGGGTAACAGACCTGGTTCTTTATGGCTTGATAATGAGATCAGGGATGTAGTTTTGATTCATAAGATGTGTTGGACATCTCCATCCTCTCTGTGTGTTACCCGATTTGACCGCTAGAGGGCTTCATATTCAAATAAATGGAAATGCATGTTTGTAAAACTGATCTATAGGCTCAAATGAATCCCGTAATAAGTACAGTTTTTCCATTTTATTCAGTTGTTTAACCGTTTTTTACAGTTTTTCTGATATTGCTGGGCACAATTGCTTTGGTTAAATATTTGATATCTGTGTTTTGGACGCAGTAGATGACATTTACCTGATCTAGATGGTCCACAACACAGCTAATTTACTGATTCCAAAACACAGCTACTAGCTTATAAGCTTGATTTTCCAGCAGGGTTTTAATATCACAGAGAGAAAAACATACTTAATAAGTTAGTACAAAAGTTTGATTGCAAGACGAGTCAAAATATTGCACAACTAGCAAAAAAGTAGTTGTGTTGGCGCGAAGATGATGTTACCAAAGCAACCACTCAAGCCCGTTAGGACGTTGAATGATAGGCCTACGTCAGAAACAGTATCGATTATGATTACGATAATGTATGTTTAGCGGACATATTGCACGACATTGTATGTAAAAACCCTTCGTGATTTCAGTTACTATAGCCTAGTTGTCGGCTGGTTCAACTGTGGGAGCATCATTATAGCATAAATCTTTTTTTTTTTTGGCGCGAGATCTCCTCAGATTGTAGAAAATGACCGATGTATATTTATTTAAACATGTTTGCCCTTCTGAAAACCACATTCTAATTACTTTAATAGTTATTTATAATTCCTTAACTTTGCAATTGAGTTAAAAACAAAAGCTATATAATCCTGAATATAGGCTATCAAAATAAATGTTTAAAATGTACGATTCCTATTTAATGTCGTCCGTGGTAATGTAGCCTAGGTTATTTCATAATAATTCCTGTTGAAACCAAAAACATAGATAAGTGACATGCTGCAGGAATGCCGAAAATATGCGCGACTTTCCAAAAGCGCATCCCAACACATCCATCCATCACACGGTGACGTCAGAGCTCCTGGTTCGGGATCGGCCCCCTGTTTAGAAGCACATTCTAGTCTGAGATCCTGTGCATTTGAAAACAGCCTTCACGAGCTGTGGGTGATCAGATCCTCCTCTTCATTTTCATCTCCATCACTACACCATCACGGAGAATCTCTGAAAACACCTTTAAATCCCTTTGCATCCTGGCGAAATTTCCACTTTCATTCAACAGTTTTTGTGATGTATTGAGAGATTTTGGAAACTTTGAGGAGTTTGGTAAGTGCTCATGTGGAGTTTCTTCTTTTATTGATAAACCTATTTAAACAGGCTATATGGAGGAAGGTGTTATTGATCTTAATTTTGAGACGTATGAGATATGAAATGATGAATGTGTGCACACTGACCCATTTTCAGCTGCTCTGATCACTTTTTCCATGGACGTTTGAATGGTGATTTCATTTTTTCCACCACACTGTTATTGTGCTCGTTTAAAGTTGATTGGGATAATACTTATTTATTTTCTTTAGTTGAGAAATCTAGATAACTTGTAAGACTCATAAGACCTGGACTTCATTTATTGGGACATTTTTATGCTTATTTACCCAATTCACATGTAATGTGCTTAAAGAATACAGGTAGAAGAGCTTAGATAAATATAATTAAAAGATTTAGAGGGAGGTTCAAACCTGTTTAGCATAACAATTGTTCAGAAAGCATGTTTTCACCATAAGAGGTTTTAAGACTGATTTAGCCTCATATTTGCTTTTTCATTCAACTTTACTTAAATTCTTACACTATTACAACACCAAACTCAAGACAACGTGTGCCTGCATGCTAAGTTTTGACTCACACTTTGCATGTCCATTCACCTATCCAATTAAAAATGCTGTGATTTTTTTTAACGTTGCAGTGACCAAGTGTATTTTTTCAAGTTTTGTTTTTCATTAATTGAAATACCCCTTTGCCCTAGTTGATTTCAGAAAGTCTTCAAAAGTGCACATGTTAATTAAAATGAGGTCATGTATAATATAAAAGGACTGAAAAAATATTGTTTGGAATAGTTTTAGATTGAGTAATCATGCCTCACTGCAGGACACCGCTTGAAATGTCAGGGCAAATACTAATTTCTGAGTGATATTAATGAACTACTTGAACTCAATGTGCAAATATTTTGTGAGCTGCTTGTTCTTGCGTTGGTAATTATTATAGCAACATGCAATATGTGTAACACAGACATCAAGCACATTGCCAAAGTTTAGAGACAGCAGCATAAATATATGGATGTGAAATCTGAATTTGTCCAGGCACAACAGGGGGCGCAGGAACCCTGCAGAAAGTTTTTCCACCCCTGATGTGCAGGATCCAAAATCAGGCAAATTTCCAGACAATTGCATATAGTCTATGAAGTGAACTCACAGTTTCCGACGTTAAACGGATGAATCAGTGGGGTTTGCAATGACATACAGCATATGCAGTTTATAATCGTTTTACAGTTAAACTGCTGTAGACAGAGAATGTTTTTCTAAGGCCCACAGTGAGTTATTTTAATAAGTGACCTTGGTTTTCTAAATATTTTTCCAAAAAGTTTTGGAGTATTAACCACAGAAATATTTTTTTTCCTCTGCTGACCAGAGAAACAGCTGGAATTTTGAATGAAGAAATAATTAAAGTCAGATTTGAATGAGATCTCTTGCAGTGAGTTGTGCTGGAGTCCAGTGCATACTCTCTTATTTTCTTATTTCTGGATTGATTTATGAGCAGCGTATGTGTGTGTAATATGGTTGATTTTTCAGATTGATTGATGTTCTGCTGATACTGGGGTGAAGATGTCGGTCAGGCGTTTGGCAGCGGCCGCTCTCTTAACACTCGCAGTACTGACATCAGTGAGAGCTCAAGGTAAAAAAGCCAACAAATCTATCCCCATTCACCCTGTTAAATTAAAAATCATAGTCTATTGTTTTATAAAAAAATATATATATATAAATAATAACTGTACAATAACGTTTGTCTCGTGTGTGTTCAATATTTTTCAATTTACATTTAATCTAAAAAAAAGAAAAGAAAAATAGAGACGAAAAATAGTTTCCGTTAATGTAGATGTGCATTTCTAAGTGTTATGTCTCTTTTTAGGCACTAGGTCGAGGAGTTTAACTCTCCTGTAAGATTTGTTTGAAACAATTTGTGGTTTTAATACTATAGTTGCAATAGAAATGCATGACAGGACAGGATATTTCATTAGATCTAACTGTGTTTTTCAGCATCTTCTTCAAGAGTATCAACTGTAATATATTTCAATTGCAAATTATAGGATAGAACATGTAAGGCCAATCCAGCAAATATTTAGTATTGAATATGACTTGGTTTTAAATATTTTCCATATGCAACTTAAGACCCGTGATCATTTGCTGGATACCAGATATCTCAGCCAGACAGATTCACATTCAACTTTTATTTCTCTAGTAAAACACTTTTTCATTTATTTTAGTATTTACAGTATATCTTTCAGTAACCGAGCTCTTTGTAGGTTTGAACAGTCTTAGAGGTATTAAAACTGTGACTTAGCCATATCAAATCATTGAATAAACGACAGGGTGTTAAAGCACACATTGCCAGAGTTCAGTGGAAAGTATAGTGGAACATTTTACAGCTTTTATTGTACAAAAAAAAAAAAAAAAAAAAATCATGTGGAGGCCAAGTTTCCCTTCCCCAACTTTCCACACTCTTAGAGAACAAAAAGACAAAATATGAGCTTTATTTTTTTTTCTTAGGAAAGAGATGCAAATAAGTGTGTTACTTCTCAATGCTAGTATGCAAAATAAAATAGTCTTAGTTTAAACATGTTCCACTGATATAAAATACAAACAAATACCTTAACCAACGTTATCACTTTCTTATATAAAATGGCAAAATAAATGTTGTTAAATGATCTTCGAAGTTTGGTTGCACCAAAACTGGTTTGGGTTGGATGGACCCAAAAAAGAAAGAGAAAATCTAGAATGGGTGATGAATCGGTGTGAGTTAGCGGTTGTGTTGGACCCTTTTGGAGTCAGAAATGGAACCGATTGTGACATCTGGTCAGCCAGGTTGGTAAATCTTGATTTTGGCGAACCTGTTCCCGGTCAAGCTTAAGCCCTGGTCAAAATTTGACCAGAGCCGCAGCTTCACAAAATATTTTATTGTGATATTCTGACATTCACACATGAACTCTATGTTCCACACAGACACTGACTTTTCAAACACAATACAACACAAAATACCATAAGAATATCCCTTTAAAATATTTCAAAGTTCTCTACATGTGCGTCTTGTACATGAAGTCCTTTTAGTCCGACAAGTTGTTGCAGACAACTTTTCATGTACAAGTGCATGAGTCTTCTAGTTCATCTAGACTGGTGCAATGTTACGTAACCTCTTTTCGTTTATATACTTGTTTGTCACTATCCTGTATTTTCTTATTAAAGGTTGTTGTTGTGCACCCTTTTAAGCGGTTTGCAATGGAAAGTGATCACATTAATGCAGTTGCACATAAAATGTTACCCATTATTGTCAACTTTCAAGTCCATTGTACAATCAACACTTCTTGTCTATCTGTGACGTCAACTATTGAAACAGTTCAACACAGCTCTTCTGGCTGTGTTGGGTTGACTGCATTGACTGCATGCACGTCACAAGTTATGGCCCGATGTAATGTTCTGTCGAGGTCTTTGTGGAACGCGCTTTACGTGTCTATGCTTGAGTAGTCAATGACCCTACGGTCAGACAGCTCAAACAGATGTCATTTTTACCCAAAATGGCCGCCGTCCACGTTTGTTTCATGTTGCCTTGAGTCCTTCCCCAACAATGAACTTCACTGTTGGGATTTCGTCCATAAACCTGTGTGCTCTTCTCATAAATACAGCTTTGGAATGGTTTCTTGGAAATAACTTGATTCACCTCCTCTTTCCACAGTAATGCCTCCATCAGACTTGAGGTTTAAGATTTTAAATGAAAACACAGTGCAAATGTTATGGAAGCATCCGCTGTCAAGGACCGAGGGCTTCAGAGTACAAGTGACATCGGATACAGGTTGGTGAAACAGTGAAAGCGCTATACGTGTTGGAATTATAACGGCAAGCAACATGAAACATTTGCTAGGTTTTATGTCATTAACGTGTTTCGGAAAAAGAAGTAAAGAAGGAAAAAGAAGTGACAGAACTAATTTTGATCAATTGCCAATTGACTGGATTCTGAATAAGTTGGCACTCCATACCAGAAAATGTATAGCATGAAAGAAAACTCATATCGGCTAACATTAAGGGTTGTTTCTTGATCTACTGCCACTGAGCCCATGAGAGTAGCACTTAACCTAAGGTTACTCGTGGGGAACCGTAGTAAGTGTACCTTATGTTGCTTGAGATAAGAAAGCATCTGGAATACGACAAGCAACCTTTAAACTCACTGCCACAGGCAACTCTCGGGAAATGCGTTCTGGCGTGCCCTTCAAAAAATGATTTAAACATGGACCGTTACTCATCGCTTGTCTTGGGAAGTCATTAATGTTTCCGTAATCTAGGTCTTGTGTGTCTAGACTAGATGTATCTACTTATAAATGAAGGGTGGCTAGATATTATCTTCATGTAGAATGTATATCATGATATGACATTTAAACATTGAAAATGCAAATGTTCCCTTCTGCCTGTAGAAGAGCCTATTAAGGAATTCACACTTCCTCCAACCTCAACCAAAACCTCCATCAGAGATTTGACCCCCGATGTGGATTATGTTGTTACGATAACTTCATATTTTGGATCTGAGGAGAGTATACCAATTTCTGGTCAGATTACAAGTAAGTGGCAGGGCATCTTATTCTTAAATATGTCATATAGGGATCCCATGGTCATGTAAGCCTGGAAGTCTCAGGGAATATTTAAGTTGTGATTTGGAAAGAAATGTGCATTTGAAACACTTTAAAATTGTTGTTATGTTCAACTATAAGATATTTAATTGACTAAAAATGGCTTTTTATGATTGCAATCTCTATAAAACAGAGTGGAGAAAGCATGGAAATGTATTGGCTAAAGGGTTTGGGAACCATTTTAATGGAAGGAATACTTTTGCCTTAATATTTATTGCTGTATTGTTTTCTGTTTTAGTCCAATCAAGCAGTATTGGAGGAGGTACCAGAAACCTCAGGTCTCAGATTCAGTCAGTAAGTACACACCTCCGGGCTCTTTCCATTGCTTCTGTGGTCTCTACATTTTATTGGGAGTTTCCATACTAGTCAGTACGCAAATGTGTGTATGCCTTTCTTTCTTTCCGAATTTATGATTCCTGATAACAATTTAGCTTGTTAGTCAGCATTAACTTTTCCAGACATGATAAATTCGAGCCAACGTTTCCAGCATGGCTTTTGGGTGAGAGTTCGTAAGTGGCCCCTTTCGCCTTGTTTGAAATAAAACCCGAACCTCTCGCAGTGCAGAAAGTGGAAAGCATTACAGCCTCTCTCTTTACAAGAGCTCTGTGGCCTCGTCCTCCAGATGAAGGTGAACAGCTTTACTTTTCCTTTCCTACATTAAGCAGAAGTGGAAAATCCAACCCCCCCAACCCCCCCCCCCCCCACACCCCACCCGAATACCATAATGGTTAGTTAGCTGCCTTCTGCAGACGACTCGCTAACAAAACCCAGTTTCAGCGCTCCAGTGCTTCCCTTCTGAAGGCGCAAGTGGAAAAAAGTGCATCTAATTACGGTAATAAAGGAAGGCAAGCTACAATATGTCAAAAAAATCCTGTTCTTTACCCATCTGCCAACATCTCACCAAAGATGTAGCCGACACATGCTTTCAAGGGCAGCAAATTCCACAAATTGTGATAGAGGGCAAATATGATTGAAAGATGAGGAATTTTTCCAAACCGAATAGAGGATTAAGATTAATGGAGTTCAACAGAGAGGGAATGACTAGTAATGACTCGCCTAATAGCATTTCGTATAGAGACATACTCAACCCATGTGTCAACGGGGAATGAGTTGTAACCGGTGTGTATTGCATAATATATAAATGTGGTGCTGTTATAAAGTGGATCCCCTTTGTATTTGTATACAGTATGTACATTTTCTATATTTTGATTGACGCTGAAGCATACAGTATAAGCTAACACATAAACCTTTTTGCATATTTACAACATTTGAGACATTCAAATCTATAGAAACCTCTGGAATTGTGATAATCTTTGCGAAGTTGCTGTTGCAGGTGACCAATGACCAATATTCTCATTCATCGTTAAATGATGGGAAAGATAATTACAATTTAATTTTCGTCAAAGCTCAAAAAGTATTTAAACAAAAGAGAAAAATATGTGCAAAATGTCAGAGGAGAATGGAGAATTGAACTGTCAAGTAAGAGTTAAGTCAATGTTAAGTATAAATGCGTTAATTTGTGTTAAACATACTTAGACACATTCATCAACATTCATCCCCAAAGTTGTACATTTGTAAAAGGGTTTATTTTGTAGCAGCGTGCAATTTGTTATGTCCGACATATTTTATGTAATACATATAATATGTGCGACATGTTTTTTTTGTAGCAGCAAAACAAAAATGTTGCGATTTATAAACTTAGCATGCAAATGAAATCACATGGTTTTATAATACAAAAATATTTGGTCTTTTTCTGAAATGGAAAAATAGGTCAGAATTTTGAGTTATGTTCCAAATGTGTTTGCCAAAACTCTTGAATGGTTTATATTTTAGAAGCTTTGCATCCTTTTAAAAAATTCATCCCCTTATCTGAAGTCAAACAAGCTGACTCATTGACCTCTCACCCTTTTTCCCAGAATGCTCAGTAAGTGCCATTGCTGACCTGGTCTTCCTGGTAGACGGTTCTTGGAGTGTCGGGCGGGAGAATTTTAAATTCATCCGCAGTTTCATAGCAGCCATGGCAGGCGCATTTGACCTTGGAGAGGACAAGACTAGAGTGGGTGTGGTTCAGTACAGCACGGACACCAGAACCGAGTTTAACCTTAACCAGTACTTCAAACAGGCCGAGCTGCTCAGAGCCATTAACAATCTGCCGTACAAGGGTGGCAACACCATGACAGGTACCAAATTTACACTTATGAATTCATACTGAAACCTACAGATAATATTACTGCTGAACAACAAAGGTACAATGTGAATTTCAAGTCTCTGATTGTTTTTTTGTGTGTGTGCAGGCGAAGCCCTGGACCACCTGCTGAAAAACATGTTCACAGAGACCGCCGGTGCTCGTAAGGGATTCCCCAGAGTAGCCGTAGTTATCACAGATGGGAAATCTCAGGACCCTGTGGAGGGTTACGCCAAGAGGTTGAAGAATGCTGGAGTTGAAATCTTCACTTTGGGTATGTGGTCATTCATTCTTTCTCGGTCTGGATTTCTTCTTCACAGAACTTGGCAGCTTTCAAGAAATCCATCCACACAAAAGAAATCCTTGAAAGGAATTTCGAGAAATAATGCTATAATTTATTATTTTTATTCAGGGATCAAAGAAGCAGATGAGGAAGAGTTGAAACAAATGTCTTCAACGCCCTACAGAACACACATGTACACTGTGCCAAACTTCGATATGATCAAAGCTGTGGAGAAATCACTAATCACGCAGGTGTGCACCAGTGTGGATGACCAGCTCAACTCGCTGGCTAGCGGCGAGGAAGGTAAATAAACAATAACAACTGTAAATCTGCTTTAGCAGGTTTATTAAACACAACCCCGAGCATTAAACATGACCCCATTTTTCCTCTTTTTGTTTATTTGCAGTTGTTGAACCAGCTTCAAACTTGCAAGTCACAGAGGTTGCATCCAAGTCAATGCGTGTGACGTGGGATGCATCTATAGGGGAAGTAACTGGATACAAGGTGCAGATGGTTCCCATGTTGGCTGGCAGCAAACGCCAAGAGCTGTACGTTGGACTAACTCAGACCTCTGTGAATGTGAGAGATTTGTCCCCTGATACAGAATACGAAATCAGCCTGTTTGCAATCAAAGGTCTGACACCAAGCGAGCCAGTTATGGCGATGGAGAAAACCCAGCCTTTAAAAGTATCATTAGGTGAGGAAAGGTCCACACTCTTTAACTATCCACAGTACTCCATTGATTAAATAGTTGTATGACCCATCAGCTCTTTTTACTTCTAGAATGTTCTCTTGGTGTGGATGTACAAGCCGACGTCGTTCTCCTGGTCGACGGCTCCTACAGTATCGGTCTTGCAAACTTCGCTAAAGTTCGAGCTTTCTTGGAAGTCCTGGTCAACACCTTTGACATTGGGTCGGAAAAAGTTCAAATCAGCTTGGTCCAGTACAGCAGAGACCCACACACTGAGTTCTACCTGAACACCCACCACGATCTGAGCGCTGTGGTCAAAGCCGTGAGAACGTTCCCCTACCGCGGTGGCTCCACGAACACCGGCAAAGCTATGACGTATGTGAGAGAGAGGATTTTTATTCAATCCAGAGGCGCTCGTGCGAATGTACCTCGCGTTACGATTCTGATCACCGATGGAAAGTCCTCGGATGCTTTCAAAGACCCGGCGGCTAAGCTTAGGAACACAGATGTAGAGATTTTCGCAGTGGGCGTGAAAGATGCTGTCCGCTCTGAGCTGGAGGCGATTGCTAATTCTCCAGTGGAGACCCACGTCTACACCGTAGATGACTTTGATGCTTTCCAGAGGATTTCCAATGAGCTAACCCAGTCCATCTGTCTCAGAATTGAGCAAGAGCTTCTGAACATCAAGAAGAGAAGTGAGTATCATTTGATTTTTTCACTAACTGCTGTTAAATTTGTCTGCCTCTCTGTCTGGACTTGCATAGAACCATATGGTTCGAACTCTGGTTTTGTACCAATCTGTACAAAAGTTCAAAGGGTTAGTTGACCCAAAAATGAAACTTCGGTCATAATTCACTCACTCTTTCTTTCTTTCTTTCTTTCTTTCTTTCTTTCTTTCTTCTTTCTTTCTTTCTTTCTTTCTTTCTTTTCTTTCTTTCTTTCTTTCTTTCTTTCTTTCTTTCTTTCTTTTTTGGATCACAAAATAACTTATTTAGCAGAATGTCCAAGCTGCTCAATTCCAAACAATAAAAATAGTAAGCAAAGCTGTCAAGCTCCAAGAATAAGCAAACAAACAAGCACCAAAACATAATAGTTGTGTGCTGTATTTCAAGTCTGCTAATTTCATTAAATAATTTGGTGTCGGAAACAGGCCAACTTAAAATCTATTAGGTGCTGCCTGAGCCTGTAGTTGTTCTGTAATCTTTTTTGGCATTAAATTGGGATGTGAACACAATTCTCATGGGAAACCACAGGGAAAGTTTCATATATTTATATTCTGCTCTCCCTTCCAGATCTGATTGCACCCAGGTCTCTGACCTTCTCAGAGGTGACCTCCAGAAGTTTCCGAGCTTCTTGGGCAACAGATGCCGTGGATGTGCAGTCATATCTGGTGCAATACAAGCCTGATGCTGACACAGAAGTGGGCTACATCTCCGTCTCTGTGCCGGGAGAAACCACTACGGCCATCTTACATCACCTTACTCCAGTCACAAAGTATGAAGTCAAGGTTTACGCCCAATACCAGAAGGGAGAAAGCTTTCCTCTATCAGACTTTGAGACCACACTAGAAGGTTAGTGACTGTTATATATAAATGTTAGCTTAGCTAATTACTTTTAAAGTAATGTTGTTTTTTATGATTGTCTTTATTTTGTGCAACACAAAGGTTTTTTAAAGAATATACTGGCCATTGTACCTGATGATTTTTAGTGTAAACTGTTAATTTAAGTGAACTTTTTGTGACCTCTATTAACCGATTTGTGCAGAACAAGGATCCGTGAACAACCTGAGGGTGTCAGAGGAGACCATAAGCACTTTCCGTGTCTCATGGGGGCAGGCTCCCGGTCCAGTAGTGCGGTATAGACTCACGTATGTTCCAGTCCAAGGGGATAGTGGGTTGCTAGAAACTGCAACAGTTGGCCCTGAGACCACCATCGTTCTGCAGCAACTTTACCCAGTTACGACATACCGTGTCTCTGTGGCAGCCGAATTCCCATCAGGTGTTGGACCTCAGATGCAGATTGATGGAACAACCAAAGAAGGTGATTGGAACAACTTAAGTTTTTATATTCATCTAGGTCATGTGTGCCCACTCATTCTAGCATTTTCATTGGTTGTTTCCCAGGCATTTATAGACTCACAAATCACTTGAGGGTGTGAATCTCTGGTATTTCAGAAAACTGGTGTAAAGGTTTACAGCGATTGCTTGAGCAGCCAAACACCTTAAGTGAATGGAAAATCAAAGCTGATTTTGACAAAAACTCAGTGAGACATTTCCCAGAATTTCTTTCGTTGAGTTGGCGATAAATGTCTGTTTGGTTAGGCAAAACCTCTGGTTTCTTTATCAAGGCTGAGAGTAGTTAGTGTCCAAGCATGAGCCAGCTGTGTCTTCATGGCTGCCTACAGCGATGCAGCTGCAGTCTGTCCACAGTTATTATCTGCGAAGGACAAATCCCAGGTCATGACTTTTAACTCCTGTGTTAAACTAGAGTTTAATCTTTGCATTGTCTCTGTTCCAGTCAACAGATTAGTTTTTTGCTGCTGGCTAAAGACATGATTCCTCAACTTGTTGAGGAGAGGTGGGCTGTTTTTTTACTAAGGCTGGCCACACACTTTAGGATTTTAAGCCAGATTTTGGACCCGATTTTCAACGCCCAAAGATCTGGGCAGTGTAGCCTGATTTGAGGCTTCTCGCTTCTTGTCCCAAACAATCCTAAATTTTGTGGTGTCATTATGATAATTTGACCGCTCCCGATTGCGTCGGAGCCAGCACGGTCCTAAATCGTAAAATATCAATCATGATTGATATTTACAACTCTTGATCGGGCTGCCTCTGACTTGTTACCTGCAATAGCCAATGAGAGCGAGCAAGCTTCACCAACCCAACCGGATGTTGCATGCTTCTATAGCTGAAACTATATCTGAATGGAAGTGGAGTATTGAGAAAGATCACCAATATCTTTTCTTCTCCTTTGTTTTTCAAAAGTGTGACAAGTGTGTGGTCTCGCACGTTCAATTACTTTATCCAAAGAAGCATAAAGGAGCAAATGGCATCTGTTAAAGGACATTAGCACTAAGTTTCCTGAGAACCAAAGAATATATCCCGGACATATCCCATTTCTCCAGAAGAAAAAAAAAAGTCCACTCAAATGAGTTGTTGTAATTATATATTGTGTAAATGCAAAAAGGCTCCCAATGAAAGTCCCTGTGAGTGCATTGCAGCATAAGATCTGAGGATATTTTTGTAATAATTTGAGAAAGTAAAGCCTTGGAAGAACAAGGGCATTTTTAACATCCTCAGCTCCTGTCAGAAAGGATAAACAAATAGGTTGAATAGAGTCAAGTGATTATAATGCTCTTTCTTTCCTTCAGCCCAGATAAACAGCTCACAGGTCTTCTGGGGTTTCAGGGGAACGAATCTTAAGCTACAGTAACATGGCTACAGTATACTCTAATGAAATTACCAGAAGCAAAGCTTGCCCAAGACCTTAAATCACTGAATTCCGGTAATCTTATGTCACAGAATCTGCAATGTCAGATTTAAGGGCCAAAGATTAGAGCCCAGAAAGAGTAAGATTTGAGTGATCGAAAGCCATCCAAAAATGAAAATTCTGTCATCATGGAGCATAAAAGAAGTAATCTGAGATGTCAAGAGTTTTTTTTTTCCATGACCAAAAATAAGTAAAGTACCATAAAGATTGTCCAAATGAATCATGCTCTATATAATTCTAAAGCTATATTATATCTGCCATTAGCTATATTCATCTGTTTCAGTAATGTAGACCTGGTATGGATTAAATCAAATGATCAAAAATGGTATCTCTTATCATATAGTTTTGTATTCACCGCCATTACTTTGCCTAGCCTGATGGTCATAAATATGAAAATGGATGAGGGAAAAAAGTCACATGAGTGAAAAAGATGAGCTTCTGGAGACTTGGAATATAGTACCAGTGGTGCTTTTTGTCATTTGTGGAGAGATTTATGGATTTGGAAGAACAAGAAGTAAATGATGTCAGAATTGTTGGGTTAATGTTTCTTTAAGTGAGATTAAGAGTGTAATGAGGGTTTGCATTGCATTTCAGCTAGAGATTTGGCCTGGTGCATCATAGTGAAGTTCAAGTTTAGTTCAGGGTTAAATCATGAAATGTGGACCATGTAGTGGTTCGTCTAGCTAGCACACAGAAGTCTCTGTTCTCAAAATATGATCTGTGAGGAGCGTAGCATTGTGGCTTGATTATGGACTGACATTGAAAATGTCATTGAACATGTGAGATGGTGATTTCAGTTCCTCCATCATCCACTGAGACTTGGTCGGTGGGAGCTGGGCTAAATTAAGTTCTCAATTGCACAAAATTACATAATGCAGGAACTATGCAGCTCCGTCCCACTCCGGAACAAAGGAGTAGAGCAGTTACCCAGACATCTCTGTTCCTTCCTTTGCGTCCTCAGGAGGATATGCATAAGGCAGAGCACAAAAGATTTCCGTTCTGTCCCCAATCTGATGCAGGTGTGTCGGGCTCTGGTCCAGTTTATGACCTAGTGTGTCCATTTTTAGAGCAGAGATTCAGTCCCAGATGCTATGTACATTTTGAGGTAATTTACACTGTCTTAGCTAATTTACTAAGATTTACTTTAACATTTACTTGTTTGTGTCCAGCAATTCTTCAACAGGTTCAATTACTGCAAAAAAATATGATTTCCAGCAAATCACTGAAGACCTTTAAACTTTTAGGAAAAAATGCGAAATGCTACTTGACCAGTGGCGTAACTTTGTTTTAAAAAGTGGGTGGGACAGGAGTGTGTGTGTTGGGTGCTAATACAATGGTATATCAGATACTGTATGTATGTACAATACATTTTTTAGAAATAAATAACATTAAAATGTCCAGAAATCATTTACAATAGTACATTGAGTTTAATGTCGACATAGAACTCATGTGATAGTTTCAATCTTACATCTACTACTTACAATACGTTGTGCATAAACAATCACGTTAGTTCATAAATACGTAGATCCGCGTACAATGTCCGTCTTGCCTAATGGTCAGGCGGTAGAACTTTTGCTAAGCGTGTCAGAGGTTCCAGGTTCTAATCCGCACTTGTATACAGTAGTTTTTCTTTTTTTTACTGTTGTGCTATTGCGCCTCTTAAGACAAATTAATGTCAAACTAGATATGTTTCACTTGCATTAGGTATATATGTGAAACCAGATACTTTCAAAAAAAGTGGTGGGGACAATATTGACCCTGGCAAAAAGTGGTGGGTTCCGTATTAATTACAAGGTATTGCTACTGACTTACTGTATGAAGCCCTAAATGATTTAGCTCCAGTCTATTTAACGGATCTTCTATCGCCCTATAATCCATCCCGCTCTTTAAGATCACTAAATTCGAGGCTTTTGGTTATACCTAGGATATCCAGATCCACCAAAGGAGGCAGAGCATTTTCACATTTAGCTCCGAAGCTCTGGAATAGCCTTCCTGATATTGTTCGTTGCTCAGACTTGCTCTCCCAGTTTAAAACTAGACTAAAAGACGCATCTCTTCAGCCAGGCATTCATATACATTTTTTACCTTACAGTTACTGTAAATCCGGGCTCTAGTTCATAAACGCCAGAGGAGAACTGGCCCCCGACTGAGCCTGGGTTCTCCCAAGGTTTTTTTTTTCGCCATTAGGTCACTTGATGGAGTTTTAAGACACCAGTAGGTCACCTGATGGAGTTTTAGGGACACCATTAGGTCACCTGATGGAGTTTTAGGACACCAGTAGGTCACCTGATGGATTTTTAGGGACACCATTAGGTCACCTGATGGAGTTTTAGGACACCAGTAGGTCACCTGATGGAGTTTTAGGACACCAGTAGGTCACCTGATGGAGTTTTAGGGACACCATTAGGTCACCTGATGGAGTTTAGGAGACCAGTAGGTCACCTGATGGAGTTTTAGGGACACCATTAGGTCACCTGATGGAGTTTTAGGACACCAGTAGGTCACCTGATGGAGTTTTAGGGACACCATTAGGTCACCTGATGGAGTTTTAGGACACCAGTAGGTCACCTGATGGAGTTTTAGGGACACCATTAGGTCACCTGATGGAGTTTTAGGACACCAGTAGGTCACCTGATGGAGTTTTAGGACACCAGTAGGTCACCTGATGGAGTTTTAGGGACACCATTAGGTCACCTGATGGAGTTTTAGGACACCAGTAGGTCACCTGATGGAGTTTTAGGACACCATTAGGTCACCTGATGGAGTTTTAGGACACCAGTAGGTCACCTGATGGAGTTTTAAGACACCTTTTAGGACACCAGTTGGTCACCTGATGGAGTTTTTCGGTTCCTTGCCACTGTTGCCTTTGGCTTGCTCAGTTGGGGATATTCAAATTAATTAACCAATCATTAATACCATCGATCAGTTATTTTGTTTGTTTGCTGCTTTGATACAATCTATATTGTGAAAAGCGCTATATAAATATACTTGACTTGACTTGACTTAAAAACCGTGAAACTAAAATCAGCTGTTTTGTTTCACTATCCAACAATAGATTGAAAAATTAAACCATATGCATATATACATAGGAGAATCAAGAGACGCGAGTTATCATAATGTAAATGCAAAAGTGCACGCATGTGGAACGCGTTACCTGCCTTGCACTTTAGATCGTTTTAAAAGGGATTTATTCTGTATTATATTCTCATTAGAGTAGCACCTGGCCAATTGAAGTGAGACTGATTACATAGCAGGACATTATACTGTTTCACATGGATATTCATTTAAAATAAAGACTTAATCAGCTAGATACAAACGGGCCAAAATATGTCTTTGTACTCCAGCACTTGGGTATCCTCAGAGGAGGATTGTTCTTCCTGTTTGCCATCTGTCAAGGCGCGTAATGCATTCAAGCTGGTCTCGCTGTCCGGCTCATGAACCCGGAGATGTACGTAAAGAACAGATGAAGGGGACAACTGAAAGCTCTTTCAGCACCTGCGCTTTCCCGGTGATTGACACGAGGTTAAACTTCAAAAACACTGCGGAAAATGTACTGCATGTGTATGGCCTGTCTCGGCTTTGGATTTCGGAGCAGCATGGGGTGCTGGATTGGCTATTTGAATGGAATTGCATCTTTAAATGGATATAAAAGACCATTTGAATTTCAAGGCTCTTTTAAAGACAAAGTCAAATAAAATCCTGCTGTTGGGCTGCAGAAAAACTCATATGAAAATCACATGTTGAGAAAAGATGTTAGAAGTCACATTGTTCAACAAGATGCACTGTTTCTAATTTGTGAAAATTGCGGGGACTTATAATCGTGTCAGGCTAGGATGAGACAGAGCAGGAGGGGGTGAAAAGACAAGGATAGAGGGATGAAGAATGACTCGGGATTTGAGAAGGTATCAGACATCTGAAGAGAGCACTTTATGGTGGTTTTGTGGGGATTTGCCTTGATTTGGAAAGAAAAACAAGTTGGCAAGCGTTCACTTCTCTGCTTCTTCTCCATAGTCTCAGTATCTTGGAATGATTTAAAACAGTGTATATTTTTCATGTGTATTTCAGCTAGTTGCCAAAGCAGAATTACTTTTTTTATTTACTTTTACCTAATGTACTAAATTAACTATAACTAAAAATGTATATAATAAAAAACAATAATTTCAAATTTCAAAACAAAACACCACTTTAACTAAAATTTAAATGTGAAATACAAAAATAAAAACAAAAAGTATAGATAGTACTATTTTATTCATGCTTAAATAGCAATGCATAAAAATAAATTTAAAATATTCAACAGACATTTATTTAGAAACAAGCTTTAAATTGTCTACATTAGTCTATCTTTAGTCATTCTTTACAACACTAAGAATGCTTGAAGATCATACTGTATATATATATATATATATATATATTTTTTTTTTTTGTCAGCTAGATGCCAAAGCAAAATTACTTTTTATTTTTACTTTCTATTTACTTTTACCTAATGTACTAAATTAACTAAAACTAAAAATGTATATAATAAAAAACAACAATTAATACAAATTTCAAAACAAAACACACCTTTAACTAAAATGAAAATGGGAAATACAAAAATAAAAACAAATATATATATATATATAATACTATTTTAATCATGCTAAAATAGCAATGCATAACATTTTATTCAGAAAGAAGCTTTAAATTGTCTGCATTAGTCTATCTTTAGTCTATCTTTACAACACTAATAATGCTTGGAGATTATACTGTATATCTGATGTTAGATCAATCTTCCTGAGACCCTGTCACATCATTTAAGTAAAAGAATGTCATCACCTGTGATGTAAAATATTTGAAGGAGTCCACTTAGAAGAGACTGTTCCAAGATGTATATGAAGTTTAGCTGCAATGACAAATTGCTTTTTGGACTCTCTGTGTGGTTGGTTTTGCAAGGTGTGTGTGTGTGTGTGTGTGTGTGTGTGTGTGTGTGTGTGTGTGTGTGTGTGTGTGTGTGTGTGTGTGTGTGTGTGTGTGTGTGTGTGTGTGTGTGTGTGTGTGTGTGTGTGTTGACTTTATACTTTATTACCAGCTGCTAAGTTTAGTTTGATCTGAATGAATTAGTGCTCAATGCAGTCCTGACATACCTGCACCAGAGACATCATGAGAAATGGCCCGTCTGCTTCTGGAAATATATCACAGATTATGGCCCAGGGTGATTCTGCTGAAATACAGCTTGGGATGAAATCTTGTTCTTGCTTATAAATCTTTTTTTTCTGTGAGTAAGTACTCATTTTATCCAAAGAAACGGCACAATTATCAGTGACAATCACCATTTATGGCATTGCTCAAATTTATGGCATTTGCTAAATCAAAAATTGCAGCAAACCTCCACTTTGTGAGCTTTATCCACTCAGAAATGTAATATATTAATTTTTTTTTTGTTTTTTTTGCCTGCAGAACTGGGTTCACCGAGAGACTTGATAACCAGTGATGTGACGGACTCCAGCTTCATGGCGTCATGGACGGCCGCTCCAGGAAGAGTGAGGCAGTATCGTGTTCGCTGGAGGTCTCTGTTCTCCGGGCAGTCTGGGGAGAAACTGGTGCCTGGAGATGTGACCAGCACACTGTTGGAGAACCTCACCCCTGAAACACGCTACCAGGTGTCTGTGTTCGCAGCGTATGACAGCGGCAGGGAGAACCACTTGTGGGAGAGGAGACCACTGATGGTATGTTTTAAATGTTATTTTAGTTATTGTAGTAATCCCATATTCTCTAAATCATTTTAAAATGGAGGTTCGGGGGAAACTGCAGTATTACAATAAATAAGTAGGTCTGCACAATTAATCTTTATAAAATACAACTTAAATTGCAATTTGGCTGAGGGCGATTATCAAATTTCAAAAGGCTGCAATTAATTAGTATCGGCACTGTGTTCATTTCCAAAAAATGTTCAGCATCATCAAGTTTTCAGCGTTTTACCAGATTTGTAGCGTTTTTAAACTAATTGTCAATGAAACAGAGACTTAAATATTTACCTCCAGTTTCTCAAAAATAAAAACTACAGTAGAGGGTTTAAAATTTAACAGTGAAGAACTTATGAAATACTAGCTTTGTAACATTATTTTCCCCTTTAAAGTATAATCCTAATAGTACAGTACTTCTGTCTTAATGTTTTATAATTACAATTTATAGTAATATTGATAATAATAATAAAATGTTAACTCGTTAACTAATAAATTAAGAAGTTTGTTGATGTTGAGATTCTTCAGATAAACATATTGGTTTAAGAGTGAATAGATGGTTTTCTGAGAAACCATGGAACCTAAAAAGTTTGTTTATTTCTTGTTTGTATCATTTCATAGTCACTTTAAAACCTTAAAAAGGTCAAAAGATTACTTAAAAAGATTTCAAATAAGTGTAAAACTCTTTTTGGAAGATTTAATAGTGTTAATAGAACCCAATTATACAATTTGAGATGACTGACTCCTTGAAGGAAGCTGGCTGGAGGTTAGGTTGGGTTGGGTTGGATTAGATTGGGGTTATGGTGATCTTTAAATCTAGCGAACATCTTCTAAGAAAGAAAAAGATGGTTCCTAGGGTAATACAGACCTGACAGGACATGCACTCCTGTGCCTCGGGCTCAACCATTTAAAGTGCATCAATCGACAAGCTTTTACTGCAGTCTGTGGTACTCAGTTTGATCGAAGGAAAGGAATGGAAAAGGAAAGAAACTTTTGAATCTTAGCTAGTCGAAAAATATTGAAAGTTAGCGTGACTTTTCAAGTTGTGGTTTTGTGCTTGGCACCAAATCTTGGCGAGTACAGTGAGTTTTGAGTTTCTGTGCAGTAGTCACTTGCCTCTAGTTGGAAAAAGATGATCAGCAGGAGCAGTGAACATCACCACTGCGGGAAAGAGCAGATTTAAAGGGTTGCATGTGTGCAGGGCAGCCCATAATATAAGCCGTATGTCGACTGGGATGCTGGCTGAAGCGTGGATGCGTTTTCCCTACCCATACAAACTTGTGGAAACTTAACACCAGTGTGGGGATTGAACAATATTGGAAATTGCTTTGCTTTCTTTTTGCCTCACTTGTGGTTTCACGTTTACCTCGAACCATCTCTGCTTGTCTGTTTTTATTTCATTTGTCCGTTTTTGATTTATCCAGGCCGCTGGGGAAAGTCTAGTAGAATTTCAGTCAAATGTTCTTGTCGTTGTCTGTTTTAGCATCTGCGTCTGCCAAGGCTATAGTGGTGTTTGATGAAACCGAACGAAGCATGCGTGTGACATGGAAAGCCGCTCCAGGCCCAGTGGTCAGCTACAAACTCACTTACGTCTCTCAGGTCAGCGGTAAAGAGATGACGATGAAGATCCCAGCCAACGTCACCTCCACCATGCTGAGAAAACTGCAGCCCATGACCACCTATCTCATCACCGTGCATCCCATTTACAAACGAGGAGAAGGAAAAGCAAGGCAAGGAGTAGGAACCACACGTACGTTGGCCAACAATTCAAAGCCCATGAGTCACAGATCTGTACACAGGCACACATCACCACTTACACTGGAAAAAATGTTATTCCTCAGTACAGTACAGTACAAGTATCTAAAAATTCTTAAATCAAGATGCTTTTACTCAAGAAGTAAAATGACTGAAGTTTAAGTTTAAAACAAGAACAATACCGGCCAATGGGGTCTTTGTGTGAACTTAATTCAAAGGGAAAACAAGATACCCCAATGGGTAGATATTTTGCCTTGTTTTTAACCAAGCGGCAACATTCTAATCTGAAAAATTAAGCCTACCCGGAAGTGCGAAAAACTGAAATACATGTAAAATCCGCTAGGGGCCGGTCCCAAAAGGGAGCAAATGTCCATAGACCCCCATGTAAAAATGTCAGTTTTCACAGCATAAATTCACGTTTTTACCGGTTTGTCCCATGGACTTTAATTGTATTTTTCGATAGGTTCCGAGTGCCTGACAACTGTGAGGGGGGTGAATTTTTTTCTAACTTGTTAGTTTAGATCGTATTTACATATAAAATGTATTACAAATAAGGGCGTGGTTAACTTTAATTGACAGCTTGATTGACAGCTGATAACGGGCGAGTGGAATTCCTGAAATTTGGCGTCTCGGCCATGATCTGACCCAACACACACCACCTCTGTATCCTTTATGAAAAGATTTTCCAAGATGGCGCCGCCCATACCCCCCATAAACGGCCTCAAAACCGTTCTTCAGAAAGTCTATGGGTGATGTCACAGACACTTTGTCCATCTTTTTTACAGTCTATGGTTTTAACCAAAGGCTCACTTCATTTAGATTTTTTAGAAAACAAGACTTAATATCATTTTGCTTCTCATGTAAATGTGTCTTGATTTAAGAATGTTAAATATTTGTACTAGAAAGACAAAAACACTGAGGAAGAAATGTTTTTTTCCAGTGTAGGGTTATGAATTGGAACAAAGCCCTAAACTTAAAGTGTTAAATGACACTTTTCATTAATGATTCTTTCAAATTGTTCCACATTGTGATCAAACAAGATTTTCACCTCGTGAACGATAAAAAAAAAAAAAAAACATAGACTTACATTGAAAGAGGGACCATATCAAGAGACCAGAATCACAATATTCAGACTTTTGGCTTGGGTCCAGTAATCAACCAACCGAGCAACTGCATAGCAATGTGTTAAAAACACACTAAAGCAACTGCATAGCAGTTTCCTGATAAAAATACCCAGAGCACCTTAGCGTCATTCAAGTCACATACTATTTACTTAGAAAATATACAAATTTAGTTGCATAGAATTTGACCGTATGAAATACAAAGTAAAGTATGCTCATAGTGATTGCAGTGTTTTAGCAGTATTTTGTGCTGATATCGCTGCCTTCTCTTCATCCTACAGTGTCACCATATAAAGCCCCAAGAAACCTACAGACCTCTGAACCCACCAAAACCAGTTTCCGTGTATCCTGGGACCCGGCTCCCGGTGATGTGCGAGGATACAAAGTCACTTTCCATCCCAGCGGAAGTGATATTGATCTAGGAGAACTTCTTGTTGGACCATACGACAACACGGTTGTTTTAGAGGAACTCAGGTAATGTTTAGCATCAACTTTAGATGCTTTTCTCAGTGCAACGATGCTAATCATACTTGTTTTAAGATGGCACATATGGTTTCAGTTTTGTTCTTCTTTCACAGAGCTGGAACTAAATACTCCGTGGCTGTTTTTGGCATGTTTGATGGAGGTCAAAGTATGCCGTTGGCCGGGAGGAGAAGACCACCCTTTCTGATACACCTATCAACGAAACACCTGTTGACTTCTCCGGTATAATCAGCACATCATTCTAAGACGTTGTGTTTATTGTATGTTCTTAGCATGCACTTTCTGTTGAAGTGCTTAGGTTAGGCCTCAAGAACTACAAAAAAAAACCCTGGAAGAATGATTGCAATACAGCATCATATGAATCAAGATGAGTCAATGAGGTTAGATTTATTAGTACAGTACAGATATTATAAATAATATAAACAATGTTATAGTAAATAAGATGATAAATATAAAATGCAAATATGTAGCAAATAAAAATGAGTAATATTGAGGATAATCAAATATGTTAATAATATATTAATAAAATACATTATTATTAGTATTATTATTATATAAAAAATACGTAACAATAAAAAATATGAATAATTATAAAATTAATCATTGAATATTATAATATTATTATAAATAGATTCATATTATTATTTTCTAAGAATACTGTATCTCACAATTCATCTTCACATTCCCTTTCTAATGTACAAATTATTGATAAAAAATCGGATTAAAAATAAAAAACAAACAATTTTATTTCTGTTAGGATGACATGCCACCAAATGTTATCATGTAACTTTTCTAGATTCTTTAGGAAGTGTCTTTTAATGCTAGATTTAAAATAAATGAATTGTTCTGATGAACAAATGTGTACAAATAGACACTGTTTTTATGTCGAGATCATGGCGAGATGTGGGCTCAAAGCCTTTGGCAGCAACAGTGTCTTGAGTTGGATTCTGGCAGCTATTGGCCGGCAGTGTAAAGACTTGAAAGACTTCCCAGAGGTGAAGTTGTGCATCAGTGAGGAGTTAAGCAGCAGATGCAGAGAGGATGATGGGGGTGTGCTGCAGGAGTTTAGTTGTGAAACGACCACAGTAAAGGTCACGTCAGGGCAGTTTTCCACATGTGTCACTGCAAACTAGCCCAAACCAGTGGCCTGGTCAAGAAGGTTCAACATATAATCAAAATTAACCCTGTTTATGTTCCTTATACTTGTTACATTATTACATGATTTATCAGAAAATTAAACATTCCAAAGGAAAAAAAAATATTTAGAATATTTCATCAAAATGCAACAACTTGCTCAGTTTCGGAAATCCCTTTCCTTTTCAACTGACCTCATCTAGGTCATTCAGAATATCAAGTGGTGTTAACCTATGGACTAAAATCTGTTTAGTATTTATTTTAGGATGCTGTTGTTGGCATGTACGAGATTTGACCGAATGTGTGTCTCTCTCCCATTTTTTAGCACTGTGACACAAGTTCATGGAAAAAATGCTCTGTTTTCAGTTAGGCACTATTTCATTGAGGAGAGAGAGAAAGTCACAGAATAGCACAAGTTTAGGAAAGTTTCTTTGCTCTCCATCACTGTCTGTCAGCATTTTTTCAGACTAAACTAACAGTGGTATAATGGATCATACCAGCTTATGGCTTACCATGATGTTTTTTGAACATTTATTTATTTTTTAAATTAATATTTTATATATTATTTTTAAGCCAATTTGTTTTTAATTTATTTTAATTTAATTTAATTTAATTTAATTCAAATTTATTAAATTTTATTTAATTATTATTTTTTTTAAACCAAACTGGTTTACGGGTTGAAACCTCCTGGACCCGCTAGAAAGCATAACTAAGTACAATCAGCTGGTGCCTCATTTTTATATATCTTTATTTTATGAGCATATATGTGTAAATAATCAATTTCACAAGATATTTTTCACTTGCAGACCATGTGTGATGGTGTCCAGTGAGATCACCAGTGCTCTAGCCTCAGTTTTGGGGCTCTTCTCACCCTCAATAGGTATCTGGAGCTCCACACGTTCTACCGATGTGGAATGCGCAAAAGAGAAGAAGCTCGTATTTCATGCATCACAAAGGGCTACTTATTTTCTCTGTAGAACAGAAGCAATGACAATTCCAGGAAAACTTCCTCCAGGGCCAGATGCCAAAGGGGATTTGGATACAATGCAAGACTGAAGATTCAAAGGAGAAAAGTAGAAATTGAATGGAAAGAGTCTGTAGCTCCTAGAAATTACAGAGAAATAAAAGTCTTATCTAAAATTGTGATGTTTTGAAGTTATTGCGGTGTAAATGTGCCTTTTTATTTGCTGTGAGCATGTGTACACGTCTCTTCCCCGTTTCTCATCACTCTCTCGTTGAACTCTGCCTGCCATCAGCGATTATCCAATCACATCTAAGCTCCTCTTGGAGTTTCTCACTGTATAACTCTGATGTGTTTTACTCACAGATGCTCAGTGTAAAACCACAGCCAAGGCTGATATCATCCTCCTGGTTGATGGATCCTGGAGTATCGGCCGTTTGAACTTCAAAACCATCCGGGCTTTTATTGGTCGCATGGTGGGCGTCTTTGACATCAGCCCTGACAGGGTTCAAATCGGCAAGTCTTCCCTGCTTCTGTTTACTTCATGTTTTTAGATATGTTGATGGTATATTCCTGCATCTGGACTCTAGATGTGAGCTTTACGCAGAGCTCCTTATTGAGTTATTGACAAGAACCTTTACTTTTGCATTCATAATGGCGTGTGCTTCTCTCACAGGTTTGGCTCAGTACAGCGGGGACCCCAAAACTGAGTGGCATTTGAACGCTCATGCAACCCGTCAATCTCTGCTGGATGCTGTGGCCAGCTTGCCCTACAAAGGCGGAAATACAATGACGGGTACCGAGCTCTTACAAAAGCGCTTGAAAATTGACATTACCTTTTGATTCTGCAAAGAAATCTCCTTCAATCAGAGAATCAAAACTAGCAAATTACACTAAAATAATACTTTAGCACCTGCCAGTGACATGATAGTCAATCTGCCCAACCTCACAAACTACTTACATAATTGTATGTATTTGCATATTTGCAAAATATTTAAAATATGTTGCTTCTTTTAATGCCAAAATTACACACTTCACCTTTAAATCAGTTTCAGAAGGGATTTGCACATAGAATACAGACAGATTAGAAATGCTGAATCCACAACAGCCATTTCTAATAGAGAAATGCAATAGATCTAATAAAATAAGGTGACAGTTCACCATTGACTGTTACGAAACCAACATGCAACTTAATGTGTTTCCAAAGGTATGGCCTTGAACTACATCCTCCAGAACAACTTCAAGGCAAATGTGGGTATGAGACCCGATTCTCGTAAGATTGGTGTCCTTGTTACCGACGGCAAATCTCAGGACGAGATTATAGTGAATTCCCAGAAACTGCGTGACTCTGGCATTGAGCTCTATGCCATCGGTAAGTTCTTCTCTTCTTGACATTGCTGACATACTATCTATTCAGTCACAATGTACTACAATAGTTTGCATGTCAGTGATGGATACTCAACCCAGAGCTCTCCTGTGTCCAAACATCTCACAGCTTTTTATTTGGCAAGACTACAGCTTGATCAATGTCTCTTTGACCCAGCTGAAGTAATTGAGATCTTTCAATAATGATCTCTCCTCTTGGCTTCTAGGTGTGAAGAATGCAGATGAAAATGAGTTGCGATCCATTGCCACTGACCCTGATGATATTCACATGTACAACGTCAACGACTTCTCCTTCCTGTTGGACATTGTGGACGACCTCACTGTTAACCTCTGTAACAGTGTTAAAGGCCCAGGTACAGTCAGTCACATATTTAACTAGTGTTTGTTTTGACTGAAAAACAATCTGTGAATCTAAACAAATCTATCCTAGTTCTGTTCTGCAGACTAGAAATTAAAAAAACCAAGAACTCCCAAAGTTTGGCTCGGCTAAAACTGCTTGAACTTGTGCCATCCATTTTTGATTTGCACTCTTGTTTTCCCAGACGGTTCTTTGTTTTTTTTACTAATAATCTTGCTTAAAAGACTGAGAGGGAAAGCTGTAGGTTGCACTCTGATCCTCCTTGGGGGATAGCAGTGATTTACAGAACCATGAAACTTGTGATATATAACCCATTTAACCTTTTGCAAGAAGCTAATAGGCCTGAGGAAGATTTATAGTCTAAGTGTAAACCTGTTTGAGAGCTGTTTGACACCACGGCTCACATTTTTCCATTGCTTTCAATGAACCAGGCGGCGGCCCAGGGACACCCACTGACCTTGTGACTTCCGAGGTCACACACTACTCTTTCCGTGCGACCTGGATGCCACCTGACGAGCCAGTGGAGAAGTTTCGCATCGAATACGTCCCTGCCGCTGGAGGAAATACTGAAGTGGTGAGCATTAAAAACGTATATATTGTGTTCAAATGGACAAATGCATGCATGGTAGATACTTCACAGCCTTTAAACTTCTGAAAGTTATTGCACTTTCTTTTATTAGCCTACATTCTCCTGAATCTTGCATAAAACTTGATACTGTAGCTCTGTTCCAAAACCGAGGGAGCTGCCTTATAATGCAAACTCCTAACCATCACTGAACCTCAAAAACCTCTTATTTGAAACACTCTAAATAGCCAGCAACAGAAAAAGACTGACATAGAGTTTGACATTAGCATGTTGCTAAGTTAAAGGAATAGTTAATCCAAAATGTAAAATTTTGTCATCATTTACTCTCATGTACAATTTGTTGAACACACAATAAGATATTTTGAAGAATGTCGGTAACCAGAGTTGACGGTAGCCATTGACATCCATAGTATATATTTTTTTCCTACAATGGAAGTCAATGATAACCGTCAACCGTTCGATTACTAACATTCTTCAAAATGTCTTCTCTTATGTTCAACAGAAGAAAGAAATTGATACAGGTTTAGAACAAACGGGTGAGTAAATGATGAGAGAATTAAAATTTTTGAATACATTTTTAAAATTAGTTTTTGTTTTAACTATAGTTTTTCGTATTGAAAATCTGTATTTTAATCGGTTCTCTACTAAGCTTGTTAAAATAAATTCTGGGATTTCATTTTCTCAACGCTGCCTTCAAAATTTGCCCAAACAATGCGTCTTTGAAGTTAGTATAATTTTCCTACTGACGTTTTTGAGCATCTTTTGCATTGGGAGTATATCTATAATTCTGTCTAGGTAAGACTAACTTATGGAACAAAATTTATATGTGCCTATCATTTATTTATTATGGTGCCCATTGTGTGCTTGCTATAAAAGTCAAGTTTGATTAAGAGAAACATTCACATTTATTTTCCATATCTCTACATACCTCTTGTGTTACCTTAATGACTTCAATTAAACAGGACAACTTTCATATAACATTAATTCAAAGCTATGCATCTTGTCATGTTTTACACTGTGTGCATTTGGGATGATCTATATGGCTTAAAAGTATAATGTATCAGTATGGGCTGAACTAGATCCCATAAATCTCACTACATACCCTGCGTGTTCGCGTGCTGAATTTCGACCTCTAAGAACCTGCAACTTAAGAGAGATGATATCAGAGGGCCACATGCCTCCCGTTCCACCCCTCCATCTCGTGTAATACCCGTCTCAGCAGAAGATCACCTCTCCCTGATGATGTTTTTCAGATGTTCGCTGATGGAGAAGAAAACACAGTTGTCCTGGTCAACTTGACCCCCATGACCAAGTATGTTATCAATGTCTATGGAGTGATTGGTGAGGAGAGCAGCGAGCCTTTGAAAGGAACCGAAACCACATGTAAGTTGAGCAGATCAAAACCTCTCCTTCTGTTTATGTGAATCACACTAATTCTCCTACTGTTCAATCTCATTGTCTGATGAAACTCACTACATAAACCATATCTTTATCTCAACCACTGGAAACAGATGTTTCCCTGCATACTTCTGCTATTTTCACAACTTTGTCTACATAAAGCAGCTACTTTCCAGTGGAAAATTGAATGTGATACTCTAGCCACCTAGCAACCACCCAGAATACCTTAGCAACACCCCAGCAACATGATTTGCATGAGCAAACACCACTCACATTTTCTTATGTAAATCTTGTAAGTAAATCCTGTTCTATTTATAACTGGAATTTCCCACCAATTCTTTAATGGCCAGGCTTGTCACAATGCCTTATGCACAAACATAGAAGCAAACATTTGGCAACAGTTAACAGCAAACACATCAACAAGTAAATGCAAGTTTAAAAAAGTATGTCTTAAGTTGACCTTTAAAAGTGGCATAAGTCTGGGGTTCCCTAAGTTCAAGAGGCAGAGAATTCCAAAGGACAGGTGCATATAAGTAAAAAGCCCTGTCACCCATAGACTTCAAGTGAGTTTTAGGGACCACCAGCATGCTCGATTGTGAGGAGCGCAATCTGCGATTCGGAGTGTAGGGGTGTAACAGTTCAGATAGATAATTTGGAGCCAGACCGTGCAAAGACTTATAAGTAAGCATCAAGTTTTATCACTGTTCAAACACAGGAAATTATTACTCATCCAGGTTTTTATTTCATTAATACAGCCAGAAAGAAAATCAACGTTGGAGCGCTCATCTGGTTTTGAGTGTATATAAATTTGCGTATCTTCGGCATAGAAATGATAATGGAGGCCGTGCGATCTCAAGAAATAGCCAAGTGGTGATAGATAGATGTTAAAGAGTAAAGGGCCGAGAACTGACCCCTGGGGAACACCAGTGAGAACAGGGCTAATCTCAGACCTATGGTTACCTATTGAGATGAACTGGGAACGGTCAGCAAAGTAGGACCGAAACCACTTCAAAGCTGTCCCCAGACACTCTCTCAAGATGTGTAAGCATTAGACTGTGATCAACAGTGTCAAAAGCGGCTCTTAAATCTAAAAGAATGAGAATAGATATTGCAGTAGGTAGGCAGTTCATTGTTTGGAGCAGAGCCATTATGAAACCTCAAAGAAACACTGCAGCTCCTATATAACACAATTTTAATGCTGGTTTCCACATCACAAATATAAAGCAGCTGTGAAATCTGTGAAGTGGCCCCTTGTCAACAGCTTAGTTTTGGTCTTATAGATGGACAAAGTAATCTTGAATCATTTTTTACAGATTTAAAGTAAACAGAACATTTTAATTGGCTATTCTCGCTTTATAGTTTGCTTAAGTCTTTTTAAACATTTCTCACTATAATGTTTATGATCAACATTACGAGACCTTGTCCCATCGTAAAGAGAGGCTTATCGTTTTGTCATGAGCCACTTGGATGGTGGTCATTGTGGCTTTGGCTTTATGGTCATTTAATGTGACCAAAACATGAATGTTAATGAGAAATCACAACTTTTTATTGTTCTTTTTCATTCTTATAAAGCTGTTTTGAATGTGCTTCAAAGATAGATTAGATCATTTGAATTTTTTTTCACAGTGCCCCTACCTGCTGTTACCAGTATGACCGTGTACGACGAGGCCCGGACGTCCATGCGGGTCAGATGGGAGTTAGTTGGCGGGGCCAGCGGGTACTTGCTGAACTACAACACCATCAACGCCAGTGTGCCCTCTGGAAAATTGGAGGTGAGCGCCTGTCACACTGACGCCTTCCAGAACAACCTCCAGACGGTCTCTCAAAATTTCCACCTCTGCTTTATTAGACCTCAAGGCAGAGTAAACCCACTTCTGCCAGTGGCCCCTTTAGCATAGCCAGATGGTCAAAGCAAGGAGAAACTGTTTTACACTGCTGTTCAGTTCTATGGGAAAGATAAATCACAAATGAGATCAACGTGAAACCATTTTAATTCCATGTTCTGGCACAAAGTGTTATTTTAGTATTATTTATATAGAATTATAGTATTTATTAAAATGTTGAATTAGCTTTTAGGTTTAGATTTTCATCTTTCATTTCAATTTTGATGTAAGTTTTAGTAATTTAGTTATATGCTTTTGTCATTTTTACTAGTTCATAAAAATATTTCTAATTAGCTCAAAATAATTTTTATTTCAGTTTTAGAAATTTTAGTACTTCAACTTAAATTTATTTCAGTGAGTTGCTAAGGCAACATTTCTAGTTTTCTAATTTTTCTAATTTTCTAACACTTCTAATTATTTCCTAATACACACACATGTATATCTATATATATATTTTTTTTTTCATTTAACAAAAGCATGTTTCAATTCTTTAATTTTCATTTTAGTTAAATTCTTTTAACTAACATTCAATTTAGTTGACATAAAGGATATTCAATTAGATTTTATCAATCGGAAAAAGACGGCAAGTCTTTTCCAAGTAATCTCCAAGTTACAAATACAGAAGTCTGCTATCAATTTTAACTCAATCATTTCTCATCAAATTCCTTTGTGGCCAAATTATTTAATCTGCTATCCACATTCATGTTTCTAGCTCTATACTCTTATTTTATGTCAACTTTTATTTATTTCAGAAGACATCTGAGACAAAGTTGATAATTAAATTAGGCTTAGTCGAAAACTCAGTTTAGTCTCCTGAGCTATAAAAAAGAAGCCTCCGAGCAATAAAATCATCCTCTATATGGGGTCTACAGAATTCAGGCTCGCCCAAAACACAAGCTTTTGGCAAAAAGGAGATAATGCTGCCTGTTCTGGATCTATTTCCTCCCTGAAGTCATGTACATAATAGTACATAATATAGTTTGGAAAAGTCACAACCATCATCACAGGAGATCCGGGTGCTCTGATTTAGTCTGGAGGAGACATACCTTAACCGGGAGTGTGTTTATGCCAGGTGATCCTCATAACAAGTCTTGTCTCGCTGGGCCGTTGCTTTGCTAATGTCCATTCTCTTAACATCCCTCTCTCCTGCAGATGCGAGTTGGTGCAGATGTGAATGATGTCCAGTTATTGCAGCTGCTCCCGAACACGGCATACTCAATCTCCCTGTTCGCTCTACACGGAGCGACGGCCAGCGAAGCCCTTATCGACAGAGGAGTCACTCGTACGTCTCTCCTCAGATGCTTTCCATCTGTTATTGCCAATATTTATTGGATGTTTTTATTAATATCAACGTATGTCTTCTAGTTCCTCTGCCTCCATCGGGTGAGTTGAGAATCTCAGAAGTGACTCACAGCTCCATGCGTCTAATCTGGGATGCAGCTCCTGGAAACGTCAGGAAGTACATCATCACCTACAAGCGAGAGGACGGAGAGCTGAAAGAGGTGATCAAAATCTGTAATTCACACAGCGTTTAAGTTTAGTGATTAGTAATAAAAAAATGCACATATCAAAAATGTCCCATGCATTGTTTGTAGTTTAGGACTCAGGAACCATTTTTAGAACCATTTCCAATAAAATAAATAAAAATAATGATGTTTGATTTCAGTTATTGGAAGGAAGTTCTAAACTAATTATTAATGGAATTGTAATTGTAGTTACATTTCCTATTCTTAATCATTTGTAACCCTTGCAGCTTGAAAGAAGAGATTTTAATGCAGTTTAATGGACGGTCTTGTTCTAGGATTGATAGGCTTAAGTTGGGAAATAGAGCTGAGATGTGCAGGGAATGTGAGATAGATGAAGAGAAACTGTAGCTTTTTGGTCAGAGTTTATTGTAGAAGAGGGTCTGCCATAGAAAGTGTTCATTAGCTAGGACTTCCTGCATTTTGAAAGCCCCTATATTAATCTCTCTGAGGTATTCACAAACTGATCCTAGTCATATGGTAGAACAAAATCTAGGGGTTTACGCTGAGGACACCACCTCTGGTAATTGGCTCCCCGCTTGCTCTCCTGTCTCTCTGATGCCTTTATGGATATTTCCAAAGTATTGCTGTCTTTACCAAAAGGACTGGGAGTCTTTTATCTTTGAAGATCTACTGAGATGAACCAGTGGAACTATGTGAGGAGATCCAAAAGGTCATGTCCAAGCAAACTTGTTGATAGGATGCAGACTGTCTTGTTTATCTTTTCTTGGACGTTCTCTGGAATGAGGTTAAGATGACCCATTTCACTAAGGCGAACTCTGGATCTATCTTTGGATCCATACAAGGCAAAACATCACTATTGCTATTTATCATAATTAGAAGGTTTGAGTATGGATGATTCGTCAAATCATGTGACTGGTTTAGGAAAGGTATGTAATGACTTATGATTTTTGCCTGGTGTGTAACAAAAGGAGAGAGGGATCAGAGTAATATCCCAAGATCTGTTTGCATCAATGCCCTTATGCTAAGCAAACCCTACGGTTTAAAGCCAGGCTGTGCCTAAGCACATAAAAAAGCCTAGTGTGAAGTCAGTGAGTTCATCAACAAGGATTCAGGACAAATACTGTATAATGCAATTTAATGGAAAAAAAAATTAGTTGCACACAAGGATTTTGAGCAGTTGGTGTTTTGCACAGGCCAGCATTGTCCTCAGAAAATCTAGTTTGCTAGTGTACTTAAAAAAAATAGAGTAAGTTCTGGTCAAAAACCACCCAGTTTTCACTCTGTTGCACCAACGCAGATTTCAGTCCATGTCTATGGGTCTGTCAAAAGCATCTGTTATTTCTTTTCCCTTGACGTGTGTTAATGTTAACGCTGACGCTGGTGTTTGACAGGTTGAGGTCAACGGTGACATCACCACCCTGGTTCTCACCAACCTCCGCTCTCAGACGGAGTACGATGTTGCTGTCACTCCAGTGTACGACGAGGGTCCAGGAAATCCCATGCTTGGCAGTGCAATAACTGGTGAGCTTATAATCTTCACTGATTCTCCAAGATGACTCGTTTGACGGATGATGTTGGTTTGGCATCAGCACTTACTTCACGGCTGCCGGATTTTGTTTGTTACATTGGTGTTGAACTATGTGACTTACTGGCTACAAGACCTGCAATTTCAGCAGGTCTTTCATGCTCTCCGTCTAGATAATGACTACCATGTGTGACGCCACCCTTACCCAAGCCACGTGTATGTGTTCATGGCTTTATTTTATCAGTCCCAAGGGTGATATCCTGAAGTCTGTAGTTTTCTTGCTGACACACAACCCGCTTCCCTTTACACAGGAACACGTTCGCTTGTCAGATCTGATGGTTCACAGTCCAAGTGTTCGCACCAGTTTCTATGTCACATGCTTTCTCTGTTGACATTCAGATGTGGTTCCTGCACCCAAGAACTTGAGGTTTTCTGAGGTGGGCCAGACTTCTTTCAAGGTCACATGGGAGCATGGAGCTCCAGACGTCGCTCTGTACCGCATCGGTTGGACCAAGAAGGGCGAGGACAACTTCAAAAATGTACGTTTATTCAAAATAAAATAAAATTCTCAGTATGAAGAACATTTTAATAATCTAAAGAACATTTTTCACTATAAAGAAGCTTTTGTGGAATGAAAAGGTTCTTGGAACCATAGATGCCAATACAGCACCTTTATTTTTAAGAGTGTGCCTTTGATCTAAAGCATTTACATTTACATTAATTATTCATTTAGCTGACGCTTTTATCCAAAGCGACTTACAATTGCTATATTTCAGAGGTCGCACGCCTCTGGAGCAATTAGGGGTTAAGTGTCTTGCTCAGGGACACATTGGTGTCTCACAGTGGATTCGAACCCGGGTCTCTCACACCAAATGCATGTGTCTTATCCACTGCGCCATCACCACCCAGCAACATAAACATAAAGCAAAAATCATTTTAGTATTTTTAACATTAAAATAGCATGTGAGGCTCACTAGAATTGATCTTTTATAGGATATCCTGAGTCGTGAGGAGACGAGCCAAGTTCTGACAGAATTAGACCCAGACACGATGTATGATGTCACTGTCACAGCCATCTACCCCGATGAGTCGGAGAGCGAGGATCTGATGGGGAGCCAACGCACATGTGAGACTAACACACAACCACACGTGTAGAACACTGACTCTTGTGTACTGGAACAAAAAGAAAACCTGCCTAAATAGCAGTTTGTGTATCAAGGAATTCATTTAGATTAGCTTTGCCCCCCCCCCCCCATAATAATGTGTCAAATACACTACCGTTCAAACGTTTGGGGTCAGTAAGGTTATTTCCTTTTTTTTAAAGAAATGAATACTATAAAAAGCAAGGATATTAAAGATGTAATGTAACAAAATATTTATTTCAAATAAATGCTGTTCTTTTGACCTTTCTAATCATCAAAGAATCCTAAAAAAGTCTCCACAAAAATATTAAGCAGCAGCAAATCAGCATATTAGAATGATTTCTGAAGGATCATGTGACACTGAAGACTGGAGTAATGATTCTGAAAATATAAATTGCATTTTACAATATATTCAATAGAAAACAATCATTTAAAATTGTAATAATATTTCACAAAATTACTGTTTTATTGTATTTTGATCAAATAAAAGCAGTCTTGGTGAGCATAAGATATCTCTTTATAAAATAATTTAAAAGTTTTACTGACCCCAAACGTTTGAACAGTACTGTACATTTTATAAACATGAACAAAACCTTGTATTCTCTTGAATTTTGACTATTGTATAATAACCATATTTTACCCATGTCCCATTTGTCACATGTCTCAAGACTCAGAGCCAACACATTACCAACTGTTGACGTTACGATAAAATAACATGTTGTTTATCTTTTTCTAGTGTCAAAGCTCATTACACCCGGTATGTTGTTTCCCATAAGAGGAAATGTAATTGTGAATGTAAAAGCTAATGAGGATGATGAACCTTTTATTGAAAAAGGCAGATGACAAACTGCATGTGCATTTTTGTGTTTCATCAGAAACTCATCCACCATCATTTGTCCATCATCATTCATCATTGCCATTTCATCACTATAATTTTTTCATCATTGTCATCTCTCATCAGTCATAAACATGCGCATGCACAACTTGCCCGACTGCATTGTTTTTGTTGCAAATGATCATTTCCATCCCAAACATCCATGCACCTCCTCCATCCGGCCTTCAGGATTGACTCATGATGCTCAAGTAACCAGCATAATGAGAAGGGTTGGGAATCAATAACAATAAGAATCAGAATAAGGTTTCTTTTTTAACAAAACAAAAATAATAGAATTGAAGGATTTTCATGATCTTTGGTTCTATCCGTGAAGGAATTGATTCGTTTTAATGAAGCAGTTAAAAATAATGATTCGCCATATTTTTTCAGAGTGGTTGTTGAGTGACTAGGTTGGCTGACTGGTTCTTCAAAAGATATGTTTAGTGAAAAACGAAACTTTTTTTGCAATAAACTATAAATAATGCGCTTTAAAATAAAATAAACATTCAAATATATTGCCAAAATCCTATTGCTTTTGTTTATTTCTCAATTCGGAACAGTTTTTCGAGTGTGCCTCCTCAAAAGCCCTAAAAGAATAAGTGCAATCAGAACCAGATTCGTTACATTTCTCATGATTCCCATCCCTAATAGTTTTATCTACCGTTTCAAAGGACAGATTTTGCTGATTGACCTTTCTGTCTGCTCCCAGTGCCCACTGGACCACCACAAAACCTCCAGGTCTTCAACGCCACCACTACAACACTAACGGTGAAATGGGACCACGCGCCAGGCCCCGTCCAGAACTACAAAGTCACCTACCAGCCCATTGCGGGTGGAAAACCGCTGTCTGTAAGTTCAGCTGTCCCCATTCAACCTCCATTGAGATGTTTTGAAGAAGGGCATAGGCAGGGCCGGATTAAGAGTTCAGAGGCCCCTGGGCACAATGTCTTGTAGGCCACCTCTTAGGCAGGCCAAATGTATATTTTGTCCAAGGACATTTTAATATGGCATTTAGTTTTACTGACTTAAAAGGAACTTTGTTGCCTCTAGGGGGGTTCGGGGGCATGCTCCCCCGCAAGAAAATTTTGTACATTTTAAGGTTAAATGCATCAATCTGGTGCACTTTGAGAGATCAAAATTCTCGTTGCTCGTTGAACAAAAAAAAGCATTGATTTGTACCAGGACAATATAGAGGGCTCAAACATCTTTTTAGTTATGAGAGTCTCAGTCTACATTACATTTTCAATGGTGTAGTGCAAATCCATATAGCCTAAATGTACTATATAAATGAAAATGAATATTTCAAAAGTATATTTTAGCCTACATTACACTATAATATAGGAAAATTAAAATACTTTTGTCCTAATTTCTTCACTTGCAAGAAATAAACCCTTGAGCTTTTATTTAGGAGAAAACACCAGATCACCATGCTGATCGCGTGAGCAAAGTGCGCACTTTTCTTTAAATCACTCAGAACAAACAGGATGCCTTCTAAAAATCTTGTGCTGTTTTATAAAGGCACAAAGCCATATCATGGTTTCGTTTTTAGTTCGTTGGCAAAATATAACGCTAGAGACCTTTATGTTACATAGGTCGTACATTTTACATCTCATATGTGTTGGGAAAAGGGAGAAGAGAGAGTTTGGCAAAAGGCGGATTCGAACTCGGGTCGAGCTCATCAAAAGCTGCTTATCACTTTACGCCCTACGACCTACGCCACTGTAGCTATTACGCGATGGGCATCTTTTTGCTAAAAAGACAGGCACTTATACGCTCATATACGCTCCGTTATCTAAAATGTAAAAAAAAAAATTTTTTTCTTCCCCTCGCTTGGGCCCCAAGTGCGCATGGCGAACTTGCAATGAATACATTTTATTAGACCAGCCCTCGTGGCCTCGAAACACTACCGGCCCACCGGAGAAACTCCGACTCTCCCGATTGCCACTCCGCCCCTGGTGCCCAGGGCCCCTTAGACCCCTAATGGTTAATTCGGCCCTGGGTATAGGCCATCTTTTACTTATGATGATGATGACTGGCAGAATCCATTTGATGAAGTTCAAGGCCCTTGTGTTAATCATTACAGCAAGCTGCCCGCTGAAAGCCAAATAGGGACGTCGTGACAGAAAGTCATTATCAACAGACTGATCTGATGCAAACCATCACAACATGTCTGTTATGTGGCCTCCAGTTACCATCAAGATACAAAACAATTACTGTTATATAGTTAATGTCAAAGCGCTTGAGATGAACAGACTAGAGAACATGTATTGTTTGTTTGAGGGACTCTTTGGCTAACAATATTAAAACTGAACAATGGCGCTTTCACAAGTTTATTTATTAATGCAGCATGCTGGTCCCAACAAAAACTAGTAAAACAACTTTTAAGTCATGCGATTTATTCATGCTAGTACATAATATTTTCTTGGATTTTATTCCACTGCAAATCTAAAATCTTTAAAATCATCAAAATGTAATATCTTCAGCTGCTGAAGACACCTTGCCCGTGTGAGCTATTGGTTAATGTACTTACATATTACATTTAAAAATATATATTTTATCCAAAGCAACTTGCAAAAGAGGAACAAAAGCATTTTTTAAAGAGCCAACAATATTCACAATGTATAATGCCAGGTTTATTAGACAACCACATTAGGAAGCAAGCTAGAGAAAGAGTGTGTGTGTGTGTGTGTGTGTGTGTGTGTGTGTGTGTGTGTGTGTGTGTGTGTGTGTGTGTGTGTGTGTGTGTGTGTGTGGTGTGTGTATGTTTGAAAGGAAGTTAACTAGCTACTTAGGCATTATTTTAGGGTAGTTGCACCATATTCAAAAGAATTTCTCATTGAACACTAAATCAAGTCTTTCTATTGACATCTTTTTCAATCAGGTTCAAGTTGGTGGTAAAAAGAACAGTGTCATTCTTCAGAAGCTGACCCATGACACCCCTTATTCCATTACCGTGGCTGCCGTCTATCGCACTGGAGAGAGTAAAGATATTTCAGGCCAAGGAAAAACAAGTAAGTGTCTCCAAGAGAATCCTTTCAATGTCCTGAAGTATTTAATGACTCCATCTGTGGAGCAAAAACAATGATAAACTAATTAAGGGAGGATGCATTCCATAAAGCATCTTGGTTTTCACTCACATCTGGAGTTTTGTCAGACGTAGATAGAGACTGTTCAAGATGTTATGCAATGAAAATTAGATAGCATTATGTAACGCTGTGTGTGGTGTTCCTGTAGAACCCTTAGGAGGAGTGAGAAACCTGCAGGTTTTGAACCCCACCATGACCACGCTGAACGTTCGCTGGGAGCCAGCGGAAGGAAAAGTGAAGGAGTATAAGGTCGTCTACGCACCTGCAGCCGGTGGTGCCGAAAGCATGGTAGGACTGGTAGGGCTTCTAGAATCAACTAAAAAATAAACTCAAATTTGATGTTCAGATTAATCATAAATATTGATTCGCAGATCTCAAGGGGAAGTGATTTGTTTCAATGTTTCTTTGACTTTTATGGAAACAGGAGCAGGTATCAGGAGCCACTACCACCACAGTTCTGAGAGGCCTTCAGTCGGACACACTTTACACTGTGACCTTAATTCCTGTTTACGCAGAGGGAGATGGCCAGAGAATGTCAGAGAATGGAAAAACAAGTGAGTTTCTCCTTGAAACATCAGTGTCTTACTATCAATATCTTGCTTTCACTGATTAAGAATGAAAAAGGTGACTAAACGGCTCCCTCAGATATTTCTGTCCAATTCTTTTGCCTGTAGAAAGTATTAAGCTTATGTTCAACTATACAGTTATTATGTGCAACTATACAGCCAGCAAACTACCAAGAAGTAGTTCTTTGTTAACCTCAATTTGCTGCAAATAGCCATTGAAGAGCATTTATTTTTAGGAGTGAGCATGCATATTGCACCATTTTGTGATTTAGAATTGTTTGAGAACATGACAGAAACTCCAGTTTGGAAGCGCTATCTGGATTATGCTTTATATTCCTGATGCCAAAACAGTAAAATGGGAATTTTCTTTGCAGGGGCTCTGGGTGGTGTGAAGAACCTGAGGGTCACCGACCCAACCATGACCTCTTTGAACGTCAGATGGGACCCCGCAGACGGGGCCGTGCGCCAGTACAAGATCTTCTTCGTTCCTCTAGCTGGAGGAACTGAGGCAATGGTGGGGTTCTGTCTCTCACAGCTTTTATCAGATTAAAAATAACATTTATTTATTTATATAACAAACTGTACCATGACGTGTACTGAAAATTGTGCATTATAAATGTGTTTTAGAAGTACATTTTTCCATTTAATTATTATAAAAATGTCTCAATGCAACTAAATTTGAAATACTTATACTTAAAATTCTACATTACAAATGTGTTTTTAGAAGTTCACTGAAGTCCATTTTCCCTTGTTGTAAATAGGAACAAATACCTGGAGCCCAAACAAATATAGTTCTACGAAACCTTCAGCCTGATACTCCATACACTGTATCCGTGGTTCCAGTGTATCCCGCTACAGAGGGCAGACGCCAGTCCGAGAATGGAAAGACATGTGTGTATCAACTTTGTAGCTTATTTATCTATGGACAAACATGATATCTCTGTTACAAAACCTAATGAGCTGACTTCAATTTTTTTAAGCATTTCATTTACAAAAAAATGTATCCAAATAGGTGCCTATGATGTCTTAAAATGCACAAAAAAGTGTAGTCAGCTCATTAAGTATCAATGTAAATAGTTTAGTACAATTAAAATGTCTATTTTTAACCTCATATTTGTGTGTACTATGTGCAACTCAGCCAACAGCAAGGCAGCTCGATAGCTTTTGGAACAGCGCTGTTTCAAAGCATATTTGACAAATGATTGTCTATCTCACTCTAGTACCTCTTGGAGGTGTTCGAAATCTCCGTCTCATTGATCCCACCTTCACAACACTCACTGCCACATGGGAAGCTGCTGATGGGAATGTGCAGGGCTACAAAGTGGTATACGTGCCCACTAACGGAGGAACTGAGCTCATGGTAGGAATAACTTAATATTTCAACGTTTGTTTCTACAGTGTTGATGTCATAAGTGGAAATCTCTAATGACATGGCTTGCAGACAGAAGTATATAGACATTATCTTCCCTTGAGGAACAAAGATGAGAGAGTGGTGCAATGTAACTCTAATTGAAGTCTCATTATGCTAAAAAACCTGCTGGGAAAGTTTACAACTGGGAGCACCAATGTTTAAATGGAGCTGGAGTAAACTGTGAAACGGATTTGTCTTGGCAAGCTACAAAGAGTGTTGAGTTTTCTTTTAGTTTAGAAGTTTAATTTTCTATATCTGTTTAGATGGGTAGACTTTGTGCAACCAATTGTCACAAAAACAAACTAAGGAATTGGTTTGAAGAAGTTGATATTGTGTACTGAGCTTTAGTATCTATGTTCTTTCAGGAACAAGTGTCTGAGAGCACCACAACATTAGTGTTGAGTAAACTCATGCCAAACACAATGTACACCGTGACTGTTTTGCCAGTGTATGCTGAAGGAGATGGACCTCAACTCTCAGAGAAGGAAAAGACTAGTAAGTGACTCCAAAATGACATCAGTCATGCTTAGAAATCATGTATGAATATCTGAAGAATGCATGCAAACAATGTCAATGTTGAGTCCGTTGTTGTCTCCTTAGAACCTTTGGGTAGCGTGAGGAACCTGCAGGTTACAGATCCAACTATCAGCACTTTGAACGTACGCTGGGAGCCCGCAGAAGGCAGTGTGCGGGAATACATTGTCATTTACGTTCCTGCCGGTAGCGAAGATCAAGAAGTGGTGAGAGTGATGGATGTTTCAGAAATAGCAAAGGAAAACAAAAAACAGAATTTAACTCTGTAGTTTCACACTGATACACTCTTACCCTGTACATTGACATTTTGGTCATTGTGCTTTAGTTTTGACAAGAAAACTTGTTATATATATATTATGCATTCTTGTAAATGCTTGCCGGTAACACTTTATTTGAAGGGGTGTGCATAAGACTGACATGACACTGTCATAAACATGACATAACACCTGTCATGAACATGAAGGAGTCTTTATGAATGTTTATGACTGTTGTCATTAAGTGTCATTCGGTAAATTATGACACTTTTAATGCAAAGTTGACATTGTTTAAAATGTCTTTGTTATGACAACTTGACATTAACAAAGACAAAAAATGTCTTTGTTATGACAACTTGACATTAACCAAGACAAACATGTCTTGATTATGACAACTTGACATTAACAAAGACAGAAATGTCTTTATTATGACAACTTGACATTAACCAAGAAATCATAACCTGTCAACCTGTCACAAATATGTCATAACAGGTCTAATTATCAAACTTAAAGCATTTCGCTGTGTAATAACCCTTAATGACATCTTTATAACTAGTACAATGTGTTTCACTTTACTTGAGGACAGGTAATATTCATGACACAGTTATAATGGTGTCATGACGGCTAAAGTTGTGACAGGTTGACAGGTTATGATTTCTTGGTTAATGTCAGGTTGTCATAACAAAGACATTTCTGCCTTTGTTAATGTCAAGTTGTCATAATCAAGACATTTTTGTCTTGGGTAATGTCAAGTTGTCATAACAAAGACATTTTAAACAATGTCAACTTTGCATTAAAAGTGTCATAATTTACCGAATGACACTTAATGACAACAGTCACAAACATTCATAAAGACTCCTTCATGTTCATGACAGGTGTTATGTCATGTTTATGACAGTGTCATGTCAGTCTTATGCACACCCCTTCAAATAAAGTGTTACCTGATTGCCTTTATACAAATTACACATGTAAAGCTTTTTCAAGCCCTACAATCAATACTGATGTATCCATTCAAGAGTTGCTAACAGGTCTGCTGCAAAACTTGAACATTATTTTTTTTTCTCTTGATTCCTTTAATTTTGCTTGGGCAGGATCAAGTGTCTGGAACAACCACCTCAACTGTTCTGAAGAACCTGGAGCCTGACACGACCTACACAGTGACTCTGGTGCCAGTATATCACGAAATGGAGGGCAAACCTCTTTCAGAAAATGGGAGAACAAGTGAGTTTATGGTGAAGATATGGTGTCGTGCATCTTTGGCCACCAAATTGAAATGTCTGGTGATGTTTTTTAAAAAGTTGCCAGCCACCGCCAGCGTTTTTGATCATTTTCACTAAAGTTTCATGGCTCCCAGAATATTTAGTTGTATGAATATCTGAACATGCCATATATCAAAAGAAAGAACAGACTCTCTGCTTTAAAAAAAACCCAAACGGTTTTATTCTAGCTTCATGCATACTTAAATATGGGTAACTTTCATTAAAAAAGCAACATTTTAAGCAAAAAGCTGAAAAAAATCTTTTTTAAAAAAAAAAAAGACTACATCTGGTGATTCCATCTGGATCGGATTCAGAACGATGATCAAAACATAGATGGAGTAGATTGCACCTAATGCTTGCACAGTCCTGTAGCTCGTCCTGAGGCGAAATTTCATTCAGTAATATTAGTTTTGATTTATATGCAGTTTAATGTTGATGATTGCGTTATTTTACTTACGCATATGATTACATATGAGATTGCTTGTTTCTGCATCCTCTTCACATGTGCTTTTTCAGAAGATGTGTCATAGCGCCCCCTATTAATAACAGTGAAAACTCTGTGTTTTGCGGGAAAGCGTTTTCTTACAAATAACAGAAATTTTCGTGTTTGGTGGGGAAAGAGTTAACAATGACTGAGTTATTGAAGTTCATGTATTCCTGCTTTTCAGAACCACTGGGTGGAGTTCGCAACCTTCAAGTTACCGATCCCACCAGCAGCACCCTAAACGTGCGATGGGAACATGCTGCAGGAAACCCTCAAAATTACAGGGTTTTCTACGTCCCGCAGCCTGGAGACGCTGAGAAGATGGTAGGATGTGATTGATTCACTTCTAATGGTTTATATAAAGGACCTTCCACGTTATAAAACCAAATCTCTTGTGTTTTGTGAACAGGAACTAGTTTCCGGTGGCACGACAAGCACCGTCCTGCGTAATCTCAATGCTAACACGCTGTACAAGGTCACATTGTTGCCTATGTATGAAAATGAGTGGAAGGAAAGCGTCAGTCAGAAAATGGAAAGACAAGTGAGTTCAGATGTTCGTAACTTGCAATTTTGGGGGTGAAGAACTCATCTATTCTATAAGGGATCCCGGGTTATTGTCTTGTGAGGGTTCATCATGTCTGTTTTATTAACGCAGAGCCTTTGGGAAGTGTGAAGAACCTCCAGGTGACAGACCCGACTGTAAACTCTTTGAGAGTGCGATGGGAGCCAGCAGATGGAGATGTCCGTCAGTACAATCTCATCTACGTGCCTGTAGCTGGAGGTGCTGAAAGCACGGTAATGACCTAAATCACGATTTGTCTCACGTTTGTCAGTTTGGTTCGTTGGTTGCTAACTAGTGTGTGCCTGCACTGATGTACTCTACAGACTCAAGTGTCAGGAGTATCCACCAATACTGTTCTGAGAAACCTGCAGCCAGACACGGAGTACAGGGTCACCGTAGTACCAGTATATCCAGATGCAGAAGGAAAGAAACAGTCTGAGAATGGGAAAACAAGTGTGTACCTGCATGTAAAATTTGAATTATATCTGTTAGCATGCAGCATACTTAATTTCAATTCTCACAATTCCCAGAGCCTCTGGGTGGAGTGAAAAATCTGCAGGTCACTGATCCCACAACCAGCTCATTGAAGGTGCGCTGGGAGCCTGCTGAGGGTAACGTCCGGCAGTATCGAATCTTCTACGTTCCAGCATCTGGTGGTGCAGAGGACATGGTAAGAGATGCTAACCTCTATTGTCTTCTGGACATGATGCTACTGATCTTCTGTAACTTTCCTCTTAAATTGTATACATCAAAAGGAGCAAGTTTCTGGAGGCACCACCAACACCGTCCTAAGAAACCTTCTGTCAGATACGGTCTATACCGTGACTGTGGTTCCTGTTTATCCAGAGGGAGAGGGTCTCCGGCAGGCTGAGAAAGGAAAGACACGTAAGTTGAACTTGTGAATTACAGAGTTACGCATCGCTATTGCTATCGCTTAAATAACATGAGGTACACAGGTGTACAAATCGAGCGGCTTGTTGAATAGAGCTGTGCTATGATGACTTTTATAAATATTCAGACTTAGGATGTTCATCAGGCAGAAAATAAAAGAGCGGGACCCAATTCATAAGTTTTGACTCATCACAACAGCCTAGCAACTACATAGCAATAATAAAAACACCTTGAACACCGTAGCTACCACTTACAACATGTCTACACCGGACCCGACTGCAACAGCTAGAAGCTGTTCACACTGGACGCGACAAAGTGACAATTGCAAATCCATTTGTCCTTCCTATCAGAAGTAGCGCAAGTGCTTGGAGTACATCATATCTGAGATTACTCTTGCATCACTGAATACAATAGGTTGTATTTGCCTTTGTCACGTTGCGCCACTCGAGTCTGGTGTAGACACTGTGTTAGCAATGCCTTTGTATCCACTCAAAACACCCTTGCAACTGGATTTTAGATCACCACTCATTGTGAAGCATGTTGGTATAAATGCTAAACATCGATTGTATGTTAAGCCACTACAAAAAAACCCCTACATGTTTAGGGCACTTGAGGTTTTGCATACATAACAATAAGTTGCACTAAAAGAAAGAGGATCCTTTGAACTCATGTTAGATAGCTTTTTACTGATTTCTGTAGGAATTTTTTCACATCTGCTTTGGTTTAAAAATCGTGAAGCCGTTTTAGCATCAAACCTAAATGCCCCCCACCACCTGCCTTTCCTTTTTGCCACTTTCACACCATAAAACCCTTCTGCGTCCCAGTCGAATGCCTCGCTCAGCATTCATTCCTGAACTTTACTGAGCTTCCTCCTGTTTAAACGTCTCTGTGAGCTGTTCGACTTCCTCTGCTGTTCTGTAAAATCCTTGTTCTCACTGCTGTTTTGTGGTTTCTCTTTCAACACACAGTTCCAAGAGTCCCACCCCGAAATATCCAGGTCTACAACCCATCTCCCAACACTCTGAACGTGCGCTGGGAACCCGCCTCGGGCCAGGTGCAGCAGTACAGGGTCGCCTACGCCCCGCTGAGTGGGATCCGGCCTCTTGAGTCTGTGAGTGATGCACAAACACGCATACACAGCATCAACTAATATGCGTTTAGGGGACACTTAGCTCTGTATTGTACATTAAATGTATATGCATTTCATGGAAACCAGACCAGTGGCATTGCTAGTATCATGTTCAACTACTTGAGCTATAGGAACACTGTATATGAAATATAAGTTGAAGGTTTATATTATCAGCACGTTACAGTTTTGGATGCAGTTCATCCAATCGGAATGCAACCGATTGATAGTTAATCTGCCGTCAAACTTCCCGTTTTTAAAAAGTACACTAAGTTACTAAAAAACTTAAGCTAACTACATTGGAACTGTAAAACGGGTCAAGACATTTCAAATAATTATCAGATTATAGAATTAAAAAAAACAATGAGGACCTCACTTAACTAAAACACGTAAATTTACACGGAATGCAGCTAATAAACCCCAAACAAAGACAATGAATTGAAAACATAATGATAAACAGCAGTATTTAAATAAATATTTATTAAACTACAGCAAGTAAAATGACTTTTGTGAACCCTACTGGGGATGACTCATGAATTTGCGAATCTATTTATTTGAACAAGTTCATTGCTACAAACAAACCGTCCGAATAGATTCACTGAAATTAATCAGACTTTCTAATACTAGAGAGAAAGAGAGAGGGAGGAATATTTCAGGGTAAGGAGTTTATTGCCTCAGCTTGCTCTGCAATAATGTTTTTTTATTTAATTCCAAGATCCATCACTACTTAATGGACATAGTAGCTCATTATTGAAGAACAAGAAACGAGTCTTTGTTTTTGCTACTGTAACAGTTACAGATTTAAGTTAGTTCATTAAAGTTATTCCCCAGCTCAGGATTTTTAGCGTCATTAGGCGTCATTTACAGGGTTTTTCATAGATAGAAGTTCTTTAGGGGTCTCACAGGCTCACAAGTCCCCCTTCTGCATTGCTAAACACAAGTTGGAACACACACACACACAAAAAATACATATCCTGCTTGCTGACCCATATTTGTCAAACCCATCAGTTTCAGACAGAACTGATTCTGTCATGAACGTTGGTGTATGGAAAGAATGCAGCTGCCATCAGTGATGTGAAGCCTAAAAATGAGAAACAATTGAGCAGATGCGCTGATAATCCTGTACGGTGTTGACAGGTAGCCGACGGGGTTTCCCCGTCTCCCAAATCCAGTCTCTCTTCAGCTCCAGCCGCCCCCTGGGGTCAATTACGCTGATCTGACAGTATTTATGTAACATTTAACCCCATGAGCACATCTGTTTGTATTACATATCTGTTTGGAAATGTTATCTAGCTAGGCTAGTCTAAACAGGGATTTAACAGTGACGTCATTATGTATATTCGCTTTGCCAGATTCGTAACTTCGGCAGCGGGTTGTCATACAGTGGATGTTTGTGAATATACCGGTCTTTGTGTTATCTAAATAATGGTCTTCTCCTCAGGTTCTTGTTCCTGGCAACATCAACAATGCTTTCCTAGATCAGCTCATCCCGGATACTCCGTACGCTGTGAATGTGATGGCGGTATACGCTGACGGAGAAGGCCCGGGAATTGACGGAAAAGGAAAAACATGTGAGCTGAGTCTTAAAATTGTTGCTTTGACATAAAAATGCATATTTTATTGATGGAAATATATTTTGATGCTATTAAAGTCAGCATAAAATGAAAATGTATCCATTTTCTAAATTCATGTTATAGATATAGATCTTTTTGTTTGAATGTTTTTACCTCTTACTGTTTAATCAAAATGTGGTCTATTCCAGTACCACGAGCTGGACCCAGGAACATGAGGGTCTTCGAAACCACCACAAGCACCATCAGCATTGGCTGGGATCACGCTGAGGGTCCCGTGCAACAATATAAGATTGCGTATGCTCCTTTGACTGGAGATCCCATCACAGAAGTTGTGAGTTGAAGTCCAGTGATTATTGCTACAAATTTATATATTTAGTTATTCACTCTGAAAACACTTTTGATTTTAGGACTCTTTCCATCTGCACTACAGTCCTTTTGCATTAAGGTCTATGACATAAAGTGAACATACAATTTAAATTAACCCTATTTAAGTTCTTATTATTATCCTGTGCATGATTCATCAGTGCATCTTATTCTGTTTGATTTGTCAAATTATTCTTGGTTGTGGTTATTGAACCAAACGTCATACATCTGATGGTTTTCTCTACAGACTGTTGCTCCTGGAAACAGAAATAATGCTATCCTTCAAAGTCTGCTTCCTGAGACCCCATACAACATCACCGTTACAGCAGTTTATGCCGAGGGACCTGGCGGATCCCTGAACGGAAATGGAAAAACACGTGAGTGCCCTTGCTAAGCAAACACCGCTTGCATTACTAAGCTTTGGTTGCTTTTTCTGTGATCGCTATAACAAAGAAAACTTGTGTTCAGGAGTAACTACTGTAACTAAAAGTTGCAACATGTCTTTTTAATGCATTTTTCAATTGCATGACATTATTTCAGCAGCTTTTTTAAGTAATTTGTATTTTGGGAAGCTACAGTTAGTAGCAGTGATATTGTAGTATTATTTATGTACTATTATAGTTTTTAATAAAATGTTGAATTAGCTTTTATTTTTATTTTCATATTAAGTTTGGTTAAATTTTTAAACATTTTGTTATGCGATGTGGTCATTTTTATTAGCTTTAGTTAAAAAACTATTTCAGTTTAATTTATTTTTATTTAAGTTTATTTAATTCCAGTTTCTAATTTTAGTGCTTACATTTTTCTTACTTTTTTCTCATTTTTGTTTAGTCAAGTTTTTTGTTGTTATTTTAGCTTTCTTTCAAAAATGTTTTAAACTCAAAATAATTATAGTTATAGTTACAATTGGTTTTAGTTATAACAATAATAACCCAGGGGTGCGTTTCCCGTACAACTATGTAACTCGCTGCTTCACTACCATAGTACGATGCATCGTTGGAGAAATCAACTAGCTAGTCACGACTGTTTCCCGAAACGTATTGTCGCAAAGTATCGTTCAACCACGTTGGTTTATGACGTCTCGCACGTGGTGGAGTAATATAACTACTTTTAATGAAACGGTTTGAGATCCAATTAACGCTCGATTTGTTTATATAAATTACAGACATGTCATCTGAGGACTATTTCTAAATTTTCTCAGTTATTTTGCTTGATTACCAGACTCAATATTTAGCTCGTTCTTACATTGTAGAGCACGTTCGCACATGCGCAGTCTTCAAACACGGTACTTCAAATCTTTTGACAAACTAAAAGACGTAAATTACATTTGTATGTATTTTAAATAAAAGATATAGATTGTACTGAATGTCAGCTTGCTTATTTGGCTCAAGATAATAATTTATTAAGCCCACATGTTTATAAAAATTAGAAACGATGCTTCTAACGACAGCTCAAGAGCTGTCGTTCCAACCACACAACTTTGCGATGCTGTTTGCGAATGTTCGTTGGAACGATGGTTTCGGGAAACACAGACTCGTTGAACTATGCTAACAACGACGGAACTTGCGACCATAGTTGGCTAACGATGCTTTTCGTTTCTATTAGATATTTACCATATTTTTGAATGATTTTGACTTCTTTTATTGTATATATTTTTGTTAAACAAAAGCATATTGCTGAACTTTGACGGCCGGTGCGCAGACGCGCCTGTAGGCTATTTCTTTTGTCAATAATTGTTTCGTTTTGTTCGTTTTTTGAAGGTGTGTTTTTGGACACTAAGAGACTATAAAGTTTATTGCTACAAGAAGTGAATGGACATTTCGATTTCTTTTCTTTTTTCATAACTGGTGGTTAACAGGAAAATATAAAAATGTTTGTCAGTTACTAAACTGTCTGGCGCCCAACTTAAAGCTAGAAACCACTCCGTTACAGAGTGGCGCCCAACGTGGGGCCCGAACGTGGACAATAGTACTTCAACGAACTATAAATTTAAACGGACAAATGATTTAAGACAATGGGGTGTTGAACTATTGAAACCAACTATATGGACATTAAGAAAATGCTTGACTTTTCACTTGAATCTGAAATCAACATTGAACATTTGAAGTGAAAAAAAAAAAAACTGAATCTCATGTTGTTTTGAAGGTGAATGAAATGTTTCTGACATTTATTTAAGATTATTGATTGTGGAGCTGTATATGTTTTGATCATTGTGGTAATTGTGAAAAGTGATACTTTATAGTTGTTATTTACCATGTCGACTCATTCAAATCACCATTCTTTTCCATCTCCTTTGATGTCCCCTCCAGATATTTCCACTCCATTACATGTCCCTTTGCTTAGCGCTAGGGATCATCATCTAAACATACATGCCCCCATTCCTAGAGACCCCTCTTCCTTCCTTTTACAATCGGCAGATATGGACATGGCAACTACTGCTTCTTCTTCCCCTGTTTTAGAAACCCTCAATGAACCTCCTGGTGTGTTTACCACTCGTGAGCGAGCCTCACTCGAGTCTGAGATTCAGTGTGAACTTCCTATGATGCTTCCTACCCCTGGTAGAGGATGGGGCCAACTGACTGAACAAGTCCATGACAATTTGAATAAACTCTATCAGGATTTGGGTAAACAGGACAAGGTTCTAAATGATTTAATTAAACAAGTACAAAGAAGTAGATTTCATGTAGAGTCCAAAATAAACAAACTAGCTGAACAAACAGAGCAAAGTTTACGAAACCTACATGGGGTAGTGTCTTCCGCTAAGGACAAAAATGACAGTGAGTTGGATATTATAATGAAAGCAATCAAAACAGTAGTGTCAGAGGAAGTGGACAGAATGAAAGTTTCTCTTGTGTCTGAACTTGGATTTATGGTGGATCAGTTGCAAATTGAGGTTCAACGCGACTTAAAAGATACCCAGAAAACTGTACAAGAAAAAAACACTGACCTGGTAAACCATATTTCTGACTTACCTTCAGCATTAAAGAGGTTGTCTACAAAAGTGGATGAAATGAGTGGAAAACTTGATGTACTCTCAGTCGCTCACACAAGTCAAGTGGAAGACGAAGAAAAGCAATCAACCCATTCAGCTTTTCCTCGCTCACCAGAAACTTCACCCTTGGTGGCTTCTTCTGCTCTTACTTCTGTTCCAAAAACTGATCACATTAAATTAGTCTTTCCTACATATGGGAGGCCTGGAGATGATCCTGATCCACTTTTGTACTTATCAAAGTGTCAAGATTTTCTTGCTTTGCACCCATTATCTGACACCGATCTTCTTGCTACTTTTCGTACTGTTCTTCTTGGCACTGCTCGAGATTGGTGGGAAACAACACGTTCCAAAATTGCATCTTGGGCGGAGTTCAAAGCTTCCTTTTTATCCGCTTTCTTAGCCGAAGACTATGAGGACGAACTTGCAGAACGTGTCAGAACTAAAAAACAGGGTGAACATGAACCTCTCAGAGACTTTGCATATTCTTACCGAGCTCTCTGTTCAAGATGGAATCCAGACCTCACTGAAAAGGACATTGTTAAGCTTATATTGAAACATATAAAACCATATCTGGCCAGTCAACTCCGTGGAAGAGTGGAGGACGTGGATGAGCTTGTGCGTCTGGGACATCAGATGGAAAGGGACCATGAATTACAACTTGTGTACGAACGTAACATTTCTATCAAACGAACAGGTCCCATACAGAAGGGATGGCATCTTCCTCCTAATGTACCTCCGGAAGATAAAACCCCATTGTGTTGGCGTTGCAGAGGTACACATTCCCCTGGGTCATGCCCTCAGTACAATTCTTCTCCGTTCGCTCAAAGGAGTAGTCAATATAACCAACAGAAATCCGCTAAGTCTAAAACCAGTGGGTACCCAAATAGCTCCACTGCATCAACTGTGACTTCTAAACAGTCTTTGAAGGTTGACACCTACCGGTCTAGAGATTCTTTGTCAACTATGAAACAACCCTCTCCTTTGAATCCAAAAGCCATTCCACAACAGCTAGTTGTGCCCATACACATTAAGAATTGGTATGGCAAGGCTATCCTGGACACCGGAGCTAGCTATACATTGATGCATGAAAATCTCTGGGCTGAATTGAATGACTCAAACGAAAATCTCAAGCCTTGGTGCCATGGTCCCTTGTATCTCGCCAATGGAGGAGCGGAGTCACCTCTAGGATGGACAGTTTTGGACATCAAAATACAGGGTAATGTAGTAAACTCGTCGGTGGCTGTGCTTCCTTCTAAAGCTCTGGCCTATGGAATTGTGTTGGGACTTGACTTTATTTACCATAGCCAGCTCCAAATAAATGTCTCTGACCAAGTGTATGCTTTTAAACAGACACCTTCAGTTACTTATCCTTTTCAACCTGGCAGTGCTTCCGTGTCTGGCTGGAAAACCCAGGAATTAAGGAACAACAAAGGCAGTGGTTCCCCAAAACATCAACTTGGCCTCATCAGTTCTATACCTCCCCCGGGTTTTCAGCTGAAGGTGGATCGTCTCCATGTTCAAGACTACATAAACCAGGCTGTGTCTTCTGCCAATCTACAAACATATGAAAAAAAAAACAATTGAATGACATCCTACAAGCAAATCCTAAAGTGTGTACCCATGACGTTGGTAGAACCAATGTTTTACAACATCACATATATACAACTGCCCAAATTCCTATAAAACAAAAACCTTACCGCATGTCTTCTGTAAAACAGACCATAGTAAAACAGCAACTCGAAGAGATGTTGTCTGCAGGGGTCATCGAACCCTCGCGGTCTGGGTGGTCCTCCCCGGTGGTGCTGGTACCTAAAAAAGATGGTGGACAAAGATTTTGTGTGGATTACAGGAAAATCAATTCACTTACAGAAAGTGATGCTTATCCTCTTCCGTCCATCATAGAGATTCTGGAGTCCCTCTCTGGTTCAACCATTTTTTCCACTATCGATTTAAATAGTGGATACTGGCAAGTGGAGATGGCACCTGAGAGTAAGCTTATGACTGCTTTCATAACTAACTCAGGCCTCTACCATTTTAATGTGATGCCTTTTGGACTTAAAAATGCACCAGCCACATTCCAGAGGTTAATGGAGTTGGTTCTGGGAGACTTACGTGGTCAGTGTTGCCTGGTGTACATAGATGATATAATCATTTATTCTTCCTCGGTGGCACAGCATTTTTTGGATCTCCAGATGGTGTTTGACAAACTCCAGCAAGCAGGACTAACTGTCAACCTGAAGAAAAGCACGTTCTGTCTGGAAGAGATAAAATTTTTGGGACACATTGTAAATACCAATGGTATTGCAGCAGATCCAGAGAAGGTACGCTCCATTCAGCAGTATCCTGTACCTACGAACCTGAAGGAAGTTCAAAGATTTTTAGGAATGTCTGGATGGTACCACATGTTCATTCCTGGCTTCTCTAAAATTGCTGAACCCTTGAATAACTTGAAAAGAAAAGGACAACCTTTTATCTGGTCTCTTGAGTGTCAGAATGCATTCCATAAATTAAAATCACATCTGACTTCTTCCCCAGTTTTAGGACACCCCAAACCAGATCTTCCATTCACTGTATATACAGATGCAAGTGAAACTGGTCTCGGAGCAGTACTTGCACAGGAAACAGGAGCAGACTCTGAGCAAGTTATAGCATATGCCAGCAGGACATTGACCAAGGCTGAAGTAAACTACTCTGCAACCGAAAAGGAGTGCCTTGCGGTGGTATGGGCCTTAGAAAAATGGCAGTACTATCTTGAACCAAAGGTATTCACAGTAGTCACCGACCATTCTGCCTTGCAGTGGGTTCTGACTTCTAATAAATCCACTAGCCGTCTTCTGAGGTGGGCTTTAAGACTGCAGAAATTTGATTTTAATTGTAGAGTTCAGGAGAGGCAAGCTCAATGTTGTTCCCGATGCTCTCTCTCGAATACCTTTGATGGTTGGGTGCAATTTGTTCTCTACAAAGGAAAAAGTTGAGGATCTCCCTTTTTCTGCTGATATGGTGTGGGCAGAACAACACCAAGACCCTGAGATTGAAAAGGTGTTCCGTGCTTTAGCAAAAGGAGATTCCGTCATGATGGAAAAATTTACAGTGCTGGAAGACAAAGTGTATAGGAAAACGCGGCTTTCTGATCACCAATATCACTACCGGATTTATATTCCTTCTTCACTGAAAGCCAGAACGTTACAAGCTTATCACGAGACCCCCCTATGTGGACATTTGGGCATCTTCAAGACCTACAAAAGGATTCATGATGTTGCATTCTGGCCTAAGATGTGGTCCGAAGTAAAAGACTTTGTTAAATGCTGTGAGAAGTGTCAAGTCTTGAAAAGTGACAACAAAAAACCTCCAGGGAAAATACAACAGACTATTGTGAACAGACCAAATGAGCTACTGGGAGTTGACCTTATGGGCCCGTTTCCACGCAGTTCGCAACAACATGAGTACATAATGGTAGTGGTGGACTATTATACACGTTGGGTTGAGATTTTCCCCATGCGGAAGGCAACAGCTTCTATCATTACTCGTATCCTTAGAGCAGAAGTTCTTACAAGATGGGGAGTTCCAGCGTATATTCTATCAGATCGAGGTTCCCAGTTTGTTTCGTCCATTTTTCAGGAATTGTGTGAGCAATGGAAAGTCATGCCAAAGCTTACTACAGCGTATCACCCCCAAACTAATATGACTGAACGTGTTAATCGTACCTTAAAGTGTATGATTGCCTCGTACGTTGGAGACAATCATAAGAAGTGGGATACATACCTTCCTGAGTTAAGATTCGCGTTAAACACTGCAGTACAGGAAACTACAGGACTGACGCCGGCCGAACTTCAAGTAGGCAGGAAGCTCCAAAGTCCTATGGACCGAATTCTTCAGTCCGCAATCCCTGTTCTGCCCGAGACCCCACTTTATGAAACTATGGATAGACTCCATCAACTTCAAAAAAAGGCAGAAGCTAGTTCAAAAAAAGCCCGTCTCAGACAATTAAGAAACTATAATAAAAACAGGAAACAATAGCCTTCCCGTGCCTTTCCGTTTAGGCTGCTGGTCTCGATAAAACTTTAAACAATAGCAAACGACTCCACACTCTCATCGGAAGAACAATTACTAACACTCCTTACTGACTTCCATTAACAGTGTTTAAACAAATTTCGTTTCTATTAGATATTTACCATATTTTTGAATGATTTTGACTTCTTTTATTGTATATATTTTTGTTAAACAAAAGCATATTGCTGAACTTTGACGGCCGGTGCGCAGACGCGCCTGTAGGCTATTTCTTTTGTCAATAATTGTTTCGTTTTGTTCGTTTTTTGAAGGTGTGTTTTTGGACACTAAGAGACTATAAAGTTTATTGCTACAAGAAGTGAATGGACATTTCGATTTCTTTTCTTTTTTCATAACTGGTGGTTAACAGGAAAATATAAAAATGTTTGTCAGTTACTAAACTGTCTGGCGCCCAACTTAAAGCTAGAAACCACTCCGTTACAAAACGCACCCCAGAGTAGCAAGTACAAGTAGTACAATCTCAACCTTGCCATCTACCATTTGAGGATATTCTTAAGGGTTTTAATGAGAATATGAGTGAGTAATTGCTGGTAGGGCATGGTGGAGAGTTTGAAAAACTGTTATTTGTGTTGGCATAAACTAACATAAAAATTTTGCCTGTTAGCATGGGCTAGAATCCAGAACATCTGTCAGCTAATAGTAACACAGCACAACTGAAACATCACTGTAAACCCATGCGTTTTTTGTTATTTTAAACTCTATTACTGTGATATTTAGCAGTAGTTTTTAACCATGGATCTTACTTTGGATCTTATGTTCAGTTGGCCTGCTGGAACCTCAGAACCTGCGAGTCTCAGACGAGTGGTACACGCGCTTCCGTGTGTCCTGGGATCCGGTTTCATCTCCAGTCATGGGTTACAAACTAGTCTATCAACCAACAGGTACCAAAATATTTTTTTTTACATTTTTACTCAGTCATCATGAAATCATAATTGACCCTGTTTTTTTTCTGTTTAAAATTCCACAGTGAAATTGAATTGTTAAATGTTTTGTTGCAATTCTTCCTTTAGATAGAGACGAGTCTTTGGAGGTGTATGTTGGTGATGTCACCAGCTATACCCTACATAATCTGCTTTCTGGCACAACGTACGACGTTCAGGTGTTCGCCCAATATGATGGCGGTGTCAGCAAACCTCTCATGGGACAAGGGACAACATGTACGTTTTTTTTTAGGTTTGGTTTTATGCCACTGTTTTCAATGCCAGCAACATTTCCGTCTTGTCCTTTCAGTGTACCTCAATGTGACCAACCTTGAGACATACGACGTTGGCTATGACAGGTTCTGCATTAAATGGACGCCTCACCGTGCCGCCACATCTTACAGAATCAAGCTGAATCCACTGGACCGTGAGTCACGCTTAAATTGAACCCTCACTTCTACCTTAAGTTAGCACTAATCTGATCCAAAACCTAGCGAGATGCCCACCTAGGCAATATTTTTAGCCATGTGGCCACTCCATCAGGATGTTTTCATTCACTGTGTTACTGCATTATTTTCTTTCTGTTGTGGAAACTACATCAAAGCACCCTGCTTTTTAACTGTGACTTTATTCATCCAGATGAGTTATTCGAGAAAAGCTTTATCTGTTTTTTAATCACTTAGTTCACTTTTATTGTAATGTTTAGCAAATTCAGAAACTGTATTTTGCAACAGCAATAAAAAAGTACCCAGAGTACCATGGTATTACCATGCTACCAAGACTGTACCATATAGTAATCTATTGGTTTTCTTTGAAACAACTTTGAATAAATGTAAATACTGTAGTGTGTTTGGATACCTTCAGTGTACCATGATACTATTGTTTAATCTGTTTGCAGCGGCAGCTAAAGGTCAGCAGGAGATCACCATCACTGCGGGTCAGAGTCAGTACTGTTTCGAAGGTTTGAGTCCGAACTCCCTCTACAGCGCCACAGTGTTTGTCCAGACACCCAATCTAGAGGGACCCGGAGTCAGTGCCAAAGAACGCACCCGTGAGTTCAGCCTTTATGCAGAAATAAGCAGAATTCATCCTCTTATTGAATTTAAACAATGATCTTACAATGTCTTCTGACTTCTTTTGGTTCATCTAGTTGTTAAACCAACACCGGTGCCAACAAAACCACCCACTCCTCCACCTCCACCCACTATTCCACCCGGCTGGGCGGGTAAGTGCCTTCAGCCACAACTCAAAGATTTTAGAAACTCACAGATACTTATACTCATTGGAACTCATCATATATACCTCAAATCATGCAAATTTTCATGTTTTTTTTTCGTGGGAGCAGATTTTCAATTGACAAGCAGCACTCACGGTTTCTTCAAAATCCTGTTAGTTAAATAGATTGCAGGATGTGTTTGGAATGGTGTCCAGATCTTTTTTTATAGATGCATGCATTGTAAACATGTTCTAGATCTGCTTCTTTGCAATGAGTTTAGGTCAAATTAGTTTCAGTTTTAAAACCTTCGGAGAAAATCCTTCTACTAATAAAATAGGATTCCTTTCTTTTTATCTTCAATTCATAAAAAGAAATTGGATCCCTAAATTCATGCTGGATCATGCTCAAAACCTTTTTATTCATCATGCAAGAAGTCTACAAGTGGCCAGATGCTTCAACATACAATGTTTTCTATTCCAGAGGAGTCAGCTGGCTTGAAGTATGGAGAGACTTGATCCACAGAGGATTATAAATTTAAGAGACATTTTCCAAAAGGGCATTTCGTCTGATTGAAAATGACACCATTAATTACATAAACTAACAATGAACAATACTTCTACAGCATTTATTGAGCTTAGATAATCTTAATTTTGACATTTGCTAAAACATTTCTGAAATCAAATTAATGCATTATGAACTAACATGAACCATTGTAATTTTATTAAAGGGGATATTTTATACCCTTTTTTAAAGTCTTGATTTTGTTTTTGGGCTCTACTATAATAGGTTTTCATGCTTGATAAAAAAAAAAAAAACATTATTTTTTCCAATGTTTGACATTGTTGCAGCTCCTCTCTTGCCAGTCTGTCAGTAACGCTCATAGACAGTATAAGAAGTGGACAGAGCCATCTCATTGGAACTCAGTTGAGACAGTTGAAGCCCATTTTTAGCGATTTTTGAACACTTCCGTTCCTGACGCGCAGACTCAGACCGACTCAAACTAAGCTTGATGACGTGAGCAACCTGCCTGACAGACGTAAATCTTCTAGTAGCTGTGCGTGAAAACTGCCAACGTTAATCTTGCAGAGACGGCGAGCTTGAGCAAAGAGTTCTCATGTTGAAATATTTTGTCCCGTTGCATTTATGGACTCATTATCTATGGGCTTCTCCCTTGACGGGACGTCCCCCCGATTGCCTGCGAGCTTCTCCTCCTGTCTGTACGGTAAATTTCTGTACAGCGCAACAGAGAGTCGAGTGGTTATGACGCAGTCGTTAGCCTATTTTTACAAAAACTGTTTCTACGGGGACATAATGTAACATAGAAGGTAATGGAGCCCTTTATACAATGTCGTGTTTCTTAAGAAATAAATAATGGACAAATCGAGTCTTTAAACGCCTCAGATGTAAAGTTATGCGCCGTCAAAGTGACGCCAAAATGAATGGGAGTCAATGGAAATGCTAACGCAAGTGAAGTTCTGCTACAAGATGGCGGCACCCGGCCGACTTCAACTTCCGGTCGATGGATTACCCCCTTGGTAACGCTCTGTTTAGTGTCTCTAAGAAGCTCCTCCTTTTGAAAAGCACAATGTGCTCTGATTGGTCGGCTAGATCAGTGTGTTGTGATTGGTCAAGCGCTTCCAGCATGTTTGGGAAATGTCCCGCCCCTTAACATAAACGCCAATTTCATCACACTACTAACTAACTCAACCAGGCCCCGCCCCTTTATTCTGCGTATGAATTTTTGAAATGAGGAATATTGTGACGCGTTTGTTCCCGGAAGAAACTCAAGACTACCATTTTCTGCTCTTATGTAAAAGTTTAATTAGAAAACAAGGGGTTTGGTGAGAGCTGTTATTGCGTTCTCCAGTTCATAGAGTTGTTTTTGTGTTCTCAGTATGCAAAGGAGCAAAAGCAGACGTAGTTTTCCTCATCGATGGCTCCTGGAGTATCGGAGATGAGAGTTTCAGCAAAGTGATCCAGTTTGTCTCCAGCGTCGTTGGTGCCTTTGATGTTATCGGCCCATCAGGAATGCAGGTAAAGCCCTAGCAAGAGAAAAGCAACACCCTAGCAACCAAAATGCAACACCCTGGTAATCACCTATAGTATGATACAACTTGTTTGCGTTTTTGGGACTTGTAAAAATTTTGTTGGACCAATTATCTCTGGGTCAAATATGTGGCATCACTGAATCATTGTTACCGTGTTTAATTGTATCTCAATATATTTGTGTCGAAAGGTTTCATTCGTGCAGTACAGTGACGATGCAAAGACTGAGTTCCAGCTCAATGCTTATAACGATAAAGGCACCGTGCTCTCTGCTCTGAAACTCATCAGTTACAGGGGAGGAAACACAAAAACAGGTATCACTCCAACACCTAAACATTCACAGATGCTCTAAAAACTTCTAAAAAGTGTCAATCCGTAAAAAGTGTAAAAGGAAGTGTCATATCTTACTCTGAATTTTATTTTTAATTTTTTAAATTATAGTCAGCATAAATTAAATTCAGTACAACAAAGAGGACCATGATGTGTGTTTACAGTTTTGTAATGCTAAAAATCCTAATGATTCTGAAAGAGGCTTGATTTTCCTTGTGCAAAAAATAATCAATATACTATAATATAAATTATTATACATAATAAAATAACCATTATACATTTTAATAATTTGTATCATAATTGTGTATACACTACCAATCAACAGTTTGGGGTCAATACGATTTTTTAAAATAAATTAATAATTTTCTTCAGAGAGGACGCATTAAATTGATCAAAAGTGACAGTAAAGCCATTTATAATAATGCAAAATATTTATTTTTTTAATTAAATGCTTTTCTCTTGAACTTTCAAAGAATCCTGAAAAAAATAAATCACGGTTTGCACAAAAATATGAAGCAGCACAACTGTTTTCAATTGTGATAATAATCATAAATGTTTCTTGAGCATCAAATCATATTATTATACTGATTTCTGAAGGAACATGTGACACTGAAGACTGGAGTAATGATGCTGTAAATTCAGCTTTGATCACAGGAATAAATTACACTTTACTATATATTCACATAGAAAACAGCTGTTTTACATTGAAATAATATTTCACAATATTACTGGGTTTATTTGATATTTTTAAGAGAAGAGATTTCTTTTAAAAGCATTAAAAATCTTACCGACCCCAAACTTTTGAACAGCAGTGTATATAAGTTGTGTGTCTATATATTTATCATTATATATAAATTATTTATATAATTTATTATTGATTTTGTGGTGATATATGACCCAAACATTTCTTGAGAGATAGATGTTTTAATTTTTCTTGATGTTGAACTATATATTTAGATGTTAAACTTACTTGGGATGAGTTTTGTTGATGTTGTTTCCTCACCTTTGACACTTCCAGGTGTGGCTCTGAAGCATGTGAATGAGAAAGTCTTCACACTAGACAATGGGATGAGGAGAAACGTACCGAAGGTCGTGGTGGCCGTAACAGATGGACGTTCTCAGGATGAAGTGCAGAAAAATGCTGCCAAGCTTCAGCACGCTGGTATGTAACGTTATAACATAAGCATGAGCTCATTAGCATATGACCACCCATATTTACACATCAACACCTATTCAGAATTAAAAAAACTGATGAATGACAGTGTGAACTACACCAGTATGCAGAGCTTTGACGATCAGTGAAGGTGTAGTAGGGAACCACAACCTAATTATGTCTGTTTTGATGCAGTAACACTTTAGGTATAGACTATAAGATAAATATGCTAATGTAGGTTGTGCCGTATCAGGTTACAGTGTGTTTGTTGTTGGCGTGGCTGATGTGGACTTCGTGGAGCTGCAGAACATTGCCAGCAAACCAAGCGAGCGCCACGTCTTCGTGGTGGACGACTTTGATGCCTTCTCCACCATTCAGGATAACCTGGTCACGTTCATCTTGTGAGACTGCAACATCCTGTGAGTCGATGTTTTGCGGTACTTTACAAATGATACTTTTAAGAGAGCTTTGAGAATTTTAAAGCTGATCTGTTCAAAACTTAAATTAACGCGTTTATGTTTTGCTTCCACAGCCTGTCCATTGATCTATGTTAATGGATTCACATCACCAGGTAGGCGCGTGTCATATACTGTAGATTACTGTTCAAAAGTTTGGGTTCGGCATGATTTTTTTTGTTGTTCTTATGCTTACTAAGACTGCATTTATTTAATCAGAAATACAGTTTTTATATTTTAAAATGTTATTTATTCCTGTGATGCAAAGACTAATTTCCAGTATAATCACTCCAGTCTTTGGCTGAGATACAACTATTTGAAAATCTGGAATGTGATGGTGCAAAAAAATCGAAACATTGAGAAAATCGCCTTTAAAGTTGTCCATTTATGTTTGTGATTGTGCTGCATTCACTCACAAAAATAAATGTTTTATACATTTACGGTAGGAAATTTTACAAAATATCTTTACTTAATATCCTAATGATTTTTGGCATTAAAGAAAAATTGATAATTTTGACCCATACAATGTATTGTTGGCTATTCCCACAAATATACCCGTGCGACTTAAGACTGGTTTTGTGATCCAGGGTCACATACTGTATGTTGATTACTGTATGTTGATTTTCTGCTCAAGAAACATTTCTTACTTTAAAAACTGTTACGCTGCTTCATATTTTTGTGAAAACCATATACATTGTCTTTAATGAATAAAAAGTTCAAAAGAACAGCATTTGAAATAATATAATTTTTTGTAACATTCTAAATGTATTTACTGTCACTTTTTGATCAATTGTATGTGTCCTAGCTGGTTATTTATTTCTTTTAAAAAAAGAAAACCATCATGACCCCAAAACTTTTGAATGGTAGTGTATCTATATGTGTGTTTATGTATGTAGACCACTAACATGAATTATGTGGTTTCCCAGGATTCAGAATGCTGGAAGCTTTCAATCTGACTGAGAAGATGTACGCTAGCACCAAGGGTGTCTCTATGGAGCCTGGTTCCTTCAACAGCTACACTGCCTACAGGCTCCACAAGAACGCTTTCCTGAACCAGCCCTCATCGTGAGCACAATCCTCTCTGGATTTGATTTGAATGCTGATTTTGTGTACAGTTCTGTTGCTCATCATGCATGACTCTGCATTGTGAATTTAAAGGAACAGTGCAGACTTGATTTCTTATGTGGAACACGAAAGGAGAAGTTTAGCTCTTTCCATACAGTGAAGGCAGACAGTAAGCAGGCACTGTCACACATAGTGATCTGTTACAAGACATGCAAGAAGTTGACGTCAAACCGGTGATGCGTCTTGACACGCCATATTTAAATGTTCAAGAATCAGACCAAAGAGCAAGATCTTGAACGGCTTTAGAAGAAATTTACTGTAGAATACAAGTCGTATGGACCACTTTTCTAAAAAATGTATGGTACTTTTTGCAGCTTGGATAAAAAATGGTAATCAGAAAAATTTTTGAACAGCAAATCAGCATATTAGAATGATTTCTGAAGGGTCATGTGAGTAATGATGCTGAAAATTCAGCTTTGATCACATGAATAAATTATATTTTTACATGTATTCAAATAGAAAACACTTAAATTTGATCAAATAAATGCAGCATTGGTGAGCATAAGCGATTTTTTCAAAAATATCAACAAAAAAATCACAGACCCCAAACTTTTAAAGGTTTTTTTTTTGGAGTGGAGGGGAGATATTACTCCATTCTTCAGATAACTGCAGTTATGCTAAATGTAATGCCATGTTTGTTATTGATTACAGTAACGATGGTTATTTTAAATCAGTTGTTCGTACGATGACACTTTGGCAGTGTGCTTGTGTGCAGACATCACTGTGAAAGTAATTTGGTATTAGAGAGTGTCATTAGAGGCCTGTAAGGCTAAAGTGAGAGCTTTCTTTGGCTTTTGTTAACATGCTGCTGCTTGCCCAGATATCCAAAAGCATTCAAAGCCACGGTTCTCCCACACACTTCCGTGATTATTTTACCATAGAAAAGCACTGATAAAACACTGCTTCAAATAAATCTAGTCTGGCCTGCCAGCGCTGATGTCTGCAGAAAGAACAGACACTCCTCCTCGCTCTGACTGATTTTGTCTTTTTTTTGCAGATATATTCATCCTGATGGCCTTCCTTATACATACACCATCATTTTGATGTTCCGACTGTTGCCGGACTCACCGAACGAGGCCTTCGATATCTGGCAGGTGTCAGACAAGAATTACAAACCTGAGACCGGCGTCACCATCGACCGTAAGTGCTGTTTCACTTCTTTGTTCACAACTGTTGTTTTTTGGTTTAAAAAAGATTTATTTTTAACAACAAATATTTATATGTCCGGGAAAAAAACATAAATGAAAAAGTCATTTATTAGATATTAAAAAATATCTAATATTACTTCTACAACAACTCTAAATTCTCTCACACACTTGCTGGAAAAACAGATCATACAGGGATTTGTTTATAAACTTTAATCAATTCCAATGGATGCTTCCAAGACTGTCATAAATCATTTTCAATTAAAAAATAAAATCCCATCTGTGTCAGCCAGCTAGATAACTCTATCTTGGTTGCAAGTTTAAATCACCAGAGTTCATATTAACAAAGTTGATTGCCTCACAGAAAACCACATGTTTAAGATTGCAGAGCCCATCCTTATTTTTGAGTCCTGGACACTGTCCACTTTCATTTCTCTAGACTTTTACTTTGTTTCTCCTTTTATTTCTACTGAGGAGAAACATCTGAGAAACAAAGTTTATACTTAAATAACATATCTGAGATCTATAAGCTTTGAAAAAGTAATAAAATGCCCCTCAAGGCTTCTTTCTCTCTGTCCCAGTGATCTGATTAGGCCTGGTCCACAACATCTCATTTAGACCAATCATACATTTACTGTAGAGGACGTTTGATGTTCTAGTTTGTGGGAATTTTAACTCGTTGTCTCTACTTTTCTATTTGCTCAGCATCCGCCCAAACTGTGTCATTTTATAATAAGGATACAACAGGAGAGATCCAACGAGCCACGTTTAAAAATGATCAAATCAAGAGGATCTTCCATGGAAGCTTTCACAAGGTAAATTGCTTGTTTATTACTATGCTTTATGCATATTCATGGTAAAAATTGGTGGAGACGTATGCCCACATTCTCCACCATAAAGGACTCTTATGTCCACATACAGAGCCAAGATGTGTGAGGTCTTCAGCAAAACACACTCAAACCAAATGTCCATTATGTCTGAAAGCAGGAAAACATGCACAGATGTTCACGGATATAGATTAAGGGAGCTATTTCTTTCAAGGAGACAATGCTCTACAACTGTGGAATAGAAATGTGGGACAAAGTGAGGTTACTGTCAGCAAACTCATTCACTGAGAGGGTTTGAATCTGAAATGAGGCAGTTTTGGACTGTGCATGAAGCCTTTTGGTGAGAATTTCACCAGAAGGAACAAAATGCTTACGGTGAAATTATAGTTTGATGTGGCAAGCTGCAAAAAAAGACCAGAAATCACCTTCACAAAAGTGTGTCTCTGGCAGACAAACAGGAAAATATTGAATCACTTCTCAAAAAACAATTACATCAGAGTGCCAGCAGATGCCAAGCGTGGAGCAGGTGAATCACTTTGAGTTGAATTATACGTTCATCCTTATCTTCAGTCAGTGTCTCTGTCTGGCCTTGATCCTGACGGACTGTCAGGTTCCCTGTCCACGGGGGAAATTCTTGTGGTTTGAACGAGAGGTGTGGCGGCTTGTTTGTTGCAGCCTGTGTGAACATCAGTCTATACCCTCAGGAAACACTTCACCAGTCACTTTAAAGTAAAGGCCATTGCACACTGAGTCCGAAATTCGCATCCGTTAAAAAATAAATACGACCTCACGTTATGTCAATCATGCTTGCACACTGCCTCCGAAACTTTCGTCCGTCATAAAAAAAATCGGATCGGGTTCGATTTTCTGCGTTTTTGGCATCCGTAGCAAGCCGTTTGAATGGTGTTTTGACAATTCAGAGCCACCGAATCACGAATACGAAAATTTCGGACTCAGTGTGCAATGGCCTTAAGACTGGATGGTGTGAAAGTTTATAATGGCATATGTTACAGTAGGTACTGTGTATTTGTGTGGCTAGCAGTGGACAGGACTGCTTTACAATATTTACATGTGATAATGACATGAAGCAATGTGAAGATACAGAGAAGGATGTGTCCCAAATAAGTCAAGATAAATAATGTATTAGGGGTTTAGTAGCAAAGCTAGAGTTTACTTTAGTATGCCAAGCTATATCCAAACTTGGTGCATTTATATTAAAATCAGTTGAAGGTCACAGGTTGTTTATATCAGCTGTTTTTATAATATTTAGTTTTACTGTTGTAAGTCTTTGGTTTTTGACTCAAGTGTTACACAATGTAAATTTGTTTTTGTACTGATGTCAGACTTCATTTGTTATGAATAGATCTTTTGGTTTGAATCCATCAAGGTCCAAATCCTAAAGAGATGAAGTACTCTTCATTTATAAAGTGTTAAATTTACTGGATTGGCCAAAATATGCATCACTGCACGGTTATTTAATATGTAAACCATTTTTCCATAATTTTTTTTTTTGCACAGGCCTGTTTTGAAAAGAGCAAACCCTGCGCTTCTGCATCATATGACAGTTTCTAATGAAAGTAAATGGAGTGGCATAAGCTTTCATCTTTGTGCTTGACGAAATCGTTCACGCTTCAGATCTCCCCTGTTTGGAAGGACAAAATGCCTGAGTTTCAGAAATGAAATATGTTTTTTAAGAGCTGCATGGTTCTGGCACATCATTTACTCATGCAGATGTCTTTTTGGTCTAGATAAACAAACATGATTTAGATCGTCTAGCTTCAGTGAAGTATTTAACTCTATGTAACTTTACGTGGTGCTCTTTACGTGGTGCTCAAGTCATGAGATTTTTTAACAACAAGACTGTTGCTCATAAAGTAATAGTTCACCCGGAAATGAAATTCTGTCATCATTTACTCAAACCTGTGTGACTTTCTTTAATCCGTGGTCTTTTTTGGACCTCAACAGCCACTAGTCACTGTATGGTTTCGTTGCATGAACAACAGCAATCTGAACATTATTCAAAATGCCCTTTTGTGTTTCACTAAAAAAGTAATTTGGAGACTTGTAATGGAATGAGGGTGATAAATTATGAAAGAATGTTCATTTCTGAAAATCTTTTAAAACTAAACTCTAAATGACCATGACCGTGCAGAAAAGTCCTCTCAAGTAGCCGAGAGAAAGCGAGTATGGCCCGCAGAGACGTATCAGGGTTTCTTCAGATATCCTCTATGGATTTGGCTGAAAAAGAAGGACTGTTTTGAAAAATCTGTCCAAAAGTGTGGCAGATTCGGTTGAAATGGAGAAGTCATCTGTTTAAAAGACCCTGCTTCTCTCTGCACGGTCACAGGTGGCCTTTAAAGAGGGCGTTTGAGGACAGCTGCCAGTGATCCAATCAAAATAAGCAGAATCTAATTATTCTAATCAGTTCCAACAATATTTTAAACGGAATAACAGTACAGCAGATTATAAACAGCAGGAATTGTGCAAAGTATTGGGTTTGGTAGGCCATCCTACACTTTTTGTTTTGCAGTACTGTACTCAGTATGTGCATTTTCTGTTTACATGGAATATCTGGATATCCTTACAAAAAAGCCATAATCAATTATAATATTAATTTTCATTCTGATTTCTGACTGGACAGAATTGTGAGATTAATTGTGATTACTTTATTCTATTGACAGCACTAATTTAAAAAAATCAGGAACAACATCTGCATTGTTTTGTTAAAAAATAATAAAATAATTGATAGTAAATATTTTTGAGATATTATTTTAAAGAATTATGTTAACTAATCTAAGAAAATGATCAAGCATAAAATAGCATTATTTAATTTCAGAAACAATTATTGTGAGATTAATTGTGATTATTACATTGACAGCACTAATTTTCAAAAATAAGAGAAAAAAATGTAATAAAAGTAAATACTTTTAAGAAAATTGTTAAAAAAAATTATAATTACACTAAATATTTTTCTTTCATATTATTTTTCTTAATAAAGAGATACCATTATATTTTAGGTGGACGTTGACATTAAAAAGTTTGAAAACCCTAAAATAGTATGCAAAAACACAAATGTTTGAAATGTTATTCATTGCGTAATGTTACTTTTTCACATACAATCTTTTTTTAAAGTTTACAGTATATTACTACGGTTTATACTGTGCATTATGCAGTAATATAATTCTGATATAATTCCGTATTGAAAATAATAATAGAGAACAGAAGAACCTGGAGGCTAAAGAGTAAATAATCATGTGCCACAGGAAGAGCTCTAGATAATACGTACCACATTTGACTAGACGGTTACGTCATGCTTGTTTTGATATTGACTAGGTTTGATGGGCAGTTTGTGAAGAGACTCGAAAGAAAACTGGTTTAGGTCCTCACAGAAAAATGGTGGTCTGGCTCCTTAACAATCACTTCATCGTTCTAATGAATATCATGTCTCTTTCGCTTTGTTTCACCAAATAGTGAAATGAACTTCAGTGTACTGTATCTCAGGCCTGCAGCATGTTTACTAATCCTGACCAATCCTATGTGGTCAGATCAGAATCTCCTCAATCTGCTAACCGCAAATTTCCAATCCATAGCATAAGTTCTGAACTCTTCCATTCGCTTGCGTTGGAGAAATGTGATTTCACTGCAGCGTTCAGCTGGTGTTTAAGACTTGGCAGCACGACGGTCCGTGGCATATGGAGGAACAACTTCATCATGCACTGTAGTGAACAGGGAATATCAGTGTACATTGATTATGTGGATCAGAGAGCTGAAAAAACTCTAAGGAGGCAATTCACTGAGAAATATAATGCCAAGCAGCCATTACAGGGCCAAACACACCACATGCAGCCTGAGCAACACAATTACCATGACAGACGAATCAAATGATTCCAGAACCATGATTCTAGGCAGAGTAGTTCAACGTTTATTGAGTATGTTTAACCATTTCGTATAACCTGTTTAGTACCCTCGTTGTCAGATGTCTGAAATTTCCCAAATTTGGGAAGATCAAGAGGAGTAAAAGTACATTACCATTCAAAAGTTTGGGGTAAGCTTTATAATGAGCCTAATTTGCATAGATTGGAGGCTGAAAAGTAGGACGATTATTTAAAGGATAATTCCGGTATTTAGCACTTTGAGTCTATTATCCAGTTTGTTTTGGATGAACTAGAGTGGTGGACACAGAAATTTTGACGATGGGTCCTGTCTCGACTTTTTGCCTATTTTAGGATCGCCTCTGAGCGCTTCAGAGTGGCTGTCTATGGGCATGCACAAACATGTCCTTAAAACAACCCTTAACGTTCGTTTTCAAAACTGTGCAACTCACCGAGTGGTTAGTGGTGTTCGTTGATGTTCCAAAACAAGTAGCGTAGCGAAATACAGTTTCTGTCGTGTTTTATTTGGCATTTTGTAAAATCGTATTGATGTCTGTTGGAGGACTCATTGCTCGTTGATATTACTGCGCTACCGGAAACGGAAAAGGGCTCTGTTTACATTTGGTTGTAGTCTTTTCGCTCGGTTCTCCGTCTCTCACAAGGTCTATGCGCTAGACACGTGTTCCGTACAGCGTCCTTGTACGGCAAAGTGGTTGTCGCCATCTAGTGGTCGGGAGTGTGCTAACGCTTCAGACTCAAATATCGAGTGGAAGTTTATACGCGTTTGGGAGGTATCTGAAAAAATTGTTCCACTATAGCAAATAACACGGATTGAAATCATATATTGCGCCGATATATTTGTTTTTAATCATCAACGAACACAACTAACCACTCGGTGAGTTGCACAGTTTTGAAAACGAACGTTAAGTGTTGTTTTAATGACATGTTTGTGCATGCTCATAGACAGCCACTCTGAAGCGGTCAGAGGCGATTCTAAAAGTAGTCAAAAAGTCGAGACAGGACCATCGTCAACTTCGTGTCCACCACTATAGACTCAAAAGTGCTAAATACCGGAATTATCCTTTAATAAATACCAGTTTATGTATGTATCTGTAGTGAAGAGGTGCAACTATTTAGTGAATTCACCCCTCAAACTTTGTCAATCCGGAAAGATGAAATGGAAATCTACTGGATGATTTGACAGTCCCATTGTTGATGTATTTAAGCTTTAATATGTGATGATGCATTTGTTTACACTCTTTTTGGCTGCTGTTAATCTTTCCCAAATTATCTGTAAAAGTATTTTACAATGGACTCGCTGTTATCATCGCCTTGAGGGTGTCAGGATGAATTTGGTGGTGAAAGAACTTGCTGGTTTTTATATGTGCCTCTGGCCAGAACACTCCCTTTGAACGGAGAGACTCCCAGAAATCCCTAATTAAGGCCTGAAGCTCTTGGAGTTAAGAACAACAATAGAAAACTGCCAACTGAGACTTATTTAATTCGCACTGCTGAAGATGAACGTAAGGTCTGCTGACCTTTGAGTCAGTTGCAAGCTTGAACATCTAACAATCTTCTTTTATTCCAGCTCCACATCCTGGTGTCTCCCAAGAGCGTCAAGCTGAACGTGGACTGCCAGGAAGTGGCTGAGAAGGAGATTAAACCAGTAGGAAACACATCGACGGATGGATTTCAAGTGCTCGGCAAAATGTCCAAATCTATCGGATCTAAAGGAGAAACAGCAACAGTGAGTGGCACCTTATGTACAAACCCCTACCCCCCCCCACCCAACACAACTTTTGTTATGACATATTGACTGAGATGACTCAATGCTCTCTCGCTCTTCCCAGCCTGGATCCTTTTAATAGAGCGCCTGAGCCCCATATTTGAAAATGCAAACTTTTATCAAAGACACGTGTAACATCGTTTTCTCTCTGGTTGGGCAGTTCCAGCTCCAGATGTTTGACATTGTGTGCAGTCTGGGTGGACCAGCAGGGACAGATGTTGTGACCTTCCTTCAATGGTAAGTGAAGACTTTAAGAAAGCCTCTAGAGATCTGGGGCCAGTTGCACCAGCTTGGAAGTTACAACTTGGCCTAGATTTGACCTAAACTGGCACTAAGTAAACTTACACAACACTAAATATTTTTCCATTGCACCATTAAAATTTTGTTGAAACATAACCCTACGTATAATTTAAATATGGAAACCTCCGACCAGAAGTAATGATTGGTACTGAATTGCACCAATAAACACGTTTTACCTGACTTATTTCAATCTTTTAGAGTAGACCAGAGGTTTTTAACCACTGTCCTGCAGAGTTTAGCTATAAAATTCCTAATCAAACACACCTGAACCAGCTAATCAAGCTCTTCAGGACTGCTTGAAGATCCACAGTTATAAAACTTAGCAGGGGAGCAGGGTTGAAGACCTCAGCTTTTGATGTGTAAGATAATGTTGACATTTACATTTACATTTTAAGAGGGAGAATATTATGTGAACCAATTGCTTTGCTAGCGGCTCTTCAATACGAACCCGACCTAAACTCAAACCTTTGTGTGCATTGGTCCGTATTGTGCGGACCAATGTTGATAAAATCAATCATAATAAATCATTTATTTTGCATCATTATTTATTTATTGATCCTTATTAATTTCAAATGCAGTTTCTAAATGTTATTTACAAATCATATTTCAATGGGAACATTTTTACTGTTACTTATGTGAGGCAAAAGAAATTAGAATCAAGAATGAACTAAAATTCTCAGCATTTTAACACAACTTGTGCTCACATACAATATTTGAAGGCTTCTATTGGATCACTGAGGGTAAATGTCATATTATACATATTATAAATGGTGCAACCGGATAAGATACAGATTAGTTACAAACTAGCTAGTACACTAAAAAAAAATGTCTTTGAACTTTTTCCCTCAGAAATTTTAAAAATAATTGACACATTGAATTAAGCTTGATATTTTGACAGACTGAAAGAGTACTTTCTTTAAACATACTCCTATAATCTTTGTCTTATCTACAACTTTACAATGTTGATACTAAGCCTCAAATGTGGACTTTTTACGTTCAAATTTAAGTAAAAACGTATGAACGTCTGGTGCAACCTTACCTAGGGTTACACAAAGTTGAAAAGCCCAAAGCCTGGGTTAAATTTCAGGTACAGATGACCCATGAACCACACTGTTTACATCCCACACCATGCCTTTGATCATCGTGGCCTTAAGCAAGGCTCTTAACCTCAGACTGCTCCAGTGGACATTAAAGTCACGTTAAATTAAAAGCAAATGATGAAGTTAATCGGCTGTCACGCACATCTCCTACATCTTTTTTAGCTTCATCTTCCCACGCAGGTCTGTCGTAATATTCCATATGTTTCTGATGCATCCCTGTTGACCTGATTCATGACATTTAAAATGTGCTCAGCTAAACCGCTGGCTATATTGTTAGATCATCTCCTTACTTTGATCTGTCATTGTGCACTCTTTCATGATATTTGATTTGTCAACAGCAGATGGGTTTAAAAAGTGATGTTTCAATACCATTCATTTGTGGTTTTTAGTTTGAAAATGTGTGAAATTGTTGAACTTAAGTGCCTTCGGTAAAGGGTTGCGAATGTGTCTGTAATGCAAACCATGAGACCAGCTGTGTCCAAACCCTTTATTATATTTTTAGTCTTCCATAAGCAAATTATTATATACTTTGAATGTGTTTATGGTATTTTTGACAGTCAAAACACAAGAGGTTTTAATTAGGCTTGTTGTAGTTGTGTGGCCTGGGCATCAATATATGCAAAAACAAAGACATTGATTTATGTGGAGAAAATTTGTTTTCCAAACCTTCTCCACCCTAGATCAACTTATGTGGTATTATCGTATATTGTATATGCATATTTTAATCTATAGTCTTTTATCTAAGGTAATTTGCAGTACATTTAAATATACGTATTATACGGACAGTCTGGCTGTTGGGTTACAGTAAGTGTCTGTAACCCAGCTACAATGACAATTGACCTTACGACAGATAAATGGGTAACAGCCAATCAAAATGCTGCACAGAAGAGCCTATGTATTTTATATTCAACTATTTTGTCTGTCGAACTTACTGAACTGTCTGTGACATGCAAACCTATTTTTCTGCCAAATTCCCAACATTATGGTAAAAAGGTGTTGTTATGGTACATGTAATTTGAATGTTCTATGTTCCATTTTAATATTTATGACATGTCGACTGTCCAACTTTTCTCTTTTAGTTTCATTATTTTCTCATCTTTTTTATTTTATTTAATTTTTGTTTTATTTGTTCTGCACGGATATCACAAAGATACAGCACAAGGAGGGGAACGATTATATTTAGTGTTTCTTTTTCTTTTCTTTTTTTCGTGATGATAAAACTTTATCTTAATTTAAGCAAGTTATTCCAAAAATGTGGTGAGCGACTCGCCACATCATTTTGTTTGAAGGACACTGATAGAGTAATCGTTGTAGTAAGATAATTTGCTCTTCAAAAGATTGAACTTACAACCCTTTGGTTATCAGTCTGGTCATGTCACCAACCAGCTTTTCATTTACTGTACCAATACAATGCCTTTCAGAACATGTAAATAGCTGCTTTATTCAGGATTATAAGTCTCCATGAGCTAGACACCCACACAACCCACATGCAAAATCAGCAAATGTTAAAATGTGCCATTTGTTCTTGTGTTTTTTTGTTCTCTCTGTGATTCAGAGAGATGAATCCAAGTGTCCATCTCTTCCCAACGCCTGCACATGCACCTCAGACAGCATGGGACCCCAGGGGCCTCAGGGGCCAGTGGTAAGTCAACTAAAGTACAGTTTAGACAATATTATTTAGATCATAAAATCATTGCATAATATTGTTGGGTTTGTATCAATTGGCTCTGCAAAAAATGTAAACGCTTTTAAAATGTTAATCAAAATTTGAATTCATAGTTAACTTTTTAACATTATTATTGGTTGGATTGATGGAAAAACTGTTCTCTCTGTAATTTCTCTTTGCCCAGGGTGCTCCTGGAAGCAAAGGACCACGAGGGGAGAGGGGAGAATCCGGTCAAGTTGTAAGTTATCTGATTTTCCTTCTCTGTTCTGTCGAAATGTACAATATAGCTTATTCATCAAGTTTACCTACAGGATTGAACTTTGGCATCTTCGTATATTGATTCTGTTTGTTCCTGCAGGGTCCAATCGGCCAACGTGGAGATATGGGTTTGCCTGGTGCGATGGGCCCTCCAGGACCACAGGGCCCTAGTGGGCACTCCATCCCGGGCGTGGCTGTAAGTCCATCTCAATTTCCATCATGTGTCCATCGTATCCTCACTCAGTCAGATGTCAGTAGCCAGCCGTAAATCCTTCGGCACACCAAACAGGGATTGTTCAGGCTATTTATTATAGTTGTGGCGGAGGCATAATTATGGCAGCGAGCTCTGGATTCAGCATTCCTGTGTGTCTGGGGGCTTTACACTCATCAGAGCGCTTGAAACCGCCTGATCCTGCTGCTAGCACACAAATCTCACTGGATTTACTCCCCTCTCAGTTTCAGCTGCTGTGTTTTAGTGCTGTTTGCAAGCATTACTATTACTATTGCTTATACTTTGGGTTAGGATTTGAAACAGACCAATAACCCTAAGCATTAAACGTCAGTGAACCTCACTCTATGTGAGTTATTCCTTAAATTAAGTGGCTGGAGGAGAGGAGTGCGCTTTAGGGCTGCACGATATATATCTTATGGTATATATATTTATATTAGGGGTTTAACAATACACAAAAGTCACGGTTCGATATACCTCAGCTTTGGGGTCATTGTTCGATACGAGTATGAGTTACATGCCCCCCCCCCCCCGCCATTCCTGATTGCTTAAAATGCAACGGCTGTTTTTAAACTTACAATCACATTTCATCACTGGACTGTAGTAGTGAGACTTCCACGAGTCATGACACAAATCGGCACAATGCCAAAAATGATTTTGTCTCATTATAACAGCGGAAATGACTTAAAATACTCCATTATTTATGGTCGTACAGATAAGAGTAAGACATTATTTGAAACTGTAAAGTCTATTTTTATTTGTGTATATTCACAATAAAGAAAATAAAGAAAACTGTAAAATAAAGAAAACAAACAGGATGCCACTTTCTGTCATCCTGGTTTCCTTTCTGTGAAGTTTGTGGAGCAAGTCACAAAAATGAATTGATACTCAGCGTATCGGCTACTAGCAAGCTCTTGTGTGCCATCTGAACTCTTGTTTTGTGCATGGATTGTCTCTTCTTCTGCTCTTTTTCCTGTTGTGGAGGTTAGCAAACAGCATTGCATTACCGCACATGCTCCTTCAAGATTGGAGCATTGATCGTCTGTGACTGACTGTATTCGTCTTTTCACTATGTGCACCAAACCATGATGTCCGGTTCGGGACAAATACATGTACCGTTACACACCCTCTCTCTCTCTCTCTATATATATATATATGTGTGTGTGTGTGTGTGATAAGGAATTTCGCTTGCGGGACTCACTGCATGGATAAAAAAAATATCACTGCATGGATTTCACTTTGGATTCACTGTGTTTTCCAAAATAATGTTGCTTGATTTGGAAGTGGCCTCTGAGTAAAAGGTGCTTCATGCATCATTACACTATTGGATCTACTTTGCCCACAAAGTTTCATTAATGTGACTGTGCCTTTACAGCAAAACAGTACATATCCCACAGACTTGAGGCCTGTTCAGCTGCAGTTTTGTCATCTGTCACTTTAAATGCTTCAGCTCTTTAAACTCGGGTCGATTCTGATTGGTTGCCAATGTTTTTACTGTTCTTCAGCTGGGAAAAAAATCATTCTGGAAGTATTTCCTACAATATTGTTCTTCTGTGTCGTCATAGTTATAGCTGTAGTGTGGACTTTCCTGGTCTTGTATAATTAGAACAATTATTATTGTTCTAACATTATCGTCTTAACATTGAAAAAGAGACAATCTATATCTCGAGACCTGGACTCAACAACCACCCAGGGCACCATAGCAACAATCTGGCAACAACCTGTGCATGTTGGAAGTGAATTTTGCACAAGCAAACTCTAGAAATCGAGTTTTCCATCTTGTTTTTGAGACAATCTCTTAAATCACAGTTTGTCTCTCAGCCTTGTTCTCTGATCTGATATTTAGGCCCCGAGCACTAAGGTGCGAGGTCCCTCTTCAAACTGTTAGGATTATTTTTTTTTTCTTTTTTTTTTTTTCTTTTTTCTGCAAAGTAAGCCCCATTTTCGAGGCCGCAACATGCTCGAAAAGTCACCAAATTTTGCACACATGTCAGGACTGGTGAAAAATTTTGTATTTTGTGGGTTTCGCGGATGGGCGTGGCAAAGTGGCTCGCTAGCGCCACCTAGAAAATTAGAAAAAATTTGCCCGTCGTCCATGTTCGACCTACATGCACGAAATTCGGTGGGGACGTGTATCCTATCAAGACGCACAAAAAAGCCTCAAGAACCCATACCCTAAACTCGACAGGAAGTCCGCCATTTTGAATTTGGCGGCCATTTTGGGACGATTTACACACTCCGTACTTTGACGAACTCCTCCTAGGGATTTAGTTGGATCGACTTCAAATTTCTGCTGTGCATTCTAAAGGCATTGACGATGAAAAGTTGTGCTATCTGCGAGTTTTCGTCAATGGGCGTGTCCGTGGCATCGATGATTCGCCATGAAACAGGAAGTTGGAGTAACTTTGCTGTACATGCTCAGATCTGCACCAAATTTTGCACGCTTGACAAGAGTCCCGCCCTGAACACATGTACATGCCGACATTCACCCCCAGTCATAGCGCCACCTGCTGGCAACAGGAAGTGACCTTTAACGAAGCAGCCCCCGCCGCACGTTTGACCTACATGTATGAAATTTCTGTGGCACATCCACCATGTCCAGACGCACAAAAAAGCCTCTTGGAGCGATGCCCTAAACCCAACATGAAGTCGGCCATTTTTTATTTTCCGTCAAATTTTGGCTGATTTACACACTCCGTACTTTAACGAACTCCTCCTAGGGATTTAGTCCGATCGACTTGAAATTTCTGCTGTGCCTTCTAAAGGCATTGACGATGAAAAGTTGTGCTATCTGCGAGTTTTCGTCAATCGGTGTGGTCCGTGGCATGGCATCAAAGATCAACTCATCGCCATGACACAGGAAGTGGTTGTAACTTCAGTGTACATGCTCACAGCTGCTCCAAACTTTACATGTAGGATAAGAGTCCCGCCCTGAACTCATGTACATGCCCACATTCACCCACAGTCATAGCGCCACCTGCTGGCAACAGGAAGTGACGTATAACACCTTCATGCAGTGTGTGAAAAGCGTAGCAAATTCACAGCCGCACTGGCAGAGCTCCAGAATATGCACCATAATATGCGGCCGCATCACTCCCCGACGCGCTACATGTGCGAGGGCCCGCCCATCGCTGCTTGCAGCTTTAATTATGTTTAATACCCTTTGGATCTCATTGAAGCTTTTTACCAAAGCTTTGGGCACTCTTTTTACATGTCGTTTTCCTTGTTTTTTCCCCACACAGGGTCGTCCAGGTCCAAAGGGGGATCCAGGCGATGCTGGTTTACCTGGGCAGAAAGTAAGTGTTGCTCTGCCGGAGTCTTAGGGGGGAAAATGGGAGGAATATTCTGTTTCTACAGCCTGCGCTACCTCTCTGGACTGACTCCATGTGGCAAACGTTAGATCTTAACTCAGGAGGGGGGATGGCTGGGCCTGGGAGGCAGCGCTCAACAATAGTAGTAGATCACGCCACAAGATAAAATGTGGGTTGGGGCTGTAATTTAGCCAAATCCTAGATAGATAGATAGATAGATAGATAGATAGATAGATAGATAGATAGATAGATAGATAGATAGATAGATAGATAGATAGATAGATGGATAGATAGATAGATAGATAGATAGATAGATAGATAGATAGATAGATAGATAGATAGATAGATAGATAGATAGATAGATAGATTCTTCATACTTTTGAGTCAAAAAAAATACACAATAAAGCTATCATAATTGTCCATACCACTTGATAAGCCAAATATTATAACTTTATGACTGAATAAATCGCTATTGAAATGATACCTGATAGCTGAAAAATGAAGGGTGGAGTTTTTGATTAATGACCTAAATTTCAGTCTGTTCCTCTTAGGACTTCTGAAGACTTTAAATTATGTGTGTAATTTTTCAAGCTTGAATGCCTCAGTGCCCACTGTGAAAAAGAACACTATGGACATTCATCTAAGGAAAGTCTAGAAGTTTTGCAATAGCACAACGGTGATTATGAGACAAATCAGATCTTTCACAACACAAAAAACTCAGGAACAAGCACAACTGGTTCCTGAGACCACGAGGGAAATGAGGGATTGGTAGCTTTATGCTGATCCTGTTTAAAAGCAGACAATGTTTATTTGAGTTAATTAACAAATTGGAGGGCCCAAAAAAAGGTTTTCACACTGTTGTGATTATACTGCATGGTCATTTTGTAAATTCTTCCGGACGGACTGTGATATCCGATCCCTGTTAGCGAAGAGTGGGTCGAGCCGTGCAGGTGACCATGTTAGAGGAGTTGCTATAACAACATGCATTTAATGACTTGCAGAGAATGCAGCCGGGGTTTATAACGGCCAGTAAAACGGATCTGGAATATATTAAGTACCCTGTAAATCTAATGCCAAGACATCAAAGGAGAAGCAGGATTGACAAAGAGAAAGAAAGACAGAAAGAAAGCTAGCATGAACGAAATGGAAGGATATCATCTTGTGTGTTGGAGGAAACTGTTTGTGTAAAGGAGTTTCATTTGTTTGGTCGGAGGTAAGCGACCTGTGCTAATGTGAAACTGGTGTGAGACTCTGGCACTGAGTCTGTTAGTTTTAGCTTTTGTTTTCTTCCATTCTTTCTCTCAGGGTCCACCGGGACCGGCTGGAGCCATCGGGCCTATTGGACCGGCTGGAATACGGGTGAGTGAAGACTGTTCAATGTACAACATATATATTTCATTTACATTTGTAAAGTACATTAAACATGCTTGGCTGTACTGTCTTTAATTTATGCTGTTTATAATTCATTTAATTGTTATACTGTGAAGCACTTTGGTCAACTATGTGATATTTATGTAATGTTGAGTTGAGAATTACTGCAAATAGCAGTGGATGCTCATTTTTGTTACTGTATTACAGTAATGTGTGAGGAAAATGTGCTTAATTGTTATGAAAACAATGCAAAAGATCTCATTAGTCCTTAAAGGCTTCATATTCTTTTTTCATTTTGGGGTGAAATACAACACAGATGTTTCATGTGATACAATGTGCATTTGTGTTATCGGTCTAATGCCGATCTGTGCATGTATGTTATCAATGCAGGGACCCCCAGGGAAGGAGGGGCAGACGGGATCCACGGGCCCTCAAGGACCTATGGTATGTTCTTGATTCTTTTGAGGGGAGGGAGCGTTGTTAAATTTGTTTTCTTTTGCTGAGATGCGAGACTGTATTGCAGACATGTGTTTTGCTGAAGAGCAGAGCTGTTATTCTTTTGTTCAGGGACCCCCAGGAGCCCCTGGAATGCCAGGACCTACCGGAAAGCCTGGAAAGAATGGAGATACAGGTGTTCCGGTATGAAACCTTCTGGTTTTCATAGACATACAACAGCACGACACTGTCACTGCCAGTAATTTGCTAAATTGGTCAAAATGCATATGGCAGAAGGAAAGAAAAACTACACCTCTTATATACATCTATTGTTTGAGAGCGAAAAGAGATTTCTTCCAAAGTCTCTGCTGACTTTTCTTCTGAGAAAAAGACCTCAGTAACCTCACGTGTTTCTTCTAGACTTCTCTTAAGAATCTCTCAAACTGTGCTCAGATTTGCAGGGATAGTCTGCAATCTAAAAGCAGAGATCTCAAGGTGAACTCAAATGATCTAAGCTGCTTCACATTCATTTTATAGCTCTGTACTCCTACTGTATGGCAACATTTAGGTCTATTTTTAGTCTATTATTGCTTCTCTTAAGGAATTTATGGAGAAACATCTGAAACAATCTAATTAAATGAAACTTAACTCAGAACTCCATTGTGTCTCCGGATCTATAAAAGAGCAAACCCTGGCCAACACTTTTCTTTTAATAGTTTAATTGTTTAATCTTACAAAACGTGAGTAGCACTTTTCTATGAGTGTAGACACCTTTCTAACACATTGAGACTGTTATTCAAAAAGTACAAGTTAAAAAAAGAAAAAGTTTAACACGATCCACATTGTTTGCAGTTCAATAAATATTTACTCACTGAAATGCACAGTGTGGTTTTGGGCATAAATGAGGAGCGATTGAGTGATTTGAGCTCATCTTTGGATGCGTCACAGTCTATTTAAAGAGAAATGTGATTTTCATTCATACAGGGACCTTCTGGGGTTAAAGGAGACAAAGGAGAGAGAGTGAGTGATGATTTTAATATCTGCTTTTAACATTTCATAAGAGATTGAGTGGAGGAGACGTTAACATCTCATATTCGTCCTCCTAGGGAGACTTTGCTTCTCAGAGCATGATGCGCTCTATTGCCAGACAAGTCTGCGAACAGCTCGTGAACGGTAATGCATTTACAAGTGTCTTATGCTCACCAATGATGCATTTGATCAAATAATATAGTGAAATATTATTAAAATATATTTTAAAATATAATTTATTTCTGTAATGTAAAGCTGAATTATCAGCATCATTACTCCAGTCTTCAGTGTCACATGATCCAGCAGAAATTGTACTGATCCTAAATTTTTTTAAGAGTAGTGCACTCAAGGCTAAAATATGTTGTAAGCCATAACATGCATATGCAAATAAAAACACGGGTTGCATTATAATCCACTGTTTCACATTTTTACAGGACAAATGGGTCGATTCAACGAAATGCTGAACCAGATCCCCAACAACTATCACAGCAACAGCCCCAGGCCCCTCTGGACCCCCTGGACCTCCCGGACCTGAGGGATCACGCGGAGAGCCCGGTCGGATGGGCAGGAACGGCCTTCCCGGTAGTCCAGGGTTGCCTGGTCGGCAGGGAGAACGAGGTACCTAAAACAACAGCCAAAATCGAAACAAAAAACATGAAACCGTGCCAAATACAGCCATGTGATTTTAATCAGCCTCAAGAACTGTGGTTAGTTTGGACTTCTGCCCTTCACTGTACAGTATATGTAGAAATGCTAAGACAAATAATTGATGCCTAGTGAGCTTCCGTGCGGTTTACTGTGTAAATTAAAAGGAAACCTTATACACTCTTAAAAATAAAGGTTCTTTACTGGCGTTTCATGGTTCCATGAAAAATCCAAGGAACTTTTCCATTACATCTTAATGGTGGAAGAAGGTTCTTTGGATTATTAAAATGTTCACACTAAATGGAGGTAGTTTTCATAGTTCTTATAACTATTGGCGGAAGTACCCACTTTTTGGCATGTTCGCAGAGCAGCAACTGGGAATGATTTGAGTCGGGTCTAACCCAGCACAACAGGAACTACAAGTGACACAAGTGCATGTTGATTATATATACTTATTCCACAAATATGGAAAACAGCGATAAGACCGTAACATACAGAAAGCTGATGTTAACGCCATTTACCTGTCGCCTCTGTCTGCGCTGTTGTTCTTTTCTCAGCCTCTATGATGTTTTTATAGGAGATTTAGACTCTTAGCCCTCCTTTTTGCTCTTTCAATTGCATACCTTATACAAATTCTCATGAAACCCACAACACACTGCAAAAACACAGCTTTGATCATGGCGTCCTCCATCCTCCAGTTGTTGATGTTGTTGAATGGCGCACATAAATGACGTCGCTGTCGGCCGGTTTATATCACTTTACAATTGGCAGTGTGAATGCAACCAGGACAATGGGGATCGACTCGGGGATTGTCCTGGTGTCTACCTTGTGCGAAAGCCACTTAAAAAAAGGGTTATTTTAAGAATTGTTCCCTGAAAAGTTCTTTGGGGATCTAAAAATGGTTCTTCTATGGCATAGCTGCTAAAAAAAATATTAAAAATTGGAGCCTTTCTTTTTAAGAGTGCAAATACCTGATTTGAAACTGATTTTCTGCACCCAGCACTTAGATGTAATGTCAGGCCTGTGTGTTTACAGCATGTTTAGCAGTGTGTTGCGATGCAGATATGCATGTATGTCTGTGTCTGGGCTTATATTTCTGTGTTTGTGTGCATTTACATTAGGACCAGCTGGAGAGAAAGGAGACAGAGGAAGTCCAGGCCTCGGAGAAAGAGGACAGAGAGGAGCCACCGGACCACCTGGTATGTTTCATGGCACATTTATACGCTGAAACTCGCTTACCTAGCTTAGCTCACAGTCATGAAAAACCTTAAAATATCTCTGATTTACTGGCCTGTTTTCTTCCTTTTTCTTAGAAAGAGATTATGCTATATTTTATCTCATGTCCACCACTTTTATTTTTAGTGCAGTTGAATGTGTTATGTTATATGATGTAATGCTTAAAAAATGAGCAGGCATAACTCTTCCAGGGCTTTTTCATCACAGAAACTGTATTTCACATTTAAAGGTCGTTTGGTAACACTTCACTTGACACCTTTATATAATGCATTATAAAACTATTTTAATGCACTAATTGTGCATTGTTATTCACCTTATAATGCAGTCTATAATTTAATAAATAATTGTAACCACAGTTATAATGCATTATACGACTTATTTATTCATTGTTGCGCCTTTAGAAAGTATAATGCATTAAAACACTTTGGTTATTTATGAAAAATGCAATGCATTGCTATGTACATTATGAATACCTTTATAATGCATCATACTGTATATAAAGGCTTTAAGTAAAGTGTTACATGTTGTTTCTGATTTCTTTAGGCTCACCAGGTGAGTCCAGAACCGGCCCTCCGGGCTCAAGCGGTTCTCCAGGCATTCGTGGTCCGCCCGGTCGCAACGGTGTCGCCGGTGTACGTGGTCCGCCCGGCCCGCCTGGCTACTGTGACTCCTCTCAGTGTGTCGGTATGCAATATAACGACAGGGTTACAGAGGTACGTCCCTCATGTTCTAGCTCTGCCTGTTGCATGACAGTAGAAATAACATTAATGGCATGTGTAGTGTAACGCAGTGCATGAACTGAGCAGTAGAGGATGCTCAGCAGAATAATGCAGATTATCACGGGTGAAACTTGACAAACCTGTCCCATTTCACCCCAAAATTGAAAGAAGAAAAAAAACGAGAAAATGTTGCGTACCGGTACATTTTGGATAAAGGAAACAAATCTTTTTTTTTTTTTTTGTATTGTGACTTTATTTTGACTTAAACGCTACCAAGCATTAAGTTCGATCTTAATTTTTAACTAGATTTTTTTTAATGTTAAGTCTTTTCTGCTTTCTCTTCATCTATTAGAATATATATTAAAATATAATTTATTCCTGTGATCAAAGCTGAATGTTCAGCATCATTACTCCAGTCTTTAGTGTCACATGATCCTTCAGAAATCATTCTAATATGATGATTTGCTGCTCAAGAAATGGATTTTTTTTAACAATGTAAAATTCTTTACTGTTACTTTTAATGCATTATTGCAGAATAAAAGTATTAATTTAACTGACCCTAAACTTTTGAACGATAGTGTAATGCAAAAAAATCATTCTCGTTTTGGTAAAGCAAAAAAAAAAAAGAATAATTCCAAGTCTTCAAAAGACTTCTGCTACCTTTATGTGAGAAACAGACCGAAATTTAAGTTGTTATGCACTGAGAATTTCTCAAGACAGTTGTTACAAACCAATCAAATCTGTGAGTTGAACTTCTCACAAAGCTCTCATATGACTTCAGAAGATTTGAAATAAATTACCCAGGTCATTTTATATTTCTGGGTCTTTTTAACGCTTGAAACCTTCAGTCAGCATTTATATTGTGGTTTTCTTAACATAGTCTTTCAACACAAAAGAACATGAGAATAAATAATGACAGAACCTTCCTTTAATTGTCCTAAAAATTGGCTTTATTTTCTTTATGTAGAATATTACATATTTTTCTCCTCTTTGGATTTTGGGATGAAATGTGCTCCGAATCTTCACCCTCACTTAGTTTCACAGTATCAGAAGCTGATTTTCAGTTTGTGATTTCTGATTTGTCTGGTGAAGAATTCTAACCCCCTCTTTGACCTGTTCCAGGTTCATAAACTTTCTAAACCACCTGTGCTGCTTACACTTTGAAATCCTGAGAAAATCACATGTTATTGGGCTCTGTGCGGATAACCACCACGGAGATGATTAAGCGAACACTATTGAATGAAAGCAAACAAACAAAAAAACAAACAATAAAAGCAACAAACAGAGATTACGATCTGCGGATGGGTACTAACAACAACTCACAGCCACGGGCATCAGTGACGGCAGCCAAAACAACCGAAAACAAGCTGCAGTCGGCCGGAGACGCATGACCAAAACACGCAAAAACACACCGGCAACCACAACAAATACTAACCAGGTGGATCTGTGGCCAAAACAACTGTCATTTAGCATGTTAACTCCAAGAGTTTTCCGTTTATCTGTAAATAAACTAATCGTGCCCAGTAAATGAATCCCAGTCCACTAAAACGCAGTAGTTTTTAACCCTCGTAGTGAGCTTGAACTCAACTGCTTGCTGAATGCTGACACCAGTGCCTCTTCTTTTACTGGTTGCCTTAAGTGATCTCACAGACTTTTGCTCAGGGCCAGTTTGAAGCACGTCTCTTTTTGTTAATCGGACCCTTGATGTTTCTCTTTTCTTTTAGTATGTACACAGTTATCTTGCCAGTTTAATTTCCTCATGGTTAGTTTCTGTTTTGGCAAGATCATGTCTCTTTCAATTGGCTGTAAGTAAGGGTTTAGATGAAAATCTGAATATGCGTGTGGTTGAATTCTTGATATTTTGCTTGGCAGGCAAACTTGCCCATATCAGCAACCATTAGTATTGATAGTCATAATTTACGTGTGTGTGTGTGTGTGTGTGTGTATACTGACACACACAGACAAGCAGTGGTGTCCAAAAGTCTGAGGGTATGTTTACATGACAACGGTGTACTAAAAACGGAAACGTTTTTTCTTTCGGTTTTTGGCGTACAGGTGACAACATTGTCAAATCGTTCACGCGGATCAGAGAAAACGACTAAAAAGTTTGTATTATGCATGCCAGGCCAGTAGTTGGCAATGCTAAAGGAACACTATGCGCCTGAACACAAAGTATGCATGTTTTCACGTTTTTGTAGTTTAAACAATGTGTTCAAAAACTTGCACTTTGAAACATATTTTCAGAAGTTTGCATTTTCAGGCCCCCGTCATGTAAATGAACGGCCAAAACCGTTTTTAGTTGAAAACAGTGTCGTGTAAACAGCTCATGAGACCTCATTGAAAACATTTTTTTTTTTTTTCCATTTAAATCTATAATTTGATTCTTCCTCAAGTTTTATGTATTTGGCAGACACCTTTATCCAAGGCTGCTTATATTATATTCAAGTTATTTATGTGGGCATGAATTGTATTCGTGCGAATCGAACCTGTGAACTACAGGAACAATTGTTGTGATTAAAATGAAGATTTTAAACTAGTTATTGAGGTGGATCATTTTAAACCTTATCAATCGTGCCTGAAATTGTTACGCTGATGTCATTTGGACCTCACTGACTTCTGGACCCCACTGTGTGTCAAGTACATATATAAAGCAATGACCTATTTAAAACTCCCCACCAAGCAGTTTCTAACCCTTTGCACTTGCCGTAGCCACATTGAGGAAGGTAACAATGGTATTTTGCTTGAGTGACTCAATTGGCCACTGCCGTATCTCCAAGCAGAACAGTTTCCACCTGATGCCGAGCGCATAGACCCAATCCTAGAAGAAGACTTTGAGATTTCACCAAACCAACGACGCAAGAGGTCATTGCCAGAGACGGGATCTGAAAGGAAAGCGTGGTAAAAGGAGGGGAAGTTCACTGGCTCATGTTATTTTTTGTTGACGGCCTGTACAGACGATTTAACCCTTCGAACCTTGTGTGAATTCAGCAGATCAGACGCATGAATCTCCTAATGTAACCTCATAGCTTCTTTCTCTTCCACTTGTACTCCATCGCTTGTAAAATCGCATTGAATGTTTCACACATCGCAGCGTGCGGTTGAAAGGTGTTTGATAATTTATTAACATTGAAGGGTTTCCAAAGATCATCGCCTCTTCCAGCCATCTGCATATTCACCCATCATCATTTATGTCTCGTATGAATGCACATTAGTTATCCATTTCTGTCTGCGTTCACATGAGAGATTGTCTTTGTTGTTAACATCTGCAGTAAAACATTCCCTTCATCACAATATTATAAATCAGATATTGATCATATTGGATGAATGTTTGATTGAACCTCACAGCTGATTTTACCAAAGGTGGAATTGCATGTCTGTGCTGTATATTATGTTTTTTTTTTTCATTTTCATTTGTAGTTGTTTGTTTTCCTTTTTTTAATCCAGAATATAGTTGTTGTAATTGTTGTTTTATCAATATCAAATGCAGTTTTGGCATTTGCGTGCAAGACTATAGATATAGTATTGCTGCTTCATGTTTGCAACTGCACATTGTGAATTCCACAGCCTTATTTTCTTATTTATTTCTGAAACAGAGGAGGCATTTTTCAATAAAACTACTGAAAATATGACATGTGCCCTTTTTTTATTTCTGGTGTCATTTGATAAAGGTTTTTCAGGAGCCGGCTTCTAGTCTGGCATGAAATCTAAATTCTTGTATACTGCTAAAAGTTTGGTAACATTTCTGTGAAGGTGATGGCAAGAAATCCTCCACAAATTAATCTAAAGTGTCTTAATTGCGTTCATGCATTTTATAAAAGTGACAAACTAATTTGTTCCCGTTTAACCAGGAAATGCTTCAAACCGTGAAGAAAAATTGCTTGTCAGGCGCTTGCTTGTTTTGATAGTCAGACATTTCTCATAATTGTGTGATTTTAATATTTTAGCTCAATCACTCATGACATCAATTTGGAGGCCAATCAGGAAGGCAAAGTTCCTCAGAAATTTGCGGTTTGTGATTTATGAGTAAATCAAGTTATGGTTAACTTAAGACTTTGACATTTTGTTAAAGAATATAAATGACAAACGGGAACTCTGAAGCTGCTGGGTTTGATCGTTCAATTCATCAAGCTTGTAAATACATGTTGCAACTTGTTAGTACATTTACATGAACTTATGATATTTAAATGAGCATTTATACATTTAGCAGATGATTTTAAGTATCTCACAAAAGAGTAACAGAAACAATAACAAAGACTGAATAAAAAAAAATGGTTTTCAAAAACTCCCTCCATCTGCCACTGATAAGATTGAACCGGCTGAATCCACATATGTTGTAGCCTATGCATATTGGAATGAAATAATTGCAGAAATTTGTGGAGAAAATTGAAGAAAAATGTCAACACAGTGGCTGCCTTGCAAAAGCACTGATAATTATTGCATTTATTTCTTAAGACCAATAGCCTACAGCTTGTTTCCTCTCATGCCATTTTCAGTGCGCATTGATTCGTTTTTGTTGCATTCAAGTATTTTGATCAAATTAAGCACAAATTCATCTGCTTCATATTGTAGGGAGCAGATTTGATCTTTGCATCCATTGTAATCTGGGAACAAAATTTCACATGACAGATATTAAAAGCATGTGTTCAAAGACTCGTTCCCTCATAAGGAACCACTTCAAGACGGACTGGAAGCTTCTATTAGGGGCTTCATTGATTTATGGCCAAAATTGTTGCACAATAGCCCACATTTAATGTTGTTCAGACAACTTTCCAGATAACTTCACTGATTTAGAGGAGAGTCATACCTTTCATAACTGTGAGCAGTTTCCAGCAGTGCGGGTCTGAAATGTAATATGAAAGGTATGACGGATCTGACGGTACGACAGCGTAACGCTCACAAGACCGAAGCGTTTGAAGTCCGTCCAGAAATGCCATTGGGAAGAAAGCATCGTGACCTCTGATGGTGTCAAAATATAAAACACATTATCAGTAGATTCAGTTGGTGAAGATTTGCGGTGTAAAATGACCTCAAACATAAGATGATTACATCATTCCAGCCTACACACACATACAGTACCAGAGGATCTGAAATACTGTCTTCGCATTAAAGTGCGGTTACCACACCTTTAGATAACAAAATATCCACAGAAGGGGAAAATATTCAAAAAAATCACTACTTTTGTGCTGTGATTGGACATTTTTGCAGCTTGATAACCCCTGGTCACTGTATGATTGCTTAATATGGCAGAGTGGAATAAGACATATAATGCAATGATGATTGAGAGATGAACAAATAAACATTCTCAAGGGATCATATTTGATACATTTTATCACGATTTTTCTAAAAAATAAAAATAAAAACTTATAGATAAACATGTAAACCTAATTGCTTCAAGTGTTCATCTTTAAATATTATTAAAAGTTATTCGTATGTTTACTGGTAAAGATTTCATAGCATAAAGACACCACGAGCTGAAGGAGGACATTTGTACAATTATACTAAAAGGCCATTTACTTGCTTAAAATATATAAACGATCAATCAGATGACAGAAGGCATTTAGTAGTGCAACAGGTTTTTCGGCAAAGTTTTGAACATGTTGATTTTTTAAAGGCCTTAGAAATGTGTCTATTAAACAGTGCTCGGCCCAAAGAAAAAGTCACTGTTTGTATTTAAATAGGCAAATATTAAGTCAATTATTGGATTATTATTGCAGTGATTATCATGTTTCTAGCATGTTATATGTTTGGCAGCAGTTCTTCTAACCCTAATAAAACCTGTTTCTTAAACAATCATGTAGGAAGACACATCGTCAAGATCTGGACCAAAAAAACAAAAAGCACCTCTTGATGGAAATAACATCACATTTATTTCCATCAAGAAGTTCATCAGTTTTTGGTCAAGATCTTGTATTGTCAATGCAAGAGTCCAGTGCTCTGTAAAGTCTCATCACATCCAGTCCAGAACAGCACAAACACTTTCAGCGAGTTTAAGCTCTGGACTCTGGATCGAGAGGAGCCGATTCATGTGTGAAAATGATTCTTCATTCTCTCTCACAACCATTCTTTCACAATCTGAGTCTGATGAATCTTGACATTGTCCTCCTGGAATATGGTCACGATGTGTCTTCATACATGGTTGTTTAAGAAATGAAAAGCTACACACTCCATCAATTAGGGTTAGAAGAACTGTTGCCGAACATATAACATGATAGAAACATAATTACTGCAAAAATGACCCAATCATAGACTCTTAAGCATTTGCTTATTTAAATCCAAACGGCGACTTTTTATTGGCCGGGCAGTGTATAATACAGAAGGCTTTATAAAATGGATGTCCTTTAAGAAACTCAATTGGTCACCACGTTTGAAATGACATGAGTAAATGATCACAGAATTGTCTTTTTTGGCAGAATGATTATTTTACCACAGCGGCAACCAACAGTGAACAAACCACCAATGCCACGACTAGATTATTAACATTTCCCTCCGGGAAAACTAGGCTCATCACGGCCTGCAGACTTATGACTCATTTGAGGGTTTAATGTGAGCACATTGTTCACTTACTCCCTGGAACATCACAGAACTGAAGAAAGAGCTCGGAGAAAGCTCAGTCTCCTGCAGGGAGCTTTCAACACTCGCTGCCGGCTGCTTCCAAAACCCAGAGGGGTACATGGAGAAAAAAAAGCCAACGCTCTTCTGTTCATGGCCGCCTTCTATGCTGAGATGAAACTTAAATTGATGCAATGGCCAACCATGACTTCATGGAAAGAAAGCAGGAGGAATCTGGCAGCTCGGACCGCTCGCACAGCAGAAGGGGGTCCAATTAGTTTCAGTACGTGCTTGTCTGCAGAAATTAATATCCTGATATCCTTACCGACACATGTGAGAAAAAGACCAAAGATGAATGAAATGCTCAATGAGAGCTGCTTGCTGCTGAACAATATTTTAATACAGTCTTTTTGGTTATATCTCAAGCATGACATCATATGAGATCATTTTCAGAGCCAATAGTTACTCAATGCAAGCGGTAGGAAAAAGTGTTTGAACACCACATGCTTTTTTGGGGTATTTGGAGATCTATTCTGTTATAGAGATATTATACTAGATCTATTGTAGAACAGTAGTGTAATTAATGTAATATTCAAGTGAACTGCTATAATAACTCTGATTAAAGGTTTGGATCTCAGTTCATTTTGCATTGTGAATAATCATAGATTCAGATTGTTTCTGAGGGAACTCAAAATTCCAGTGTAATTGCATTTATGCTGCTTTCTCAAACATTTGAAAGTCTATTCTGTTGAACATTATGGACTCATCTATGAAAATTCAAGAAATGAGCCTGTTGATTGAAAATGTATTATTTATATCTCTGCTGTTCTCAATGGGGGCCCAAAACACATTTTATAACACTAATAAATCCCACTTAGCACTTTATTCAATGGTCCTGTTTCCCATGTATGTACTTATAATAGTAATTGTAATAACTGGGTAATAACTAGGTACTAACCCTGAACCTGCCCCTAAACCATGTAGTTACCTTATATAACCAGTACTTTCTTAGGTAAGTACACGTACTGTCAAATAAAGGGCAACCCAATTATCTTTTAGTAGTTCAGTAAAGACTCTAATACAATTTGACAGTATCTTCTGTTTGGGACATTGTGATTTTGACATTGCTAAGCATTTAAACCTGGCATTTTTAGAATGAGTATAACATGTTAAAGCTCCCGCAGATTTTCTTTCAAGTTTATTTCCAAGGTTACGTCCCTTGAGTTAGTAAATGAGCTGAAGGTAATAACAGCTATAATTATATAATACAGGCGTTGGACAATGAAACTAAAACACTGGCCAATATAGTGTTGGAGATTTCACGGCCTGGTGGCCAATCTTCTCTGATTTTACACTCCATCAGTAAGAGCCGAGAGTGAAGGTTGAATTATCAGAGCAATAGCACAGCTGTGCGTAAAAATGTGTGCAATCCACACAACATAGCAGGAGACATATCAGAGTTCAAAAGAGGACACATTGTTGGTGTGTGTGTCTTGCTGGCTCATCTGTGAGCATGAGAGCAAGTCTGTGGTGTATCGAGTATCCTTTGTAATGTCAGATTACGTCCATGATGGACAAACCACATCCAACAGGAGTAACTGTTGACGCAAGAGGAAGCTGTCGGAAAGCTGTCCAGGTACTATCCCGGATTACATCCGAAAAACTTAAAACCACAGCTGCCAGACTCATTAAATGAACATCTCGACTCTCCTGTTTCCACCAGAACTGTTCATCTGGAGCTCCAGAGTCAGTGTTCAATGTTTAGCCAATGACAAATGTCAGTTTCAATGATGCCGACAGTGCAAATCTTGGGCTGTGGACAAACATGTCTTGTTCTCTGTTGAGTCCACCTTCACTGTCTTTCCCAGAGAAGTGCGGAGAAGAACCAGAGAAGCTCATGATATTCCCGACTGTGTTAACAGCGTCACTGCCAAGAACTAACGCTTTCCTCCTCCAGCATCACATAGTGACCCGGACACCGTTCTGGAAGAGGAACGGCTCAGAATCCCTCTGGGCGCTGTGAGGGACTTGTATCTGTCATTCCCAAGATGAATTGATGCTCTGTTGGCCAGAAAAGGAGGTTGTACAACATTAATAAATGATTGTGGTCTAAAAACAGGTGTTTCAGTTTTTAATTGTCCAACCCATTATAATTCTAACATTGCAAAAGCCACATCTGCATAAATATGGCAGTGCAATGTAAATCAAACGCTGATCTCATAAAATGCGTCTAACATTGTTTAAACAGAATTGTGTTTACAAAGTGTTCACCATGGCATGGTAATCAAAATATTATGTAGACATTATGAAATTGATAAAATATTTCCCTTGAAATGTGTTGAGGAAATTTTTTTATATCTTGACTTCAGTAGCAGAAGAGTTTGCACATATTTAACATACTGTTAGACAAAAATAAACACATGCATGAGAAACGACTCTAAAATGACTATACAGTCTGAGTTACTGGCAGATGGAGAGCATTTCATAATTTTCATCATTTAGTTATAGATGAATCATGAAACGCTTTTAAATTCAAGTTTAAAATCCAAGCTGACTCTATTTGCTTATACACAATTCTGGTCCTATTGTGAGCGATTCATCAGTGTGTGTTATTGTAAAGATTAAAAATGTTTGCTTCTAATTTTTCATGAAAATGTAAACTAGCTGCTTCTTTCAGCTCACATATGACAGATTGCGTGGGGATCTTACCAAACATTTAGGATATCGCAACAATAGTGAACACCGTAATTAATGAAAGTATAAGTCTCTTATGAGACCAATTCTCACCAAGGCTACATTTATTTGATCAAAAGTACAGAGAATTTTTGAAATATTATTACAATTTAGAAGAACCTTTTTCTATGCAAATATATTTTAAACTTTTAATTTTTTTCCTGTGATCAAAGCTGAATTTTCAGCATCATTACTCCAGTCTTCAGTGTCACATGATCCTTCAGAAATCATTCTAATATGATGATTTGCTGTTGAAAACAGTTGTGTTGCTTCATATTTTTGTGGAAACTGTGATAATTTTTTCATGAATTCTGAATCTGGAAGATGAACTTTAAAGGAAGATCTAATTATGTATGCAAAGAGGATTCCTGTATGTAGAATGATGTGTGTTTTAATACTTTAAATCCTGACGACCTAATATAACGGCGGTTTGATGGAGCTGTAAGAACCAACACTGGACCCGATAAAGGTGTGTGTCCTCCTGTCTGAATGAAATCACTCGAGGCTCATTTCCTCTTTATCCTGTTATGGACTCTTCATTTAGTAGACCTGCCTAGACCTTTCTCTGCCATGTGTCAGAACATCTGCGACATGTCAAAGCCATTTATAAAAACACAAGCATATGGAAGATATATTCATGAAGATTTGAACAAACCTTAAAGAGGTCATACTATGCCCTTTTACAAAGTCTTGTTTTTGTTTTTGGGCTCTAGAATAGGTTTCCATGCTTTAATGTCCAAAAAACACATTATTTTCCCCATATTCTCCATTGTTGCAGCTCCTCTCATCCCAGTCTGTCAGTAACGCTCTGTTTAGTTCCTGTCTCCATGAAGCCCCTCCTTCTGAAAAGCACACTGTGCTCTGATTGGTCGACTGGAGCCATGTGTTGTGATTGGTCAAGAGCTTTGAGTGTGTTTGGGAAATGTCCCACCCCTTACCATAACCGCCAGTTTAACACACTACTTACTAACTCAACCAGGCCCCGCCTCTTTATTCTGCGCATTAATTATTTAAATGAGGAATATTGTGACTGTTGTTCCCGGAAGAAACTCAAGACTACAATGGAGGCGTTTCAGGAGTTCAGAAACACTGACACTGATATAGAGAATAACTCCCGCTGGAGAGACTTTTCATTCTAATCTTTTTCATTTCAGCTTTTTCATTCTCAAAAGCAACATTACACACAAAAGAAAGATGAACATGGACAAAAATCATAATAGGCCCTCTTTAGTTGAGGAGAGGTTTGGTTTTATTTGATCAGACTTAGATTAGCAAAGCTTGGCAAATGCTGGAAAAGTTGTCAGGCCAACTTATTTTTTTCACAACACATTTAAACACATTAAATCTAGTTATTCAATGTAATTAGTGGCATAATTTGCTGAGGCATTTACTAATTAGCAGACATTATGAGGTTAGCTTCAATATATTCTAATTGCCGGTGTTGCATTTAAACTGAAGCTTTCCCTGAAAATATACTAATGACCTGAACTCCATTTGAGCCATTAAAATCTGCCTGAAGTGCATCTTTTTAAATATGTTTAACTTGTTAGGGCCCATAAACGCTGTCATTTGTTTGAAATCACAACCAATGATTTTTAAAACTCCCCATCACACATTAAAATCCGTTTGCACTGATGTTAGACAGTATGTCTGTCTTTTTACAGTGAAATATGATTGGGATGAGATGTCGTCTCCCATAAGTGAATAAACAACTGGCCCGCTCCGACTGACTCATAATAAAGTCCATGTGTTTGATATGACACTGGCAAACAATGTATTGAAAGAAAAAGATGCAAGATCGAGCCAAATGTTTGTGTCACTTTCCCTATATCACGGCGTAATGTTTTTATGCATTTGTTTACTCTTGTTATGTGGAGATATATGCTTGACATCTTGCAGTTTGACTGTTTCAGCTGTCATGAAACATCTCAGTCTGATGCAAGTCTGTGTTATTAGTTTAAGTGGTGCTCACTAAAAGCACCCAAACACTACAAGATAACCGGGCCAATTTTGGGCCCAATTCTCCCCTTTCGACAATCCTAGGTAAAGTCACAATTATTTTGATGGCTCTACAGATTATCTTATCAGTTTTTCCTGAAGTGTGAGATGTGTTAAGAATGACAATCTCCTCAGAAGAACGTCAGGTATTCAATTCTTAAAAGAATTGGTGTGAATCTTGGTGACATCGCGGCACTCCACACCAGCGCTGTCTCATCCCAAGAAGTCATATAACTGACGTCTTGGGACGTCTTTTGACCATACGTCAATATCCGCCTTTTTACCCTTAAACGTCGGTTAGATGACGTTATCGGATCCTAACTCTACCCAGACCTAAACCTACCCCTAAACCTACCCTGTCACCTAACTGACGTTAAAGGTAAATGTCAGTTGTATGACGTCCCAGGATCGTCATATAACCGACGTTTAAGGGTACCCTAAAAAGGCGGATATTGATGTATGGTCAAAAGACGTCCCAAAACGTCAGTTATATGACTTCTTGGGATGAGACTGTGTTGTCCACACACAACAGGAACAAAACAAAAAATCTATGATTTTTTTTTTTGTCGTCATGTTTGTGGTCTCTCACATTTTGAAAACCTGTTAAGATTTTTTTTATTTTTTATTTTTGAGTGTGGGCCAGCCTTAAGGTAAGTATTTCTATTACCTTTGCTCATACAGAGAGTTTAAATCAAACTTTGGCACTGCACTGTTTGTGAGATTGATACCAAAAATTGTGCTTTCATAAACATTAGACTTTTTTGCATCAACCCAACTAGCAAAAATATGTTCTAAGAACGCTTTACTAACGTTATAAAAATGTTATTTCTGAATGTTCAGTAATTGTTTAAAAAAAATTTTTTTAACTCTTGGTTATGTAAACTTTAAGTAAACATTCCATTTCATCATTCCATTTCGAAAAAAATATTGGAACATTCCTTTTGAATGTTCTCTGTTCTTTGAATGTTACTTTTGAATGTTCTCTTGAATGTTTCTGAACGTTTCGAAAAAAAAAAGTCAGACGAAAGTCCAACTAAAATGTTTCAAATAAAAAACGATCCATATACGGTGTTTAAATCATGTTTTTGTGCTAACATTTTGAGAGCATTATTTAAAACCAGATTACTTTGAATGAACATTTTGTTAATGTTACTGGAGAAATGTTTGATCATAACTTGACCAGAACGTCAGCCAAAGTTTTGAGATCATTCCCTGTTAGCTGGGAACCACATAGCAATGTTCTAGCAACCACTTCAAATATTTGTTTGCATGGGCAAACATCAGTTTCATATTCTTCAGAAAATGTAAAAATCTAGTTTAGTCCTTAATTGCCTCGTCTTTTAGATGTCGACTACAGCACTTTAAACAAGCAGTGAGTGTTTGCCCATCAAATCACATCACATCTGACCGTTGTCATCCTGGCCAACTCAAACAGCATTTAACAAGTGATCTACGTTATAATAGACTTTCCATGACCGTCCCCAAAGAGTTCTTCTGAGTTTGGCATGAGAACGGCCATCTGTCAGAAATCAGCGGGGTCACGGGATGATTTCACTCAGCTGTAATTAGACGCATGTGCATGTGCCCACCAAAACACCTGCTTGATTTTTATTAGTGATTGTCGATAAATTCTATTCAAACAAGCGCTGGTGCTGCAGGGAATGCTGAGTAATTCTCTCTCCATTCCACAGTGATTATTCATTTTACACAAGACTCTCCAAAGTGTCATTATCCAGCATTTATGTTCATCATTGGACTTTAATCGGCTGGATTTCCTGATGCACAGACACTGCAGGTGGACTGTGGGAAGGGGTTTCTCTAAGGACAGTCGTAAAACAATTTTTACGAGTTACACTGATAAAAATGATTTTGTGGTGAAGTAAATACTACAGAAAAAATCTTGTAAATTGTAAAAAATCTTCAATCTTGTAGAAATGAAAGCGTAAATATCAACATTATAAAATTAAGTAAATTTACTCAATATTTCTGATACTGGTGTTCCCATCATGCACTGGGTCTTGAATAATTAATGAGGTTGATTTTTCACTGTTTTCCAGCTGTATTTACACTATTTAATCAATGCTTTTGTTGTTAGGTTTAGTAACTTGCCATTTTGTGACATTTGGTGTTCATTTTCTACTTAAAATTACACATTCAAACACAAAATGATCCATAAAATGTTACCGTCATTGTATATTGTCTACCAAGTATTGAGGTCTCTGTGTTCACACATACCATTTCTTAAGGAAAGATATGGTGATACACACTATCTATTGTATTGATTACTTAGATGTTTCTAAGTAAAGCACATACTTAAAACGTGTAGTTTAACTTAATGTTAGAGTGAAATGTAATACAAATAAAACTTAAACCAAATAGATATTACTCAGCTTTTTAATAAAGTAAAACTTACTTAATTTCTTTTGTTACTTTCACTTAATTTAGTTAAGTAGAGTTTACTTAATTCTATATGTGAAATTTACTCAAAAAATATTAGTGCAAAAAACTTGCATTCATTAAATTAAGTAAATTTTACTTAGTTTTTTTCAGTGTAGATGTGTGTGTTATTTTTAGGTTGCACCACAGAAAAGGTGCTTTTCATCCATTATGATGCTCAATTTTGTTCATTTAATTCTTCTAGTAATTATCTTAAGATTATTGGGTGTTTCTTTTCTTCAACCTTGGGAAACTTTTGGCTGTGTGTGTGTGTGTGTGTGTGTGTGTGTGTGTGTGTGTGTGTGTGTGTGTGTGTGTGTGTGTGTGTGTGTGTGTGTGTGTGTGTGTGTGTGTGTGTGTGTGCTTGTTTTTGTGATATATGAGGACACAAATGTGTATAATGACATGGGTATTACACTGGTATTACAACTTACACGTGAAATATGAGGACATTGCATGCGTCCTCATATTTCAAACAGCTTAAAAATCATAAAAAACAATGTTTTTTTAAAATGTTAAAATCCAGCATGTCTCCTGTAAGGGGTAGGTTTAGGGACAGGGGCAGTTTAGAGGGATAGAATATATAGTTTGTCCAATATAAAAACCATTACGCCTATGGAATGTCCTCATAAGTCACAAAAACAAACGTGTGTGTGTGTTGTGTGTGTGTGTTGTGTGTGTGTGTGTGTGTGTGTGTGTGTGTGTGTGTGTGTGTGTGTGTGTGTGTGTGTGGTCCAAGGAACCCTATATTATGGGGACAAAATGTCCCCACAAAGATGACAACATCCAACACTTTATATTTTTTGGTCCCCATGAGGAAAACTGCTTATAAATAGTATAAAATAGTATAATAGTATAAATACTAAGTGATGTTTTAAAAAAAAAAAAAAAAAAATTATGTAAAAATGCGTCAAGTTTTCTGTGAGGGGTAGGGGATAGAATATTCAGATTGTATAGTATAAAATCATTATGTCTATGTAAAGTCCCCCATAAAACATGGAAACCAAGTGTGTGTGTTTGTGTCTCACAAGATAACTCTGCAAATTTTGCATCTTTATGCAAGATATTTGAAATGTAGCAAACATTGTATGATGCATGGTTTCCAAGACTATCATATAATAAAAAGAAAAAATATAGTTGAGTTGACATATTAAATATGATACCCTGGGACATACATCCATAGCTGTAATGTATTTGTACTAGGAATTAGCTACAAGAGTGAAGCGGAAATATCAATGGCCTTTTATACTAAATTACATATTGAGAGATACAATATTTTTAAGACGTCACGCAACTGTTTTTCACAATGCCAGCTCAATAAACCAAAACTGATTTTTATAGAACTTGATTTTTATAGATTTGCTTGTGTTTCCCAGAGCAAATGTCACTGTGGTGGTTGCTAGGGTGTTGCTAGGCAGTTGCTAAGATTTTCTGAGTGGTTGCTACACAGTTACTAACCGGTCCTACTTCAAGCTGAAATCGAACCAGTGCACGCACGCTAACATGGACTCTAAAGACTGCAGTCTCTAGTTTCATTTGCTGACACACCTTTTGACATTAAAGGAGTGAAGTTTACTTGCACAGCTCTTACTAGCTGGCCTCCATTACACTTACCCCCCTAAACCTCATTCCCACCCGGGTCATGGCACCAAATTTAAATGGTCCTACTCGACCCTCTACAAGCGGGATTAAAAATGGCTTCACCAGCATGGGATGCGGACTTGCTAACAAGGATGCTAAAGCCTGCAGTCCCCCCCCCCCCCCCTCCAATATAAATAGGACGCTAAAGACCGCAGCCTCTTGTGTCACTTGCTAGCGCACCTCTTGAAGTCAGAGGAGTGAGGTTTACTCACACAGCTCCTACTAGCTGGCCTCTGTTACACTAGGGCACTGCTAGCTGGTTTAGCAAATGGATTGCTAAGCAAGCAACCAAGCAGAAACAGCAATAACAAATATATCATACAAAATAAAATGTGTTATTATCACATAAAACCAATGATAACTGCATTTAGTACATTTAGTCTTGCAGCATGAATTGGATTCATACCACCAGACCAAAGATGCATGTGAGATGCTAATGTGTTTAAACTCAGCCCACTCATTTTCCCAAATACAATTTGGTGTGTCTCTCAACAGTTAGTAATAAATCAAGGGTAGTTGAGCACAAGAGAGGAAGAACTCTCAAAACCGCAATTAAGTGTACTTTACAGCAGTGGACTGAGAACGGCAGCCAGTTATCAGGACCTTAAGTCCACAAAATCAGTAGCAGTGCTCGATGTTCTGACAAAGCCTGAGGAGAGATTAATGATCCCTGGAGTTCTGTTGACTTTGGAGACGAACTGCAGACCTAGACTGATGGAGAAAACTCCATTGATTAATGGCAGGAAAAGTGCCTTCCTCAAAGCTGAATCATTCATACTTGGGTCAGACTTTGGCAACTTTTGAACTTTCAATAGGTTACACATATCTGACATACATTTCTCATCAGGTCTAGGGTGGATTCGGGGTTTGTGTTCATTCTGACGTTGAGTAAGCTCTTTGTCAGATATGTGTATTTGACTCTCGCTGATCCAAAGACATTTCTTCGGGAGCGAGAGAGATTTCATTGTGCAAGAAAAACAGTTTAAGTCTTAAGCACTATTCAGACAGGATCACTTTCCTAAACAACATTTAAATTGTCATTTCTTCTACTGATTGGAATGGGATTTGGATCACGAAAGTGTCTATAGTTTGGAAACTTGGCGAAACGGTCTGAACCCAAAAAGTTCACACAATATGTAAAAATCACCTTTAGTTACGGTAATTGACAAAGGTTGAAAGGACAAAGGAGAAGCGTTGTCAAAATAAAATATCCGGGATTAGATTTCTCAGAGGACGCCGTGTTAGCAGACAAAACGGTAGGTAATTTGCTCCATCATTTTTCGGAGGTTGTGCAAGGAGAAAAAAAAGAGATTTAGATTCCGACGGGAATGATATCATAAATAATGTGTCAGCACAACGCAAATCTACGCAACTAGTTTTCTCTGAATAGAGCTATAGTCATATTTTCCATAATAATGTTCGTGCTACAGTGTAATTATATTTAATAGCAATGAATAACATACTTAATGTAACTGTTTTCAATAAGTCTGTGATTAAATATTGGTTTTCAATAATAATTAATGATATTAATATTAACTTTTGTGGCACGAACACAGTAATAGAAACTTATACTGATGCCAAAGAATGTGAAATAAATGAAAGAAATTAGTCAATCAATCACTCTCACAAAATGGTGCTTGCTAAGGCAATCATCACGATTACTGCTCATTCTAATAAACAGACTTTTTTTTCACTTGGCGGACGATAAAACAGGTGAACAACTATAATCCAAAACTAGGATATCAGAACCAGTAAACAACCACCAAAGCAAATTTATAGCAATGCACTAAAAAACCTAGAAACCTCACTGGAAATCTTTCCTGCATGGCGAGTTGAACATTTCAGGCTGGATTTGGCTGGATGTGGTGTTAATGGAGTGAAGTGAGGTAAGAAACTGGACTGATGGTCATGAGAAGATTACGTTTGGATGTTGTTGTCACAGAGAAGGATGAATTATACAATGTCTTCTGGGGGGAAAAAAACTCTGATTCATCCAATAAGGTGGTTACCAAAGAATACAAACTCTGTTTCTTCAGAGAAATACTGTGAGAAACAGAAACAGTGGAGGTATGGAAATCAAAAGCTCAAAGTGAGAGAGACTTTCTACACTTACAGCCCCTCCCCTCATCTGCCATTGGCCAGACAAACAGACAAAAATTCACACCATTGGTGGACATGTCACACCACTCAAACGAAAAGAGGAATGTTCTTTCAACCACTCAGCTTTCAGTTTGCTTTCAAGAAGGAATATTTCCATTTTGTGAACATTTTGATTATTTTTATGAAAAATGTTTTTGGGTGTTGGGGTCTTCCAAAAAAAAAAAAAAAAAAAACTGCTGAGGTGAATTGTGTGGATATATATACATTTCATGTCAAACAATGTCAAAGGTCTTATACAATGTCAAATACAGTTTGTATTTCAATTGTAAAATGGGGCAAAATTGCTAAAACGCCATGCCATTTTTGCACAAAAATATCATAAACCTCCTACAATCCAGTTTATCCAAGCACTACAAAAATGAACATTGTAGTTTTAAGAGATGCTTATTTCCCTTTGATCATGACAGCAGTAATTAAAGGTACAATTTGTAGCCACCAGGGGTCGCTAACCTCTTACAATAACAAAGGCGTATATTGATGACGTATATTCTGCATTAAGCTGAATTATGGATCTTGTCGTCAAGCTGATGGATCTTTTATGGATGAGTGAATACACTGATGTTTTTAACATGACTGTGGTGTGAAGCAGGAGCGATTACTAGACGTATACCAGCAACGCGAGTCTCGCGGATATAAGGGAATAAGGACATTTCATTCAACCGAACTACTGTACACGCAAGTGCTGAATTAATACTCACACAGGTCAGTTTATTAGACGAATTAAACTTGAGGTAACGCAGCGCTGTTTCACTCGCTCTAACAGTTACACTATCACACTAAACGCATTTGAGTGTGTTGAATGTTGTTAGTTAGGTTGTTTGTTGGCTGTATGAGACTAAGTAAGCTAGATCAACATTAGAATAACATACAGATCATATTCTAACATTTCATCATGTTGAACTAAATAACATTGATTAGTTTTATGTACATTTGCTCACCTGTCTAATAAAGTACATGCAACACTCGCGTCTCTGTCGAGTGGAAGTTAGTCGTGGACGTGGAGCTCTCGGCATCTCGAAAGATGTTGATCTTCGTTTTAGTCCTTTTTTGTCTCAAAGTCTGCTTGCCATGGTCCATAATGTTTGAACAAAACAACAACAGCGTGAGCGTCCTGCTAGGCATAACCCAGTTGTCTGGTCTGTCGTCATGGTTACTATGGCAGTACGTGCTCAAACCTGGTGTAAACCAAGGCTAACGCGGATATGACTCCATTGACTGGCGACTCCTCACCCCTGCTCACACGCCCCGTTTCATTGGTTAAAATCGCAATTTTCTCTTGATTTACAAATAGTTGGAAACATTTGATATATTGTAAGTAATCAACTAAACAAAATATATAACATTGGGCTAGTGGTTTTTGGACATTTTACTGCAAAAATCCTACATATTGTAGCTTTAATCTAAATATTGTCAGATTACTTGTGGTGTTGATGTGCGAACTTTCATCATATAATGGAGTGATGATGTGATTATTCGAAACATGATATATTTTAACACATGCACAATAGTCGCTATAGGAAAAACCCCTTGACCTCTAGCCTGTGTTATTGAACCCAGCATGGTTTGTTATCTCTTCAAGCTATTAAAATGGAAAGGTTAAAAGAAGTGCTGTGTCTGAAAGTTATACGCACACAACGACTGCCAGACCTCAACACACATGCTTTAGTCATTATAACATCACAGCATAGTGTATAGATCCCTGGATCCCCATATATATTACTGAAGGAACACCAAAGAGCTTTATGGACTGGAACAGCAAAGGTCTTGGGCGATGCTTGCGTTTGGTTGCGTCCTAACATTTCCTGTGGAAACTATTCTGTTAATGCGCAAACAGGGCAGATTTCAAAAGCTTAGAAAGTGATTATGATCAGGCATTGTCTGGGACAGGCATTATGATTCGAGGTCAATTAGATCTTGTGAAACCATTTGAAAAATGTTCCAGATACAAACACAAATCTTCAAAGCTTCACATTCCTCCTGAGTGCTGAGGCTGAGCAGGCATACTTTAGCCTGGCATGCCAGACCTACATCAAGATGTTAGGTCTGGGAACTCTCCATTGACATACCTCAATCCGAGGGGCGGGATAAACGGTTGTCTTTCAAAATCCCTCTGCATGCAATAGGACAGCCCTAACCAACCAGAGCAACGAACGGCTGTGGCTGAGTGAGTCCCATGCGTTTTCCCACTAGCGGAGCTAGTTGATATATTAAACTTTTGCCGTATCCGGTCGTCAAAACTCCGAACACATCTTCCTTTTTTAAGAATGACTTAAGGGGCGTTCTCTTAACTCCAAGTCCTCCAGAGTCGCGGCCAAAGCCGATTCGAAAGACCGCTGCATCTTCATTGTTTTCAAGCAGCAGGGAAATCACCTATGGAAATCACGCGGAACTGCGTCATGAACTGTGCCGTCATTGTGTTAAGCCCGCCCGCCGACTCTATACACGATGTGATTGGCCTGACCCGAAATTGGTTTTTCCAACTAAAAAGTCTATTGAGAGTTGCTAGACCACACTGGCAGCGAAATGATTTTCGCGGCCGCTAGGGTGCGTCTAGATTTCTAGGCTAGACATACTTACCAACGTCACATATTCCTGATCTGTTTTTTTCTTCAATCACACATTAACAGCACCAATGGTCCATATTTTTGTTCTTTATCCCTCAGATGCATGAAATAGTAAATCACAAAGATATCAGTAACACTTTGATTTGTTAACTTTAGTTAATGCATTAGGTATTGTATTGTGGACCAACAATGATCAGTATTGAGTTATTAATTTCGGCATACTATATTTAAATTAGTTCATATATTTTTTTAACGAATATTTATTACAACATTCATTTAGATTTATAAACGTTGTAAAATTATTATTATGTTCCAATTCATGAACTGTGAACACGTTAAAGAATAATTCTGGTATTTAGCACTTTGAGTCTATTTTCTAGTTTGTTTTGGATGAACTAGAATGGTGGACACAGAAATTTTGACAATTTTGTGTCGACTTTTTGACTAGAATCGCCTCTGAGCGCTTCAGAGTGGCTGTCTATGGGCATGCACAAACATGTCCTTAAAATAATCCTTAACGTTCGTTTTCAAAACTGTGCAACTCACCGAGTGGTTAGTGGTGTTTGTTGATGTTCCAAAACAAGTAGTGTAGCGAAATACAGAAACACGACAGAAACTGTATTTCGCTACGCTTCTTGTTTTGGATCATCAACGAACACCACTAACCACTCGGTGAGTTGCAGAGTTTTGAAAACGAACGTTAAGGATTATTTTAAGGACATGTTTGTGCATGCCCATAGACACCCACTCTGAAGCGCTCAGAGGCGATTCTAAAATAGTCAAAAAGTCGAGACAAAATTGTCAAAATTTCTGTGTCCACCACTCTAGTTCATCCAAAACAAACTAGAAAATAGACTAAAAGTGCTAAATACCGGAATTATCCTTTAACAAATTGAAACTTATTGTGAAGTAGTTATGTAATAAATAAAACACACATCTATTTGACAGTTTTGTTTGTGCATAATGTGTGATTTTGTAAATATGAACACATGCGATGTATGATTGGTCACATTTTATAACTTGTATATGTGATGTGAACACATTGAAATGTAAGCCTATCTGATGTGTTTACAGCTCAGGGCTAATGAGCGTGTCTGACAATTGTCTTGTTTCATGGTGAATGAAGTCACAGAACCGGATTTATCATCCGTCTCCATCAGAGTACTGTGTGTTGCACTAACATAAACAGTCAATGCTGGAAAACAGCCTTTCAAAAAAAATCAGAGGAAAAGAATGTTAGAAAAAAGACATCAAAGAGCAAACGAGCAGAAGAATGATCAATCTGTCTTTTTACAAATCAAGAAAACGCATGGTCTTCTGTCTGAATCGTTGCAGAAGAAACAAACACTGCAACAGGCTTGTTTTCTCGCAGACGTAAATGAGGAGGTGACTCATGTTTTGCACATACATGAAACGGTTCAAGATTCCCGTTCGTCCATGGAAGGCGTGACTTTCCTTAGATGTCCTTTGAATAATGACACAATCATCTCAATTGGCTACAGAAGAACAGAGAGAGCCCACAATTGCATAATGAAAGAAGCTGGAGATTCAGGAACCTCAGGGGAAAACCTGAAGCTGAGACTATTTTGTAATCAGTCTCCTGGAGAAAAAAAGATGATCTACTCTAGATCTGGGTCCCGTGTTTCAGGAAAACATGTCAAAAGCAAACAAATTAATTGTTGAGGGCAACATAAACTACAACATTCAAGTCACTGAAGTGTCAAAACAGGCCTATTGATGTAATTAAACATGCTGATACTGTTGTTAGTTCACATTAAAAAAAACTAAAGCCTGTCATCATTTTTACTCAACTTTATTCTAAGCCCATTTGACATTCTCTGTGAAACACAAAAGTAGGTATATTGCAGAATGAGCAAAGTGCTCTTTTTATAATAGGTTCAAAAATGTCAATAAAGCAGAGACACTTATGAAACAAAACAATATTGTTTGACATAATTGATGTAAAATCTGTGAGATGTCTTGACACAGCATATTTGAATCGAAGGTGACGGTAATGATGATGAATGATACATTTTTTTTAGTGAAATCATTTATGTCTTCTGTTCTATCAATGCAGTCGAAAACATGTTCAACTTCCACGCAAAATTGTAGCGGCGAGACCTTGTGCGTCTGAGGCTGCGCAACATACGTTTTTGGCAGAATGTGGGAAGTTGTGTGAGGAGTGATGAATCTCACTGAAACACGAGTGGCATGGTGATGCTCCAGAGCGATGTCTTCAAAAATTGGAGTCTTTTAAGCTGGTATTGGTGAACTACTACAGTGTGAAAAATCATTTAATGCTTTGAGGAAAATATTGTGGAATGGCTTGCTTCCCACAAATCAAAGGTTGTTATCTAAAAAGGAAGGACCAGATGTTATTTTTGAAACAAGATGATGCTCCTGACCATTAAAAGACTACTAAATAATTTGGCTTGTCCCCCCGCGTTTTCCCCCTAGATGTGTGCATAAAATAATCCAGGTTTAATTTGATTTAATGGCAACGCTGTCTGATGATGTCTAGCTCATTAAGTAAAAACAGTATAAATCCCCACACATGCACACGGTAATTCACAAGTACCCTGTTTATATATGTTCACAATATTAACACATGCTGAACTGTTTACATTGGTTTTCTTCCTAGTAGATTTCTAGTAGAAGTTTTTAAGTGGTTTAGTGTGAATGACAGCACATGTTGTGAACCATAGTTACCCAACACTCATTTATTATGGGGAAAAGAGGAGAGATATCTACACTGTAAAAAAAGTTAACTCATTATTTTGAGTTATCTTTTTGCATGGGTTTTTTTTAGTTTAACTAACTTATTTCGATAAGTTGAGGACAGGAAAACTTAAAATTTCTTGTTGTCTGGACAATCTAGTTAAAAAAATAAGTTGAAATAACTAAATTGCTAAAATATTTTTTACAGTGTAGTAGTTTTCTTCCCTGTGTTGACATGTTGAACCAGAAAGTTGAGACTGGACTTAGGATTTATACAAATTTGTCCTGTTTTTTTTTTTATTTAAAAAAAAAAGTAATTATACAGTGCTGCAGGCATTACATCATTTTTTACTTTATGGAAAATGTTAGTGTCCTGAAGTCAGTGGGCCATAGATTTGCGGGTCTTTTTTTTTTCTCCTTAACTCAAACTTTCGGGGGAAAATATGCTTTAATAAAGACCAAAGGGTTGTCGGAAGCTTGGGTATGTTGTCCTGTGACCGCGTGGTAGTTTGTTTATCGCCTGTTTAGTTTTTTGTTTCTTGCAATTGTAAGCTTCAAAATTCATTGAAGTTGAAGATTGTCATGATGAACAAAACGTGTCAGAATCATAAACTTTTGTTGAGCACAGAGTTTATTTCTGCAGTAATCCAAAAGCAAATGGAAAAACCTATTGGGTTTTTGTCTGAACCAGGATGATGCAAACTTGTAGGTTGTCCTACAAAATGACCTCATCACTGCAGCACTGAGCACTTTACACCACAGCAATGAATCAGGACTTTGCCATTTGCTATTGCTAAAGGAGCCGTGAAGGGTACATTCTAGAAAGCCTTTGATAAGACAAAACTTTAAATATGCCCCTGAATGAAAAATATTTTTGGTCTATCGTTCAATCCTTATTTCATTAGGTATTTAAAGTACATTATTAAATTGGTCAAAGAAGTGGAACATCTGTAGAATTGTTTCGAGGGAGGATTACTGACTCTAAAACACAAAACAAAAAGACAAACACAACGCCAGAAACAACATGTGCTGCATGTCCGGCTTTATTGCACGTAATCTACGGATGCTGGGATCAGTCATCCATCTTTATATTCCTTCTCAAAATACAAAACTAAAATCCTCTTTTGGCTTTCGGCTCTTTTGGTTTTCATTCTTCCTTCACCGTTCTTGGTTCACTGGCCCCAGTCGATTCGCATCTGCCAGCTATTCAAGGGGTGAGGCGAGTCTCTGTCCGAGTCCAGAGAAGACTGCGTCTAATAAGGGGAAGGCGCTCTTCCAATTAAATGAGACGTCTGTGTCATTCCTTTGAGAGATGCTGTCTTTCCTCGTGGGTTTTTTGTCTTTCCAAGTGTTACAATCTTCCAGTTGGAAGTGAAAGTCTATCCATTAATCTGAAGTATAAGGTAATGTTCATTATACACATCATCTGGCATCCACGGTCCTCAGGGAGAGAATGTTCTCATCCTCTCATAGCTGGGGCAAAGACTGGAGAAGAGTAAATGAATGGAAAAAATAAGTTTCGTATTATATGTAAGTTTTATATTTTGTACAGGCACATGAGACTCAGTAAAGCATGGACCTCACACTTGCAGGGACATTGTCATGTATGGAGGAACAGATGTTTGTCTAAGAAGATGCATGAATTTATATACTTGATTTTCTGCACTTGCTGGTTTTTAACGTAGTTGTGTCTGATTGGATCAGCAGTTCAATTACTTATTAGTGCAACAATTCGTGACATTGCTTGGCAATCATGATGTAAACATAATGTAATGTAAATAAATGATCTGCCTTGTATCCAAACACCCCTTGATATTCTGATCTTCGCTTGTTTGAGACACATTCTGACATTTGTTTTCACATAACGCAATGTTTCTTAATTGTTTGTTTTTGCATGTAAATTTTGCATGTAAATAAAGCAGATAAAAATACTGAGATCACACAAATCTAAGATTTCATTAATTTTCAGACTATGCACGATTTCTAGATAAATAATCAAATGTAAGTAAATGAGTGACATTGGTCATGTGACTCTTCGTACAAGCGGTCAGGTTTCCTAGCTTTCACTGAAGCTTTGGATGATTTCAGATCATGCTGGGGAATATGATCATCAGGTTTTTTTCTGCATGTAGCTCCAGTGGCGCTGTTATTAAACCAAAACATGCACACTAAATACTGAGGCATTCTCCAATTCAAATATGCAGATGATACAATTTGTAATGCAACATTTATGTTAAATTATTGAAATAAAATGCAACAGGGAAGCATTTTCACTTGTCGTCTCAGACCTTTGTACTGTATATACCATGGTATAAATTGTATATCAGAATCTCTTCTGGTTGACACATTTCTACTTTAGCCGGGTTTGCCATCATATATCCAGAGGTGCTACGTTTAAATATTATTGTCATAAAAGATAGACATCTCTCTTTGTTTATGTGCATTTGCTTGTGCTTTCTGTGGAAAAGCAGGTCAACCAATAAGACAAGGCAGATGGTTCTATTTGCAAAACCATATGGTGAAGGTCATCTGTCTTTTTTACGAATTAAATAAACACCCTTGATTTCTCCATATGCAGCCATTGAATCAGCTGAGAGTGATGGACATGTGGAGAAATAATGGGATTGGAAAGTACTTTTACTATTATAAAACTCAAGTTTATCTTAACAGTGTTGCAGTGTTCAGAGAAAATAACCCAACCATATCCCTCGGTTATAACCCACATGTCTCTAATTGTAAATCCAAGTCAAATCAAGTCAGTTTTGTCTCTGTTGTGGGTGAATTTTCTGTTTTTAGAGAATAACCAGATGACCTACTACATACTACTCTCCGACATTTTTGAATCCAAGATGGCGGCATGTATGGTCTGATGTGTGTTTGTCCCCTTTATCTATACTCATTTATACTCATTTTGTTTGCTTTTGTACTCGTATATGGAGTATTTTTTAGCAGATTTTATGATTGAGCTCTTTGGTTATTTAGATTAAATCATTTTTATTGGATTATGGACTACTTTGCTGCAGAAAATCTTCCATCTCCAGGCTCTACTTGGATCCTGAGGCCCTGTTAGCCTCTCTAGGCCCTAGCAGTCCAGCTACCATCTCTAGACTCCAGGCCCTAGTAGCCCAGCTACCATCTCCAGGCTCTGCTTGGATATTGAGGCCTTTCTAGCCTCTCCAGGACCTAGCAGCCTAGCTTCCATCTTCAGGCTCTACTTGGATCTTGAGGCATTGGTAGCCTCTCTATGCCTTAGTAGCCCAGCTACCATCTCAAGGCTCCAGGCCCTAGCAGCCTACCTACCATCCACCTTCTCTAGCCCAGCTCTAATCCTGCTACCATCTCTAGGCTTCTGGCCCTAGCAGCCCAGCTATTGTCTCCAGGCGCTGTTTGGATCCTGTGGACCTGCTAGTACTTCCAGGCCTCACTTGGATCTGAGGTTCTGCTACCTTCTTTAGGCCCTAGCAGCCCAGCTAACATCTCCAGGCTCTGCGTGGATCCTGAGGCCCTGTCAGCTCCTTCGGGTTTTGCTAACATCTTCTGCTAACATGGCTCTTCTTTTAATGCTGCTTTGTTCATTGTTTGTGCAAAATCTAAGATCAAGTGATTCATACTGGGTGAGTACATCTTACAACATTTGTGGCTCTTTGGATGTAGCTTATGGATTCAACTGTTCAGCCTTTGTGCATCCCCCTCAAATGCCAAAAGAGTTGGCAGAGGACTCAAATTTAGCCTGGTCTCTACCCAGAGATGTTCTTCAGCTTCAAAATCTTTTGATTTTAAATGACTATTTTGCATTTGATGACAGACATTACTGGTACTCTCATTTTAAAAACTCTACAGATTTTTCATATACTGGTGGTAAACAGAGATGGTTAATATTTTTATTGCTGCTTTTATCTGGCAATGTGCAGCCAAATCCAGGCCCTGAGTTGCAGTGTATTCCATTGCCATCTGATGTGAAATCTATGTCTGGTTTGAGTGTAATTCACCTTAATGTTCGCAGTTTGTTACCCAAAATGGATCTGCTTAGAATTTGGGTGAATTTAACGGATGCAGATATTGTTGTGCTATCTGAGACCTGGCTGACAAAATCAATCACTGATATGGACATTGGAATGGGTGATTATAACGTGTTTCGTGCTGACAGATTAAGGAAGGGTGGTGGGGTTGCTATTTATGTCAAATCTAAATTCAATGTGAAGTTAGTCCATTCAGAATCTATCGGTAAGCAGCTGGAATTTTTGGTAGTGAAGGTGGAGTTGGCCAAGGGCCTTTATACTACTGTTGTTGGGTGTTATAGGCCTCCGTCTGCCTTGAGTACTGCATTGCAGACTCTTATTCAACTCTTATCCAGATTGGACTACTCTGAAATTATCTTAGCAGGTGATCTAAACTGGGACTGGCTGAAACCTTGTTCAGATGAATTTAAGTCATTTTGTGATTCTGTCAATTTTACACAGTTAATCAATTCTCCCACTCGTTTAAATCTTAAGTGTCATGAGAAATCCACCTTAATTGATTTAATTTTGACTAATGTCCCGCACAAATTTTCTGCTGTTGGTGTTTTTTGCAATGACCTAAGTGACCACTGTGTTGTTGCTGCTGTAAGGAATACTAAGATGCCTAAATGTAAACCTCGCGTAATATGTAAGAGGAATCTCAAAAAATTTAATGAACAGGGCTTTTGCCATGATTTGTTTAATTGTGATTGGAGTAGAATAGAGCTGATTCCCGATGTGGAGTCAGCCTGGATCTTTTTCCGGGATAGTTTTTTGCAAGTAATAAATAGACACGCCCCTCTAAAGAGATTCAGAGTTAAGGGGCGGGATAATCCTTGGTTTTCCTCTGAGCTTGGAGATATTCTTCATGACCGCAATTTAGCGTGGGCTAAAGCAAGAAAAACGGGCTCTTCGTCGGATTGGCTTGTTTTTAGGCAACTAAGAAATAAATGTTCTTTGTTTATTAAGAAAGCAAAATCTGATTTTTATCTATCAGCCACTACTAACACCTTAAATGATCCCAGAAAATTCTGGAAGGCTATAAAATTACTTTCTCCAAACAAAGATAGTATTAATGTTCCTTCCTCTATTACGAAAGAGTCTGTAGTAGTACATGACAAGCTGGAGATATTGAACCATTTTAATGAGCATTTTATTCAGTCTGGTTCTTTGTTTGACACTATTTGTCCTTATACTGTGACACCTTGTAGAGATGTACCAGTCTCTACAAGTGTCTTTAATCTCACTCCATTCTTAGTGGCTGACGTTCTAAAAGCCCTAAAAGGACTGGTTCCTGAAAAACCCCCAGGACCGGATCTTATAGAGCCCTATTTCTTAAAAATAGCTGCTGATTGTGTAGCACAGCCTCTAACGTATCTTTTTAACCTTACTTTAGAGAGCAACACTATTCCCAAAATATGGAAATCTGCATTTGTTTGTCCATTTTTGAAAGGGGGTGACCCGTCAAACTTACATAATTACAGGCCAATTTCTAATTTGTCTGTTTTGGCCAAAACACTTGAATCCCTGGTGAGTGATCAGATGAAAGACTTCTTGTATGTACAGGACATTTTATCCCCAGTTCAGTCAGGTTTTAGAAAAAAAACATAGTACCATTACAGAAGCAATGAAGGTGATAAATGACATCTCTGTTGCTTGTGACAAGAAGCAGCACTGTGCATCACTTTTTATTGATTTGTCAAAAGCTTTTGACACGGTTGATCATGATATTTTAAAGATTAGGCTTCTTAATTCGGGGTTTTCAAAGAAAACTGTCTCTTGGTTCTCAAACTATCTTAGTGACAGAACTCAGTGCATTAAGCATGATGGTGATCAATCTGGTATTTTACCAATCACTAAAGGGGTTCCACAAGGCTCTGTACTAGGCCCTCTTTTATTTACTATTTATATAAATAATCTTAATCGGCATGTGTCTGATGCAAATTTTCATTTTTATGCAGATGACACAGTAATTTACTGCTGTGCACCCTCTCTTAAACAAGCCATTGCACATTTACAGAATGCCTTCAATGTGGTCCAAAACACTTTGTTACAGTTGAAACTTGTGCTCAATGCAGATAAAACCAAATGTATGCTTTTCACAGGCCCTCGGAATAGACCACTGAATATTCCCTCAGTGATTAATCTTGGTGGACGTGAAATACAGACTGTTACAACTTATAAGTATCTTGGTATTGTTATTGACGATTGCCTATCATTTAAGCCTCATGTTCACTGTCTAGTGAGAAAGTTGAGGCTAAAATTGGGTTTTTACTTGCGAAATAAGCTGTGCTTTTTTTTTAATGTTAAAAAACGCTTAGTGGCATCCACTTTTTTATCTGTGTTGGACTATGGTGATATATTATATATGCATTCATCAGTTCAATGCCTTCACATGATTGACGCAGCCTATCATGCATCGCTGAGATTTATTACTAATTGTAAAGCTCGCACCCACCACTGTGAGCTGTATGCTCGTGTAGGGTGGTCTGCTCTGGCCACACGGAGGCTTTGTCATTGGTATACATTTATATATAAGGCTATTCTTGGTGTGCTCCCATCCTATTTATGTTCACTTCTTATGAAAAAAAGTGCTGGTCATTATTCTCTCCGTTCTCAGGCTGTTGTCTTGTTTTCTGTCCCACATGTCAGTACTGAGCTGGGTAAAAAGGCCTTTGTTTATTCTGCTCCCTTTACATGGAATTTGCTGCAGAACAACTTAAAACTTAGTAAATTGATTCCTTTGAGTGTTTTTAAGCGGAGAATGAGATGCTTTGAGTTGGACTCCCTCACATGTCAATGTTTTTATTGAGATTTCATTGTAAGTGCATAATTGGCTCTCATTTGTGTGTCTTTGTACGTATGTAATGATGTGATGTAATTTTGCTGCCTATCTTGGCCAGGTCTCCCTTGCAAAAGAGATTTTTAATCTCAATGGGTTTTACCTGGTTAAATAAAGGATAAATAAATAAAAAAATAAATAAATATGTCACCTTGGATTATACAACTAAAACACACAGCATGAAATAAATGCAATGGATTCGAGTGGTTCCCAATCACGTTGCAGGTTTCCCCAACACTGCACATTTTGCATGTCTCCTTAATCAAACACACCTGATTCAAGTCATCAGTTTATTAGTAGACTCCAAGAACTGAAATGGGTGTGTCAGACAAAGGAGACATGCAAAATGTGCAGTTTTGAGCATGGATCAACCACTGATTTCTAGTGTGACAAATAATCCAGAAGTAAGTAACATCAATTGTCATTGGTGAATTTTAAAAGGACTAATTGTTCAATTGGACTGCCATATTTTAAGAAACATAATGTAGCATAATGAGGTCATGTGACTCAATGTGACAGTATTACAGTAATAAATGCTTTGCGTTACCGATTTCCATACTAAAAAATAGTAGGCAGTGGACATTATACATCATGCAGTATGACAAAGCTAGCCATACTTTCACAGCGTGCTTTGTGACGACATTGTCCTAGTTTTGTGTAATTTTGTTTCTGTCGAAAGATTGCAGTAAACACCTGTCACAAGTTACAGAGTCCAGACGTCAGCGTGAGCGAGTTACTGCCGCTTTCAGCCATTTGTGAGACTGAACGAGGTGACATTTGTGAGGCAGCATGCCGTTTTACAGGCTTCCCATGCTGCTCAGATAATTTTATCAGCCCAAAAAAGGCTGTGTTGGCAAGTGTCTAGGTGGAGGATTCAGTTTAACCAACAGATGATAAATAACGGTACCAGGTTCGAAGCAAAGCTCAAACAGAAGCATTTACCAGCAGCGGTTATGGCGTGTTTCCATCAGAGTCACTGACCGATGCAAAGTTTTCCTCTGAGACCTGGCGTCTGCAGTCAGAGCTTTGATTGGATAAATCGTCTTGGCAGAGTCAATGGTGGGTTTTTTTTTGTTTGTTTTTTTGCCTCCATGAACCAATGAGCCCCTCAATCTGCCAGTAGAGCTCCGCTGTCAGAAAATATTTTAGCATTCAGACAGTTTTCATAGGAACTCTTCGAATCCAGACGCTAACGGTAAACTCTCAGTAAACCAGCAGACTCTGTAGATAGAAACTGTCAAACAGCAGAACAACACTCCATTGTTATTCACAATCTAAGAGTGTTTACCATGCAAGCTAACACTTTACAATAACAGGGCATGAATAATCATGCACTAATACCTGAATTAATAATTACTTCATATCTTCACTAATCATGAGTTCATGTTGAAGTAATCATGAACCAATGAAGAGCGATCCATCACTACGACAGGAGTCATAATGATTCATGCATGAATAACAGCAGCCTTAAACATGTTAGTACATGTTTAATGCATTAATTAATGTTTAGGGGTAAACTAAATCAATCAGGCTCTGTAAGAATAAATAAGAAGTAATCTAAATTTGAATTAAACAAATGATTTAATACTGACATAATTTTGTTATATCATAATCTGCAGCTTTGTGACAAAATAATCAGAATGACACATGATTATTTAGCCATATCCGTCTAAATAAAGGTGGAAAATAGACTAATAACTACCACTAATAAATTCAATTTGATTTAAACAGTTATCTGATTTTTATAGTTCATTTAGGGCTATGTTTAGTAATAGCTACTTTTCTTCCCGGAACTACAGTATGCAGGGTTTGTTTCTGGTGGGAAAAGTGTTTAAATGAACAATGCAAGGTTATAAAATATGCTAATTTGCGCTGGTCTTGGTAGATTGCATTGGTCATTATGGAAATGATCCGGCTGCGTCTGTTCTTTATTTTGCGTCTCGTCAGATCACGTGCAGAACTTTCCACACCCATCTGTGCTTTTTTGGAATTGCACTCTCACACTAATTTGTCGTATATTTAGTAAATCTGGCCATGCATTAAAGCAAGTCTTAATGGAGTGTGCAGTGTTATTTCTCAAAAAAAAAAAAAAAAAAATTCAACTGGAAAACACAAACATTTTTTTTTGTACTGTGTAGGTATGGCTTAAATTAAGTCTTACAGGTATTTTATCATCTGCCAGATTTTTGTCGTGCAAATACGCCTGTAGACCCAACGAAGGAGTACAGTTGAAAGTACAGCAGGCCACCATACTGGAGAAATCCACACAGTGCTGGTCTAATAATTCATTATGTAAACTTTATCCTCAAGAGGTTGATAATGGAATTTTTATGCACCAATTTACAGCGTTGCAGGTAAGACTTAGGCCAGACATGCTGCACGAATGGAAATTTAGTCGAGGCAGTCATCCCTCTTCATCCAATAAAACTTTTATGACAAACGTCTGATGTTAACCTACAGTTAAAAGTTTAAAAAGGAAGTATCTGGCTTCGTAAATGTATTTGACGCATGCGTTGCTGAACGTGTTCGTTGAAAGGACAAGGACATCCGTACAGTGAGCTCAACCGCTTGTGTATGTGTATTTGTGAACGCCGTGCTCATGAAGAATCCATGCTCTTAAATGAAAGCAGCTTCAGGTTTATGGTTCGATGTTTGAGTGTTAAGGCTGGAAAAAGCAACGCTGGGGTTTTCTCATATGCCGGCCGAGAGACCAGCAGCTGATGTTAATTAAGACTGTAAGCGATCCTGATCCGACGGAATCTCTGTGCCATGGAGCACAAGTAAATCCATCGACTCCAACGTTTTCCGCTCTGGATATGGCCATGATGTCAGTGGAAATATTTACGGTTACCCTCAGTAAGTTGCTCTGGGAGTCATATATGCCCACCCTCGTGGTTTGTCTGGATTGCCTTGTCAGATTTGACAAACAAAAATGATTTCAAATTTTGTTTGTCAACCAGGCCTGATTTGATTTATTTGTTTAATATGTAAACACCCATCCATTGCGTTTCTGTCATCGCTTCTATATATTGAATTGATTGCTCCTGTCAGCCAGTAAATTCAGCAATGCAAAATTGATTAAAAATTGTCAAAAAAGTATAAAACTATGTCTAAAGGGTTATGAAAATTATGATTTTGACTTTGCGCTAGTAGTTTAGCATAGCTTTAGCTGCCATTCTATTACACTGTAAACAAAAAAAAAATCGAAGTTGTAAATAACACAAAGATTATTGACTTTTTACAAGAAAATACTATTTTAGTCTTTCTCCTTTAAAATTTCACGTTGAATGCAATGCATTATCATTTATTGGTGATATGTACTGCCAATTTCGGAGTGACAATTGTTTCAAAGTAAATCCCACACCAAATTTTTTTTCATCGTATTCTGCTTTTTTGTGTTGCGGCAAATATGTATATGCACAAGTATGAATGAAATTCGCAAGCCATGATGGACGGAAGATCTTCAGCAAAAAGCATCAAAAATTTCAGTCTGTTCAACACAATCTCATGGCAACTCGTTACTATTTTACGCTTTGGCAAATTGATTGCTATGATCTCATTAGTTATGTTTTCCCATAAGATCAGGTTGGTCTGTTCCTCACACAAAGCATATTGCATAGAACCTTTAAGCTGGCTATGAATAAACCGCTTGTTAAAAAAACGCAACTTGATCCTACAGAATTAGTCAATTACAGGCCAATCTCGAATCTGCCTTTTCTGTCAAAGATATTAGAAAAATCAGTATCCTCACAACTGTGTTCCTTTTTAGAAAGAAATAATATCTGCGAGGATTTTCAGTCCGGATTTAGACCGTACCATAGTACTGAGACTGCTCTCATTAGAGTCACAAATGATTTGCTCTTATCATCCGATCGTGGTTGTATCTCTCTATTAGTGTTACTCGATCTTAGTGCTGCATTTGATACTATCGACCACAACATTCTTTTAAATAGACTAGAAAACTATGTTGGCATTAGTGGAATTGCACTAACATGGTTTAAATCATACTTATCTGACCGTTTTCAGTTTGTAGCAGTAAATGAAGAGATGTCTTATCGATCACAAGTTCACTATGGCGTACCACAAGGCTCAGTACTAGGACCGCTGCTGTTCACTCTGTACATGCTACCATTAGGAGATATCATTAGGAAACATGGCATTAGCTTTGACTGTTATGCTAATGATACTCAGCTGTACGAAACGAAACTTACCAATTCACAAAATTAACGGAATGCTAGCTAATATAAAAAATTGGATGACCAGTAATTTCCTACTACTAAATTCTGAAAAAACAGAGATTCTAATCATTGGACAAAAAACTTCCACACGTAATAACCTAGAATATGGTCTAACACTTGATGGCTCCTCTGTTAAGTCTTCGACGTCAGTTAGGAACCTGGGTGTGCTCTTTGATACTAATCTTTCATTTGAAAGTCACGTGTCTAGTATCTGTAAAACCGCATTTTTCCATCTTAAAAATATATCTAAATTACGTCATATACTCTCACTGACAAATGCGGAACAATTAGTTCATGCTTTCATGACCTCAAGGCTAGATTATTGTAATGCTCTACTGGGTGGTTGCCCTGCACCAGAACCAGGAAGTATGACCATATTAGCCCGGTTCTGTCAACACTGCATTGGCTGCCTATTAAACATCGTATACATTTTAAAATATTGCTGATTACTTTTACAAAGCACTAAATGGTTTAGCTCCCCAGTACTTGAGCGAGCTCTTAATGTATTATAGTCCTTCACGTCTATTATGATCTCAAAATTCTGGCCAGTTGATAATACCTAGAATATCAAAATCGACTGCTGGCGGTAGATCCTTTTCCTATTTAGCACCAAAACTTTGGAACAATCTTCCTAACATGGTCCGGGAAGCAAATACAGTCTGTCAGTTTAAATCTAGACTAAAAACACATCTCTTTGGCTTAGCATACACATAACACATTATAGATTTCTATAATTCAATGTTAGGCTGCATAGTTTAGATCAGCCGGAACCGGGAACACTTCCCATAATTCCTCATGTACTTTGTACATCATAAGAAGGATGGCGTCTACGCTAATATTAGTCTCTCTGTTTATCCCGAGGTTTACCGCAAACCGCTGTATCCAGGCCATATCCAGATCCAGGATCACCTGGACACGACAACGCACCCTGAAGTGCCAGCATCATCAACACTGTGAAGGCCTCATGGACACCTCAACAAACTCATCTCCACACCGGCGTGATGACTCCCGACCCCCAACCAGATGAACTGGATAAATATTGTGAAAGTTCTGATCCCATCTGACTTCTGACCTATTATGCTGCCTAAATCATAATCATACACTGTTCGTTTGTTCGTTGGCCAAAGGAGGACTTGACCTTCAAGCATCAGAGCATCTTTCCGTAGTTCATGACAGGAACAGCGTATCACTCTCTCCACCTCAATGGAAAAAGCAATCAGCTACGTCATGCCTCTTAAACCACCATGTTCTGTCCTTGTTCATACAATTATAACTTTTAAGACTGTCTAATATTGATGTCGTTTTATAGCCTTCTTTTATGAGAATTGGTCTTATGAGGGAGTATAAGATGAAGCATGTCTGGATTAGAAATCCCATGTGTTAATGTGGAGGACGTACTACAGTACATCTGTTCATTCATCTTTAGTTTTCAACACCTATTTTTTGGACACATCAAGCAGAGAAACATGAAGGCTTAGTGTTATGTTTCATTTCAATCAACATCAAAGTTGTCCGTTTACTATAAAATATGGATGAATGGCAGCTTATATTAAAGGGGTTATATGATGCGATTTCTTGTTTTCCCTTTTCTTTAGTGTGTTATGTAGCTGTTAGTGCAAGTATAAGATCTGCAGAGTTACAAAGCTCAAAGTGTCAAACCTAAAATGATATTCTTTATAAAAGTTAAGGGTCAGCCACGCCTTCCTAAAACGCTTCGTTCAAACACCCCCACAAATCTACGTCAGTGTGTGGGGGCAGAGTTTCAAATGTATACGCAAAGAAAGAAGGCATAAATTTTATTCTCGCTGTGTTATTGTTGCCACCATGTCATGGACACACTGTGTTTTTCATTTCGAAAGTCAAACTACTTTGTTTGGCCTTCCAAAAGAGGACACAATTAGAAAACAGTGCTTAAGCTTTATTTACAACACTGTTCCAGAACAGTACAAACAAAATATTTGACTGTGTCCTGCGGATTTTTCGGAGGACTGTTTCCAGAACCTGCTAGAGTACAAGGCCGGCTGCATGTGCACAAAGACTGATTCTGAAAAGTGGGCAATTCCATCTATGCAAGTACAGTCTGGCACTTCTCACAGTCACAACCTGTGACTTTGCGTATACATTATGTTTTCATATTTTAAGAATTTGCTACTGACTATTCAAATGCGAGTTTTGAACAGTATAGAGTAGCGCTTGCTTGTCATTTCTACGATCACAAATTCAGACATAGTTTTATGTTTACATAGTGTTCTCACACCTGTGACGCTTAAAAAGATAGTAAGTCATGCCAATCAGTAATTACGTCCACAATGAAATACAACCTTACAAATCTGATGTGTTCTGACCCAGTCGAGCTGGCAAAGTTGATCGATCAGCTTGGTCATCTGCATTTTCCGGTTCAGAATTATTGATAGCTGTAGTACCGACATAATCACCTGTCATTATTGCTTTGAGAGCTAATGTTCCAAATTTGGTAAGGGACGGGATATTTCCGTCACACGCTTAAGGTTTTTGGGCCAATCACAATGCACTGGATTGCTGGTCAATCAGAGCACACCGTGCTTTTCAGAACGATGAGCTTTAAAAAATTCGACGCGTTTCAGAAAGGCGGGGCATAGAGGAGCAACAATAATGTAGAGTATGTGTAAAATTATTACTTTTTTTAACCTAAACCCGCGTAAACACATTGCATTAAACCAAATACACAAAATAATTATCTTTTTAGAACCATCGTTAGCCTCATAGCAAAAGTCATATTTCAATGTCTTTGGAAAACAAGAAAAAACACAAAATGACTCAGGCAATTATGCTATGAGGCTAAGATTTAATTTCAATATCATTCACTGCATAAATAAGCTCAGATGATAAAAGTTAAAATAGTTGAGATCTGCTTAACAATTCTTCTCAACTCTTAATTTACTATTACGTGAACTTTATCTTTAAATAAATAAAATTATCTTTTAAATAGAAGAGCAATTATCAGAAAATATTTCTTGAATTAACTTTAATGAGTTTTAATGATCCAATTGCCTCGTTTTTCCTTAAGAGGAAAATCATTTTGTGTCATATAGGAAGCAATTATTAGTTAGCGACATTTTCTGTTTATAATTACTAGCACCAGTAAAGACGCTTTATCAGTATTTCAATTGGTTATGGGTGAACTGGGGTTTGCAATTTCACTTATATGTTTCAAGTATATGTTTATAGCACAGACACAAACTATTTCAGAAGAGCAAGGAAAACCTGTTTTTCCATGATATGACCCTTGAAGGCAGGATTTGACCCCAAGCAGATAGAGAAAACTGAAGTTCTTCATAAATCCAGACACTGAAACAGGGTACTATCCCTAATGTTCACTTTGGACAAAAACGCACCATAAAAGTTTTTCCATGGAGAAAATTACAGAACCATCTTAAACTTTTGTTATGTGAGAAACATTATAGCTTCACATGTTCTGATAAAGTTTTCACTAACTTAGTCTACATGTACACTAACTAATCTACAACTAATCAATAAAATGTGATTGTTGTAAAGGAAAGACTTTGCACTGCACACAGAGAAATGTTTGTCCATACAGTGAAATTCAATTGGATTGACTGAATAAATAAAAATACATTTTTCAAATTATATTTATATGTAATTTATATATATTTAAAATGTGTAGATTTATATATATTTAAAATATTTTAGCATGTTGCTATGCAATTGCTATAGTCTTGGGGTGAGTTTTAACACCCTCAGTCATAACATCTAGCTACTGGTGTGCCTCAGGGCTCAGTACTTGGACCACTTCTCTGCTTTATCTACATCTCATCATATGCGCGTCATGTCTGCTGGAAAGGGCGAGTTTCATTTGGAGCATGCGCATATGAATGCATGTTAAAGGTTGTATCAGCGATTGTGGGTGACAGACTAGAGAGAGATGCACATCAACTTAACTTTACTATTCTCTGCTGACATCAAGCTTGGAGAGGAGAGAACACAAGTCGACCTGATTGCTGTTCCCGCAATTCACTCTCATGGTGTTTTTTTTTCTCTATTCGTGACCAGACGGATAGTTTCACTTTTTTCGAATCGATGTTGTAAACTTTGATTGACACATGTTGACACGAGGGGGAGGCAGGGCCTTGAGTAATTTGCAACTTGCGTAGTCGATCGGCTCTGCTGACTATGCTATGGTGTTCAGGGTGGTTTTGGCTTGTCGGTATGCAGTTGGTACAGTGTTGGAGCCCTCTGATTCATTGTATGGACAAACATTTTTTTATTTACTTTATTTATAATCATATATAGTGATTCCCGAGGACTCTGCAACCGCTGCCATACCCTACTCCCTGCATCTTGATGCCACAACAACGGCAATTAAATATTGTTGTAATAAAAATTATTCAACCCCCATTGCAAATCGGGTTTATTGACAAAACTGACAGACTTTCAGCTGTTTGTAATAAAATCTAAATAAAATAAAAAATCAAACAAAAGTAATTGAAAAAAAACCCTCAACTGAACAAATGTTTCAGGTGGCTACTACAAATTCAACAGAAAATACAACTTTTAATGACTTCTGCAGTCCTAAAATTATTCAACCCCCTAAATAGAATCCCTCACAACAGCACAACTCTGCAAAACAGGTGTTGTCTCGAGCACACCTGATGCAACTAATCAAGGGCTTCATGAACTGGAGGTCAATGCTCATGAGTAATGGGCTAAGATTCCTCAGAAACTGGTGAAGCTGGTGTATGGTTATACATCTCATTTTCAGCAGGTTATAACAGTAAAAGGGTGTTCTAATAATTGCCAAAGATGCTTGCCATGAAGGGGTTGAATTATTTTGAGACGGCAGAAGTCATTAAAAGTTGTATTTGGGGAAACCACTTGTTGTGTTGAGCTAATTTAATTACTTTTGTTTGATTTTTTTTTGTTGCAAACAGCTGAAAGTCTGTAAATTTTGCCAGTAAACCTGATTTGCAATGGGGGTTGAATAATTTTGATTATAACTTCATCTTTAACTTCAAGAAGCCAGACACATAGGTAATTTACCATGAGAACTACCTAAACCTCTATTGTACCAACCTTTATTGTACAATATTATTTTTCCTCTATAAAAGAGAAAAAGTTGAGTTTGATGTAAACCCTTTACAGCATTAGAGAACACAGATTTTCCACTCAGGTCTGTCAGTAATGGACGAGAGGAACGCTGACTGGCTGTATGTATCAGGAAAATTCAAGATCGGAGATATCACCACTAATTCCAACCATATGTGGAATATGTGGGAAATCTACAGGGCAGAATGACTGTTCAACACAACAGAGCAGCTATTAAGAGATTTGTGCTGACAAACGAGAGCTTCCGCAAATAGTCAGTTTTCCCATGATGCTCTGTTGGTGGCAGCAGTGATAACTGGTTTCAATATGCAGTTGTTAAAGGATAACTCCGGTATTTAGCACTTTGAGTCTATTTTCTAGTTTGTTTTGGATGAACTAGAGTGGTGGACACAGAAACTTTGACGATGGGTCCTGTCTCGACTTTTTGACTCTTTTAGAATCGCCTCTGACCGCTTCAGAGTGGCTGTCTATGGGCATGCACAAACATGTCCTTAAAACAACCCTTAACGTTCGTTTTCAAAACTGTGCAACTCACCGAGTGGTTAGTGGTGTTCGTTGATGATTAAAAACAAATATATTGGCGCAATGTATGATTTCAATCCGTGTTATTTTCTATAGTGGAACTATGAATTCAGATACCTCACAACCAGCGTATAAACTTCCGCTCGATGTTTGAGTCTGAAGCGTTAGCACACTCCCGACCACTTGATGTGTCAACCACTTTGCCGCAGTTGCTCTGCTCATGCTAGCCTTCTGAGAGACGGAGAACCGAGCGAAAAGACTACAACCAAATGTAAACAGACCCCTTTCCGTTTCCGTTAGCGCAGTAATATCAACGAGCAATGAGTCCTCCAACAGAAATGAATGCGATTTTACAAAATGCCAAATAAAACACAACAGAAACTGTATTTCGCTACACTACTTGTTTTGGAACATCAACGAACACCACTAACCACTCGGTGAGACAGTTTTGAAAATGAACGTTAAGGGTTGTTTTAAGGACACGTTTGTGCATGCCTATAGACAGCCACTCTGAAGCGCTCAGAGGCGATCCTAAAAGAGTCAAAAAGTCGAGACAGGACTCATCGTCAAAATTTCTGTGTCCACCACTCTAGTTCATTCAAAACGAACTAGAAAATAGACTCAAAGTGCTAAATACCGGAATTATTCTTTAAGGTGTTGTGGATGGTTATTCAGTGGTTGTTTACTGGCTCAATCCAAAGCATTCAAGCTTCAAATCTCTGAGATATTCTGGTCTGTATAAGGCTTGGATACCTCCTTCAATTATTTAGCTCTCACTCGTGTCCAGACCTTGAGCGAACGAGCCTGTTCAAGCCCTTTTTACTGGCTTTTCCTCATCTGTTAATTACTTTATTTGGCTTCGCAATTCAAACACCTCTACAGTCAAAATAAAATCAGGATGTAGCCTGACTTGTCACCTCAAAAACACCCCTCAAAGAATGTTTTGAAGAGTTTGAAGCCAGCAGGACTTCCCAGCTCTCCGTTCCAAAATCAGCCTCTGTGGTCCATAGCCAATGCACGGTCTAAAAAAACACACATTGCGCTCATGCAAGACATGTGACAGATAGGATTTCTCTTGACTATAGAACTTGCATTCATTTCTGCAGCTTTAAAAAATAGTCTCATTCTTTATAATCAATATGCATGCATGTTAGGCCTAATTTCATTGATTATAGAGAACGAGGGTATTTCTTAAAGATATGCATGCAAGGTTTGTAGTCGTAATCTGTCACACACACAATTATACATATAGTGATTATTACGGTACTTTTAAAATTTTATATTATATTATATTTTATTTTTACATTATGATGCCTATTATGACATGACAATTATTTTATACTCCGAAGCAACAACACCCGAGTAACAAATGAGTTTGTAATTACATGAGGGTGAGTACTATGTTATTCTTTAACTGTATCAGTTTCTTGCTTTTGATAGTTTTAGACATTTTTCAGTTGTGAAGAAGTAACAGGAGTCCATGGGGAGAAAGGAGCGGGGTGATTGATTCAGATGCATAACATAAGCGCCACCAGGCAACATGTCAGAGCATGTGTAGAGCCCACCAGGCCACGTTTCCCACTCTTTTGAGGCAGTTTGGTAAGAAAACGCCAGCCAAGAACATTAAAGTATGGTAACGTAACAGACAGGATAGACCACAGGAGTGGTTTATGTGTCTTAGTGAGACCCGGAAAATGTGATGTGGCTTCCGCTATACTGCTCGGCTCCACTGAATAGCTCAGTAACTTACATAATAATATACAGCTGGTTTATGGCACAGTGAACGTTATTAAACCGTTAGCGCATGTGCTTTTGAGTTATGCATTGATGTGTGGTTTATGCCGTTGCATAATAGTGCTGGAGTTATTTTACCCGTCTACACACTTCCATATGCTTCCTTTTACCTACAGATTCAAATATGTTTGGATTAATGGATATGTGCTGAAAGACCGTCAGCCATAAATGTCATTTTCAATGTATCTTGAGTTCTCCCATCAGTAATAAACCACAGATCAAACGATTCTCCAGGTGAGATAGATAAGCCGGCCTACAGGTGTGATTCATGTTTGTCTATGATCTTCTCCAGGTTTCATATACAGTTCAGGTAATATTTACAGCATGTGCACCATAAGAATGCAATACTACAAAGACACCGCTGTCGATTTTACACATACCGGTGGTTTTAGACAGGCTTAACAATAGGGGTTATGTCCAATTCAGATTTGAATTGAGAATTCCAGTTCAAATGCTGAATTTTAAATTAATTTAAAAAAGGTTGTAAACATGATGCAGAATTTCCATTCGAGTTTGAATGAAAAGTAGAAGAATTAAAATAAATAGATTTTCTAGTTAAAAAATGTTTTATACTGTATGAATTTCTTTAAATTTCAAAGTTTGTCAATACATACTTGCTTGTTTAATATTAGGCCCCTATAGGAGAGAAGGACTCGGACGGACGACGGATGAGATGGTAAGACGAAGATGGAGATGGATGGACGATGATGATGATGACAGATAGATGGATGATAGACAGATAGATGGATAGATGACAGATAGATGGATGGATGGATGGACAGATAGATGGATAGGATGGACGATGGATAGATAGACGATAGATGAATGACAGATAGATGGATAGATAGACAGATAGATGGATGATAGACTAGATAGATGGATGGACTGATAGATGATGATGGATATGGATGGAGGACAGATAGACAGGCAAAAGATGGATGGATGGATGGATGGATGAACGAAAAGATAGATAGATGGGTGAAAGGATGGATAGATGGATGGAAGGAAGGAAGGATGGATGGATAGATAGACAGAGGGACAGATGGATGGATAGATAGATGGGTGAAAGGATGGATAGATGGATGGATGATAGAAGGATAGATAGATAGATAGATAGATAGATAGATAGATAGATAGATAGATAGATAGATAGATAGATAGATAGATAGATAGATAGCTAATTAAAACATTTGTATGCAATGTGTATGCAAATGTGTATTGCATGCAAAAAAAGTCAGATAACTTGGCTATTTTTCAATCAACCAATCAACTTTTATTTATATAGCACAATAAAAGCAACAGTAGTTGGCCATTGTGCTGTACAACAGGATACATATCTAAAAAAAAAACAAGAAAGACTGCAAAACTAATGATAAAGGGAGTTTACATTGAAATTCAACATTAAAAGCAAGGATAGTTGTAAGCCTGTGAAAAGAGGTAGGTTTTTATCTTAGATTTAAAAACAGACTTTGTTGTTTTGTTTGCTATTTTTGAATGGAGAGAGACGCCTTTAGAACCAGATCATTATGACCATGTAGTTATGACAATTACCAGCAGTGACAATGCAAAACAGAAGGTAGCTCATTCAAATAATTTCTTGTTCTAGTCTTCAGTATCTGGTAGATGATCAATGGTGAGATGTGGCTGTGGTGTAGCTGGCACTTATGTGTGTTCTGCAGCGTTTGTTGTGCTGTGCACCTGCTGTGTTTGTTTGCTACAGCTGCTTTGTGTTGCTTGTGTTTTTTGTTGGTTTTATGTGGAAATACAAACTAATTGCACTATGGTTCATTCTAATCTAAAGTGGAACTCGGATGCTTTTGGTTAAGTATCCTGTGATTGTTTTTATTCAACATAAAACCAAAACTCTATTTACTTTCCTTATAAATGGTTCTGGTATTAGTGCAATCATCAGTCCAAATTTATTCAACAGAAAAATTCATTCTTTTTATGATTCGTTTTAATTAAAAAAAAAACTCGAAAAAACTTTTATTTTACATTATTTGGTGTTGTAACCCAGTTAGTAAGAGTGGGAAGAAATCTGAAAAATAATATTAAGCAAATCCAAAGATGGTCTACATTATTTTGTACTAAATATTCTGTTTCACTTAGAAATATACCATGTCATAAATGTGAAATGCATTGCAAAATTTCATGCATTTGGTATTTTGATGAAACCTCATGACATGCATTGATAAATTTGTAAAATAACTATTTTGAGGATGTTTGTAGGGTAAATAGTGAAGTTCTGGTGAATAATAGAGTGAGAAACTTTCATCACAGCATATTCATCATTGAGTTCATTTCATCGATTCATCTTTTCGCCTCTCATCAGCAGGTCAGATCTGAAGAATAGACGTTGTGCCAAACGAATAAAGAGAAAATGCGATGACGGGTGGAGCAGAAAGATGAATGTTTATGTGGGAGATGTTACAGTTTTGATTCAGGATCCAGTTTTCTCTTCTTTGTTTTCTTTTCATTAAGGTAAGTGATTTCTTTCAATTCCTCAGAAGGTTTTCTCTCGTCTAGAACACCTTTGACGTTCACAAATGATTTAAGTTTTCATGAAAAACTAAGATGGTTGCTTCTTTTACACTGATATTACTGTGTAAAATGTTAATTGGCAATCATTTATTTTTGCAAAACATGCTGCCACATTCTGCCAGTGTCCTAGTCAAGTCAGATTTGTTTGTATACCACCTTCACATCATTTTAAAGCAGCTTTAAGTCGTACTGTTATGTCAATAATGCCTCAGTGCTTTACCATAGTAAGTTTAGGGCCAAGCGATATGACGATATAAAAGCGATGTAAAATGATGATACATACAAGCAGGGCTTGACATTAACTTTTTTTTGCTCACTAGCCACTCAGCATTTTCACTGGCCACAATTTTGACATTGATACCATGGGGGAAAAACTGCCATATAGATATTTTAATATTATCTCATAATTTAGCAGCCAGTATATTAGGCTGCTGTCACTTTAAGACCTGACGCAAGTATCCATTATACATCCATCGATTACGTTTACTTAAAACATAACTGAATGAGTTCACGTGAATACTCTTCAAGACCGTCAATTAGACATTATGTTGTGTGCATTTGACTGTTTAAGCACATAAAGAGTGAAAACAAATTTAGTACTGAGAGGCGGCTTTATGTTCATGCACGGCCAAATTATGCACAATGCGCTCAATCTCAAAGCGAAACTCAAGCCCTGTAACACCAACAATACATGGCGTTATTTCCCTGTCTAATGTCGAGAGCGCATTATTGTAGCGCGAAAGTACATACAGTACATATAATGCGCGAGTGCGAATCTCTCTGCTCGCGCGTGGAATACAGTGCGCGAGCGCGAATCTCTCTGCTCGCGCGAGGAATATAATGTGCCGAGCACGAATCTCTCTGCGCACGCGCGGAATATAATGTGCCGAGCGCGAATCTCTCTGCGCACGCGCGGGAATATAATGTGCCGAGCGCGAATCTCTCTGCGCCCCGCGGCGGATATAATGTGCCGAGCGCGAATCTCCCGCGTGCGCTCTCAGATACACTTCTCTTGTAAGAATTCTCTCTCTGGGCTCGCTCAGAGAATCCTGCACTTAAAACGTGTTCAGTGCAACCACGAATCTCTCCTCTTCCCCAGCTAACAATGTTAGGTTATAAGAACGTTCTCTTAATAGAGTATCTCTCGTACTGCGTAAAATCTTACGCTATGGGGAAAACTCTTTTCCTCGAGATATTGAAGCCAAAAATTATCCTTAATTTTTAATCAATGTAAAACGCTTTGCAACAGCAAGCAGACAAGGGCGAGGCAGCTCGCGCGCCCATTGGCTGCCTTGCTGGAAAAGCTGCAGCCTATCGAGTGAGGCACTGCGTGACGCAATGACGAATGGGGGCGCTTCGCGCCCATTTCGTCATGTCCCGCCAGTAAAGGCGTGGTCTCGCCCTATAAATACCCTCGATAGCTGAATTTCCTCTGTTTTTTTCTACTCTTCAGCGAAGCTCACGCATCGCTGGATCCGGAGTGAGAAGCCGCGCCGTTGACTCGTAGCCTTCTCAGCGGACGTGCCATCATCTGGAGTCGCTGGCCCAGCCGCCTTCAGCCGCCGTACCTGCTGCGCTTTCCGGCGTACTATATCCTTTACTCTGCTCAAGTGTGTGTTTGCTTACGTGACGCAACACTCATTTCTCTGTTCTAAAAGAGCTGCGTCTTTTTAAAGATGCCTTCCTGTGGCTCGTGCCGCGCCCAGCTAAGTGAAGAGGACCGTCACGTCATCTGTGTGTCCTGCCTGGGTCATGATCTCGCGGCTATCGCGCTCACGGATGGTGGATGCCCTCACTGTGAACTTCTGCCTATGGTGACTCTGAGGACTCGCCTGGCGTCGTTCTCTGAGCCCGCGTCCCAGTCTTCTGTGCCGCGCCGTAAGAAGCATCGCGCCCAGCGCGCTCCCGAGCCTTCTCCAGCCCGCCAAAGCTCGCTGGTTCGCCCGCTTGCTTCGCCGGCTTCACTTCAGTCGCTCCCGGACGGACAGCGCCCGCCGTCAGCCGCCGCATCCGCTCCCGAGTTCGACGAACCTGCTGAGGTATGCTCTCTCGTGGCTTCTGACAGCGAGGATTGGGTGAGCTCCGTGGACCTCCCCCCGCTGACGCGTCTAGCCAACCCTCGGGGAAGAGACCCGGCATTGAGGCTGAGCTGATGCGTCTGCTCACCCAGGCCGTGGAATGCATCGGCTTCGAGTGGGAGGCGCCTGCGTTGCCGCCGCGCAACAGACTTGACGGACGTTTTCTCAAAAAGGACGAAGCCCTGTCTAAGTCTAGGGCCGCCCCGTTCCTCCCAGAGCTTCACGATGAAGTCGCCAAGTCATGGACCGCCCCATTCTCCGCCAGGCTGCGCACTTCCACCTCTGCGGCTTTTTCCTCCGTTGTCGGCGCAGGAGACGTAGGATATCTCTCCATCCCTCCTGTGGAAGCGGCGGTTGCGTCTCATCTCTGCCCGCCCTCTGTGGGACGGCGGGTGCAGACGACGCTTCCTTCTAAAGCCTGCCGGGTGACGTCATCGCTGCACGGGCGCGCTTACACAGCCGCTGGACAGGCGGGTCTCAGCGCTGCATACTATGGCGGTCTTGCAGATTTACCAGGCTGACCTTCTCCTTAAACTGGACGAGGAAGGGCCCGGGGCTATCAGTGTGGCGGATTTACGAGGCGCTACGGACCTCGCTCTACGCGCCGCTAAAGCCGCTGCTCAGGCCATGGGCGGAATATGGCCTCTCTCGCCGTTGCTGAGAGACATCTGTGGTTGACGCTGTCTGAGATGACGGAAGCTGAGCGCTCTGTATTCCTCGACGCGCCCATCTCCCCTGCGGGCCTCTTCGGATCTGCCGTCAAGGATTTCGCGGACAGATATTCTGAGGTGCAGAAGACTTCGCAGGCCATGAAGCACTTCCTCCCGAAGCGCTCGAGCTCCGCTGCAGGTCGCTCTAAACAGCCGTCTGCTCGCAGCTCTCAGCCTCAGCCTGCACCACCCGCAGCCGCCGCTACACAGCGCCGCCAGGCCCGGGACCAGAGACCGCGCTCTCGCTCTGCTGGACGCCGCCCCGCTCAGTGCGGGCCCCGGCCGAAGATTGAGCTCAAGCCCGAGGCCTTGAAGCTTTCCTAGCCACTCTAGGAAAGCGACGGTGTTCGGATCCTGCTGCGGCCGGTTCCCCACCGAAAGATTCGCTCGTTCAGTTCCTTGCGATGTGACTGTACCAGTGTATTTAGCAGCGAAGCAGCCGGTGTCTCAGCCCGCTTGCCTGCACACAAAAGCCGTTTTTATGGCTACCCAGATAAATCCAATAAAGAGTGTATTTTCTGGTGTCCCGGCCACGGCCGATGGTGTTATGAGTGTTGTAAGAATGCCCACGCCCCAGTGCCCATTCCCACACACAGACACAGCCCGCCACGGTGCGAGGCTAGCACACATAAAATCTGACTCAGGTCGATTGTGCAGACAGTGTAGTGAACGCGTCTATATGCCCGCTCACACTACACGCCGCGTGTCCCTTGGTTTCTGTAAAAACGAAACCAATACACAGTCTATCGGTTCCGACCGAGAGCGTGTGCAGTGCAGTAGATGTGCCCGTAGTTTTGCGCCCACATCCCCCCGCAAACACGCCGAATCCTACGGGATTCGCCCCGCTCACTCTCGCTGTGCGTCCTGCCATAGAGAATTTGAGTGCGGCCAGGCTGCCCGCTGTGATCAGCGCGCCCCCCGCCTCGAACGCTGTAAACACGCCGATGTGTTCCCAGGGTACCGTGGCTCTCGAGCCGCCGCTTTGTCGCGGCCAGAGCCCGGTTTGCATTCTACCTCTAGCTACTCACGCAGACGCGTGGTCAATGCTACCCGGGGTATCAGACTGGGTGCTGAACACTATAAAGAGAGGCTATTCGCTACAATTCGCACGACGTCCCCGCCGTTATACGGCGCGCGTCGAGACTACGGTGAGAAACGAAGTATCTCATCTACTTCGAGCCGAGATAGCGAAACTGCTGAGCAAAGGGGCCATAGAGCCCCTATCTCAGGCTCAAAGCGAAGGGGGCTTATACAGCAGATATTTTCTGGTACCGAAAAAAGATGGGGGTTTCAGACCCATTCTAGATCTGAGACAGCTGAACAAAGCGCTTGTGAGGCGCCAGTTCAGGATGCTTACGACCAGGAAAATCCTCGCGCAAGTGCGCCACGGGGACTGGTTTATGTCAATAGATCTGAAAGACGCCTATTTCCAAATACAAATAGCGTCCCATCACAGGCGATTCTTGAGATTCGCGTTCGAGGGCCAGGCATATCAATACACAGTCCTGCCGTTCGGCCTGTCCTTGGCACCCGTACATTTACGAAGTGCATGGCTCTCGCACCCCTGAGACTTCGGGGCATGCGAGTTATGAACTACTTGGACGATTGGCTGATTCTAGCTCGATCACGGTCAGAGCTCATAGAACACAGGGCCACACTGCTCGAGCACCTCGAGAAACTGGGCCTGACAGTCAACTGGGAAAAGAGCTCGCTGTGTCCCAGCCAGACAATTTCTTTCCTGGGAACAGTGTTAGACTCGCTATCCATGACGGCACGCCTGTCACCGGAGCGCGTACTAAGTATTCAGCTCGTCGCGAAATCCTTCCGCCACGGCTCTATAGTTCCGCTCAGAGGTTTCAGAAAATGCTCGGCCTGATGGCCTCGGCAGCCTCTGTACTCCAGTTGGGCCTGCTTTGCATGCGCCCACTATAGATGTGGCTGAGAGCACGGGTTCCGCCCCGGGCAGGGGCCACGGGTTGGTGCCGCCTCAGGGTCGACCAACTGTGCGTTTCGGCTCTGGAACCCTGGAAAGTAACCAGCTGGTATCAGTCTGGTGTGAGTCTGGGGACCGCCTCAAGGGTGAAAGTGGTGTCTACGGATGCCTCCACCACGGGGTGGGGAGCGCTGCTCGAGAGCAGACCACTGGCTGGCCTGTGGTCAGAGCGGGAGAAGCTCCTTCACATAAACTGCCTGGAAATGATAGCGGTCGACAATGCGCTACGGCGTTTCTGTCCCCAGATAAAAGGCCACCACGTCTTGGTCCGGTCGGACAACATGTCAGTGGTGGCGTACATAAATCGCCAGGGCGGCGTCAGGTCCAGGAGCCTTTACAGGCTGACGGAACGCCTCTTGGTCTGGGCTCAGTGCAACCTCCTTTCACTGAAAGCGGCGCACGTGCCTGGTCACCTGAATGTGGGTCCAGACAGGCTGTCCAGAGGCAACGTCCCGGCAGGGGAATGGTCGCTGCATCCGCAGAAGGTCCAGCTGCTGTGGGAAACGTTTGGCAGAGCGCAGGTGGACCTATTCGCGTCCCGCGAAAACGCTCACTGCCCAGAATTCTTCTCGAAACGCAGGGACGCGCGGGCCCCATGCCTGGCCCAGCGGTCCCCTGTATGCTTTTCCCCCCGTCTCGCTCCTGCCTCAGGTGCTGGAGCGGATCAGGGAAAACAGATGCCCAGTGCTGCTTATAGCTCCGCTCTGGACGAACCAGGCTTGATTCCCGGTCCTGATGCAGCTGACCAGCGCTGCCCCGTGGCCTGTACCATTGAGGAGAGATCTCCTCTCTCAGGCGGGGGGCTCGATTTGGCATCCTCGCCCAGATCTGTGGTCCCTGCACGCATGGGCCATCAACGGGTACCCGCTAGCCTCCCGGAAGGAGTGCTAAACACGATCGTGCAGGCTAGAGCTCGGTCTACCAGACGGCTCTACTCCTCAAAATGGTCGGTGTTCTCTACTTGGTGTCGAGCCCGGGGCTTTTCACCTGTGGACTGCGGGGTTACGGAAGTGCTTTCCTTCCTTCAGGAGCTGATGGATAAGGGCAGGACCCCATCCACGCTCAAGTTTATGTGGCGGCCATAGCATCGTTTGCTAAACCGGTGTCTGGCCAGTCGCTGGGAAGAAACGACTTAGTCGTGCGTTTCCTACGGGGAGTTCAGAGGTTGAACCCTCCCAGGCCCCCCTCAGTCCCGACTTGGGACCTTTCCACGGTCTTGGAGGCCATGAAAGGCGCCCCGTTCGAGCCGATCCAGCTGTCGGACATGAAGCACCTGTCCCCTAAGACGGTGTTTCTCTTGGCTCTCGCTTCAGTGAAGCGTGTAGGGACTTACAGGCGCTTTCTGTAAGCGCATCATGTATGAGTTTGGGCCTAACGACTCAAAGGTCGTACTCAAACCGAAGCACGGCTACGTGCCAAAATCCCTCAATACACCGTTTAGGGCCCAGGTAATTTCCCTGTCTGCCCTTCCGGTTCTCGATGGGGAGAAGGACGCGAGTCTCCTTTGCCCTGTCAGGGCGTTAAGGGCTTATGTGTCCCGCTCGGCTGGGTTCAGACAGACCGAGCAGCTTTTTGTTTTGTTTGGCGGGCGTTCTAAGGGGCTTGCCGCTTCAAACAGAGGATTTGTAGGAATAGTAGGGATAATAGAGTGGCTTTACCACATTCATATGAGCCATGCATCTGCCCATAGGGTGATCTAGATAGCGTTCCAACGATAGAGGCGATGATCGTGTGGGCAGAGTGATGTTAGTGGGATTTCAAGTTTTGTTCAGGATCCAGGTTCCTTCTCCTGTTCTTTTCATAAGGTATATTTCTTTTAACCTAGGAAGGTTCCTCGCCTTAAACTTTTGAGCACAATGATTTAGTTTCTAAAAACTAGTGGTGTTTTTCACTGAATGATTTGTGTAAGGGTTAGATTGGCACATTATGCAACGCTCCACTCCGTGCCAGTGTCCATAAGTGATTGGTTACCACCTTCACGTCATTAACACTTTAAGGTCTATTTATTAATAATGTGATGCTTTACCTTAATTTCCATATGCGATATGAGATTTAAAGGTGTAAATGTGTCAACTAGCAGGGCTGCTACGGCTACTAGCCACTGCATTCACTGGTTTTGAATTGTCGCATGGGGGAAAACTGCCATAGTTTTAAAAATTATTAGCAGCCAGTTATTAGGCGTGTACTTTAAGACTGACGCAGTATCCTTACGTACACCATCGATTCGTCTCTAAAAAAATGAATGAGTTACTGTGTATCTTAGCCGTCTAGAATTTAGCTTAGTTGTTCGCTTTCGCTGTTAGAATAATAGAGGAAAACAATTAGTCGAGGGGTATTTCATGCACGGACCAATTATGCACAATGCGCTCAATTCAAAGCGAAACCAGCCCCTGTCCCACATTGCGTTATTTCCTGTCTATGTGAGGCGCATATTGTCGCGAAAGTACATCAATATGCGCGATGCGAACTTCGCTCGCCACTTGCGGATACTGCTGCAAAGCGCTGATCTCATTGTCAGAATATTAATGGGAACGAATTCTTGGCTATCAATATCCGAGGCGAAGAATTCTCTCTCTGGCCGCTCAGAGAATTACTTCTGTTCGTCACCGATCTCCCTCTTCACAGCTAACAATGTTAGTATAAGAACGTTTTCATAACGTTTTCTAAGATAATGAAAAACGGTAACACTTTACAATAAGGTTCATTAGTTAACATTGGTTAATGTATACTAACTAACATGAACTAACAATGAGCAATACATTTGTTACAGTAGCTATTTATTCATATTTGTTAATGTAGTTAATAAAAAAATACAGCTGTTCATTGTTTGTTCATGTTAGTTCACTGTGCATTAACTAATGTTAACAAATGCAACCTTTGATTTTGATAACGTAGCCTATTAGTAAATGTTGAAATTAATATTAACTAAGATGAATAAATGCTGAAGAAGAATTGTTCATTCTTAGTTAACTAAGTTAGTTAACTAATGTTAACTAATGAACCTTATTGTAAAGTGTTAACATGTTTTTTTTATATAACAAGGTAGCCTATATGAAGAACCTAAAACAAGAACTTTCAGATTTTAAAATTAAGGCAAAAAGATCTAGAAAGATAATTAAAAAAAGACCAATGAATCATGTCTATATGTGTAATGTAGTCCACTGAAGTTGAGTTGTATTGAACCCAAGTATAGTTTAGCCTATTCCAATAAACCGATTTGGGTTGAAGTGACAATATGAAATTAACATGAACATAAAACTTTAACATAAACATAAACAAGAGGCAATGGGAACACAAGGACAGGATTAACATGACCAAAAACAGCCAATGACATTAAGTTAATTTAATTTTATAGCTCATTTTAACAACAGCCACTGGCAGGCCAAAGTGATTTGCAGAACAGCAGAAAAATAGGAAAAATACATAAAATACATAACATATGGAATAGCGATTTCTGATTGGTTGTTGCCGTTTTGACCAGCGTTTATGCCAAGAGCAAAGAGAAAGAAATCGAAGAGAAGAATAATTAGGCATGCGCGAACGCACCGGACACACAGTCTAAGCACATACACGCTTACTTTAAGCAAAGAGGAGAGTTGCGATTGCACTGAACACGTTTTAAGTGCAGTCATATTCTCTGAGCGAGCCCAGAGAAAATTCTTATAAAAGCAGCGTGTATCTGAGAGCGAGCGCACAGTTCCCACCCGCGAGCAGAGAGATTCGCGCTCGGAACATTATAATTCGGCAGAGATCGCGGGAATGCACGAGAAGAGTTTCGCAGCTTCCCCGGTATTATATTCCGCGTGCGAGCATGAGATTCACGCTCGCGCATTATATTACTTTCGCGCTACAATAATGCGCTCTCGACATTAGACAGGGAAATAACGCCATAATAATATTCATAGGGGTTTGTGTGTCACTCGCTGTCGGTGAGAGAAGAATGCAGCTGGTTTTGTCTATCTATTCTGCTTATCATAAGCTTATCAGATATTTCAGTATCGATATGCATCGAAAAATCTATATTTTTCATACTACATTGCACTCAGTTTATTATTTCCGATGCATTTTTAAAAGACTAACAATTTTACATATATAAGTTTTTCACTTGTAATGTCAACCCCAGCATACAATGGATCCTTTGAATTTTATATCTGGCTATGTTAGTATTGTTAACTAACACTAACACTAACACTAACACACACTAGTGGAGTGTGAAACAACAACAACATAAAAAAAACTTAATTCTAAATGTTTTTCTGATGCGAGACTTTTATTTTGAAATACGTGCGTGAAAGCTGTTGACTTTTCTGTCAGTCGCAGTTTAAGTAATGGGTCTGAGAAAACGTGTTGTCCCGACTCCCGATTCAGTATCTGCGGTCAGATTAGATGTTGTCAGGCTATATGTCAGTGTCATTATTCTAACGTTAATTTCGTAGCTTGTAACTAAATAAAAAGTATCTCAAATTAGTAAGTAAAGAACTTACCAGAAAAGTATCAATAAATGGCGTAACTGGTACGTCGTGTGTGGGTATGATCATATTCACAGGGCTCTCAAGTTTTGAAGACAGGCAAGAGTGACAACAACCCTGAACCCCCCCGTCAGGGGGTCAAAGCGGGGTGGGTTGGACGGGTCGCGGGAATTGGGGTGTTTCATGACAAAATGTCAGTCATTGTGTCATAACGAAAATATGACTAGGCCTAGACTACTTGTTCTGAGGTGTTGTCAGTGAACGGGCTGTAAAACTGTTGGCTAAGTTACAGACACTTGTGAAAAACTGATGCTAATTATCTGGCAAACATTCTCTAACAGCAGTCCAGTTGTCATTGTTTGAAAATATATAAATATATTGTGTCTACTCTGACATGCTAATTGTATGATCGCAACATGAATAATGTCACAATAAAAAAAATAAAAAAAAATAAAGAACAAGTTGTCATTGTTTGTGTCAAACAAGTTGTGAATTTGTTGTAACATTAAAACAGGATGAAAACAATCATGAGTTACTCTGAGCTCAAAGTGATGCTCGGAGCTCCAGTGGTTAGATGAAACTTTTTCATTGGTTGTTGTTAAATCTTACCCAGATACAATTGTGCCATTTTCTGATTGGCTATGGAAAATTTGGGCGCTGCGGCATATTAAATATATTATAAATAGTTTTTCCACATGAGAAATACAATGTGTGGTGGGAGTGCGTCACAAAAGACCGAAATGAGTGACTGTCATGCTCAATGCGTGACACTTGAGAGCCCTGTATTCATTAGGAACAGTGTCCATATGTTCAGTCCATGTTAATATTGTGTATTTACTATGGTAACCACTAGTCTAGCACATAATATCAGTGTTGCAGTCAGGCACACGCACATCTGAGTGTCCAGAGGCAATTAAGAGATTTAAATATTATACAGTATTGTTGAGAGTGAAAGTAACCGATTCTCAAAAAGTCTAAATAAAAATATGATTGAATTTTGCACATTAGATTGTTGCTAGGATTGACTACAGAGCAGGGGTGTCATGCAAGCTAAAAACTCTGGGAGGGGTCAGGGGGTTTCTCGCCCTAAAAATGTTTTAATTCTGGCTGCTAAACATACCATTTCAATGCAGTTTGGGAGGGACAGAAATACCTTAACGGAGCTAGCAGCAACCCTCCTCTATCTGAGGACTAAGTTAAAGTATCTATTTTGTAAGTTTATGTAAAAGACAGGTTGATGAAAGAACCGTAAGCTCAAATTCAAAAGCTTTTGAAGTCTACTTCATTAAAGCATGTTTACACACACAATTAAGTTACTGTACACTTAGGCCTACTACACATGATTTTAAAAACAGTACCATTGCAGTTTTTATGTTATGATTTTAAATTGGTATGTGACCTAAGAACGATCTTACATTAAAGGTACATAAAGGTGCTGAGGTCTGACTTTGTGGTGCTCTGAAATTAAGTTATTTTAATATTAATATGTGATGAAGGACTTTTGACAGATTTCAGTGCTGAATAAGGTTAACGCTACCCCGTTTATTTGAAAATGGTTAATATTTGACAGAAATGTAAAAAAGTAGCCTAAATCAAATGTAATATGTAACTGTCAGGGTTGCTGTGCAGGTGCTGAAGACGAGGACACGGAATGGCGATATAGGTATTTATTTACAAACTTAATTTCCAAAAACAGACATGAACAAAGGAAAGGGAACTCCAGGACTTCAAAACATACAACCATACGCGGACGACGACCAACAAACACTGAGGGAAAACACAGGGCTTAAATGAACAGGGACTAATGGGATGATTAACAGAAAACAGGTGCAGGGAATTTCTAATCAGACATGGCGGGAAAACTAACAGGACTGAACCAAAAGTCACAAAAAACAGGGGAAGACAAGATACAAAACAGAACTCAAAACATCAAAACGTGACAGTACCTCCCCCCTCCCCAAAGGCGCGTCCTCGCGCCGTATAACATCCAAAGGGGTGGGAGGGTGGGCGCCCTGGAGGCTGACGAGGGCATGGCGCAGGTACAGGAAGCCTCCAGGGCGGAGCAGGCTGTGGGCGTGGCCACGACGGTGCAGGCTGTGGGCGTGGCCACGACGGTGCAGGCTGTGGGCGTGGCCACGGCGGTGCAGACTGTGGGCGTGGCCACGGCGGTGCAGACTGTGGGCGTGGCCACGGCGGTGCAGACTGTGGGCGTGGCCACGGCGGTGCAGACTGTGGGCGTGGCCACGGCGGTGCAGACTGTGGGCGTGGCCACGGCGGTGAAGACTGTGGGCGTGGCCACGGCGGTGCAGACTGTGGGCGTGGCCACGGCGGTGAAGACACTTCAGGTGGCCATGGCGGTGCAGACCCTTCAGGTGGCCATGGCGGTGCAGACCCCTCAGGTGGCCATGGCGGTGCAGACCCTTCAGGTGGCCATGGCGGTGCAGACCCTTCAGGTGGCCACGGCGGTGCAGACCCTTCAGGTGGCCATGGCGGTGCAGACCCTTCAGGTGGCCATGGCGGTGCAGACCCCTCAGGTGGCCATGGCGGTGCAGACCCTTCAGGTGGCCATGGCGGTGCAGACCCTTCAGGTGGCCATGGCGGTGCAGACCCTTCAGGTGGCCACGGCGGTGAAGATCCATCAGGTGGCCACGGCGGTGTAATTTTTCCAGGCCTCCGTGGATCTTTGGCCGGCCACGGCGAAGGCGTTATAGCGCCCCCCCAAAATTTTCTTGGGGAGGACAGGCTCATGATCGGGAACTGACTTGACATCAACGGGCGCTGGGTCAACGGGTTCTGGGTCAACGGGCTCTGGGTCTGGGTCAACGGGCTCTGGGTCTGGCGCTGGGTCAACGGGCTCTGGCTCTGGCTCTGGCTCTGGGTCAACGGGCTCTGGCTCTGGGTCAACGGGCTCTGGCTCTGGGTCTGGGTCAACGGGCTCTGGCTCTGGGTCAACGGGCTCTGGCTCTGGCTCTGGGTCAACGGGCTCTGGCTCTGGCTCTGGGTCAACGGGCTCTGGCTCTGGCGCTGGGTCAACGGGCTCTGGCTCTGGCGCTGGGTCAACGGGCTCTGGCTCTGGCGCTGGGTCAACGGGCTCTGGCTCTGGCGCTGGGTCAACGGGCTCTGGCGCTTCATGGGACTCGGAACTGGACTGGGCCAGCACATCATGGGACTCGGAACTGGACTGGGCCAGCACATCATGGGACTCGGAACTGGACGGGGCCAGCACATCAGGGGACTTGGAACTGGACGGGGCCAGCACATCGGGGAACTCGGAACTGGACGGGGCCAGCACATCAGGGGGCTTGGGGCTGGGCTCAGGCTCTGGCGGGCAGGCGACGGGCTCAGGCTCTGGTGGGCAGGTGACAGGCTCAGGCGGGCAGGCGACGGGCTCAGGCTCTGGCTGGATGTGGCTGACCTGAACCCCAGCCTCGGCAGCCTTCATTTTGGCCCATCGCACCGATATCAGTGGGGGATCAGTCATACCGGATATCAGCCGGGGAAGTCCAGGGACCGATCTGGCGGCAGGGCTGATGCGGTGTGCAGGCTCTGGTGGACAGGCGATGGGCTCAGGCGTTGGCGTGCAGGTGATGGGCTCTGATTCTGGACTGGGAGCTGGCTGGAGTGGGAGATCTTCTATGAGGTAGTTGGATCCACACGCCCACAGCGTGTGATCCACGAACTCCAGGAAGGATAGATGGAGGTCCTTCACCAAAATTATCTGGGACAACGGGTCCCTCAGACCACCCCAGAAACTCTGTTTCAGTTCCTCCTCCTCCAAAGTCACATCATCATAGAAGGCTAGGTAACGCCCCGCATACTCCTCAAGAGAGAGTTCCTTCTGGAAGAGGATTGGTATTTCCATGGGGCTCACCTCTTTCTTTCCTCTTCTCACCTTGCTCATTTTCAGTTTACGGTTGGTCGTTCTGTCAGGGTTGCTGTGCAGGTGCTGAAGACGAGGACACGGAATGGCGATATAGGTATTTATTTACAAACTTAATTTCCAAAAACAGACATGAACAAAGGAAAGGGAACTCCAGGACTTCAAAACATACAACCATACGCGGACGACGACCAACAAACACTGAGGGAAAACACAGGGCTTAAATGAACAGGGACTAATGGGATGATTAACAGAAAACAGGTGCAGGGAATTTCTAATCAGACATGGCGGGAAAACTAACAGGACTGAACCAAAAGTCACAAAAAACAGGGGAAGACAAGATACAAAACAGAACTCAAAACATCAAAACGTGACAGTAACATTACTTTAGTCTATGGGAGAAACATCAAGTCGATGCCTTGATAACGTTAGGTTGGATTTTGCAGTTAGCCTACAACAAATTTAACACCCTCGTTTCTATGAAACTGAAAACAATTGAACCAGCTGGAGACTTTGACACAAGACAAAACAGAACAGATGTTTCAAAACCGATCAGATAACGTTACTACGGCTATATGGCTTTGTATGGAAGGCTGTAACGTTAGCCAACTAGTTTACGGTTAGACTAGGCTAGCTATCAATAACGTTACACTGACACAACTTAAGTTAATGCTCTGAATTCGCCTCTAATATCAAATACATAACTTTTTGATCAAGTTAAAATTTCCAGGTCAACCACAAACAATCCCACTACCATCCGATAACTAATTCAATGCCGATTTGTTGCTTTGCCCACTTACCACTTCAAGACCGTCTGTAAAACATTGCCATTGCTTGAACATACACAGCAAAGATTCTAGAGTGCTATGCACATAGCGCTCTAGATTTGATATACACAGACACCATATTAGGAAAAAGGAGCGGTCTGATGCTGACCGATTTATTACACATCCAGAAGAATATATTTGAGTCGTTATAGGCTCTGGTAATTATGGAGCATAATAGGAATAAAGTTGTAACAAAAAAATAATCAGGGAGGAAAAATCTGGTCACTTTGAATGGGCATGACGCCACTGCTACAGAGCTAAGCTTTTAAAATTTGCATATCCATGGCTCTCAAAGCAGTGAAAGTTACAAAATCAGCAGAATCCCTGAAGTGTGACGAGGGGCCAAGACATTTAGTCTCCATTTAATCCATCAGCGTCTCGGTCTTCACGCACAACAGACGTCGGGCTCCGGGGGCCATCGAAACACGACTCCTGTGGTGTAAGTAGGCCAGAGTTTGTGGCCTCTGTGTTTCTGAGGGCATGACCTCTCTGAGGGAGACCGTTGCATGGGAATGCCTGGAATACTGATGCCGATGGACTGAGAAAAGCATTCAGAAGCCAAGCAAACTGCAGATGTTCAGGACCCCTTATTTGCAAGAGACTATTTACACGTCCTTCCTGGTGGCCTGCAAGAGCCTTTTCTTTTCTTTTTTGTTCTGTGAAAATCTTTGTTTTGGAGGTACAACAAGTAGCTAAATACTTTGTCTATTATGAGAATTAAATATTGGTCAGTTTGTTTTGGATGTACAACAAGTTGCTTGTAAGAAATGCAGATTTATGTAGACAAACCTTTGATAGCTTAAGCATAAAGTTTGATCCATTTTGCTTCTTATTTTGGCAAAGAACTACTCAGAAAAGAAGAGTCTCTGACTTAGATTAAACACGACTAACCTCAGAGATTATATACTGGTCGTTTTGTTCTGATAAGATATTTAAATTTGATCAGTTTGTTTTGGAGGTACAATAAGTTTCTCACAAGAAATGCAGATTTATGTAGGCAGTTTTTTGATATGGCAAGCATAAAGGTTCATTTCGCTTCTTATTTTGGAAAAGAACCACTTGGACAAGAATAGTCATTTATAATGAAAATTTAAACGATAAAAGAGATTTTGACTTTTCTGTAAAATACAGATAAATTTCCATTGCTACATTGTTTGTCAACCATTACCAGTCAATAGTTAGCTTCATAAATGTATTACTTCGCAGAATTTCTTCTGAAACATTTTATTATACATTGATGTATTTTATCAACTGGTGATTCATTGCGGACATAATTCTGTAAACATGAATATAGTCTTCTGTACTCAAACATTGCCAAATCAAGCCACTAGTTTTCCTTCAAGCGCTCATTGTAAAAAAAAAAGAATAAAAAAAAGAATAAAAATAAATAAAAATAAAAATCGCATGCACCTCAACATCCGAAAATCCTGCATAAACCTGATCAGATTAGAGCTTGCCATTTTTGTGTACAATATGCACCGGTCCTTGAACAGTTTACTGCAGATTTCACAATTTTGTTGAGATAAAGGAACGACATATACAATTTGACGTATTTATAATAATAATAATAATATATTTATTTTTTATAGCGCCTTTCAAGAACACAAGGTCGCTTCACAAAATACTACAAACAGTTGACAGAAAAAAGAAACAAGCAATCTGCTTATTATGACAATCAAACAAGCAGAAAAGCAGATTGAGACAACCAATAAATACAAATAATCAGCATGAGAAGTTATAGAATCAAAGAAAACATAGATTTCGATAAAGTAAACATATAACGATACATATAATGAAAACATATAATGAAAAAGTGGACGACAGAGAAATAGAGAGGAAAATAATTAATTATTGAGGCCACATCCACACGAAGCCAGAGCTTTCTCTATCCGATCTTTTTTTCCCCCTCAATCTAATTTTTACTCCGTAAAATACGGAGTCGTCTCAAGAAATATTATGCGTACACACGAAACCACTGAAACCAACTGAAAACGATGTGGTATGCCAGACCATTATGTGGCGCTGTAATTCTGCCACAGAGATACACTAACCATAAAATAACCCAGAAAGCGCATAACCCAGGCGCGACACCCCACACGAACCCAACACGACAGCAAGGTGAAGACGGAGATTGCTCACCATAGAGCATAGAGCATAGAGCAGAAGAGATTGCTCTAGTAAAGCTAATAGGCTCAGTAGTTTCTGCAGCAAGCATATAGTCCACCATTTTGTTGATGTTACGTGTGACGTAGCGGTGTGTGACTAATGCTGCTGACATGTGGTGTGATGACATCATCGTTTCACAAAATGTACGGATTGGCCGTACACACGAAAACGCAAGAGTGTCGGTTTCAGATTTATCCACTCTGAGACCCGGTTTAAAAAAATAGCGGTTTCAGTGTCCCAAAACACCGGACGAAACTCCAATACGATACAAAATTTGCATGATCATGGTGAATAGATGAGTTTTAAGTTGAGATTTGAAGGTCTGGAGGTTAGGGGTGGCACGGAGATCAGGGGGCAGTTTATTCCATAGCTTAGGGCCTATAACACTAAAAGCCCTCCCACCCACAGTAAAGAGTTTATACTTGGGTATGACAAGCAAATTGTCAATGCTAGATCTAAGGGTCCGGCCAGGAACATATGTAGTTATAGTACAGTCCAGAGTTTTGAGCTCAGAGAAGTGTGTGAAGGTTTAGGGTTCAGTGTCCAGGTGTTTTTGTCGAAGTTTGCTGGCAGAATCACAGGTTCTCATGAACTTAATGTCTTAATAAAGTCACTTTGGATAAAAGCATTGACTAAATGACACGTAATGTAATCAGGCAGCTGTTGAGTCTGTAGGGAACTGATTTCAACATGCCATCTGTGACAGTTTTGAGAAAAACCTGATAATTATTGGAGGCTGAAGTATTTTTCCAACATCTGAGTTACATTTTCTCTCAGTTTACGTTCTTTTATCGCTAATCTTTGTCAGCCAGCCAGATGCTTCGTCCGTCCCCTGCAGACTTTCGCTTTTGACCACATGCAACTTTTGACGATGATCAGTTATAGTGAACACATTCCTCCACTTTGTTTAAAAGCAAGAATTTGTTTGCTCATGAAAAAATAGCCATTTTTTATTTATCGTGACCAGAAAAACGTTCAACTGTTTTACACACATCTTTAAGACCATGTGTTTCAACACACACATCGTTATTGTCTTAAGATGAGACTCACATGTGGCTGGAGTTACAGTCGAAAGAAATTCACTACAACTAGAAATTGGATTCATTTTCATGATGTTGATTATTTGTTCTTTTAATTTGGGGGTAAATTTATGATTTTATTTGTGTATGAGAATGATCTAAACACCCAAAGTACCAGTAGATAATATAATTATAAGCTCAAAATAACAAGTCATTTTTATAAATCAGTAAATGTGCGTGATATTTCCTGTGGTGGAGATAACACATTCTGTACTGGCAGACGTTCTCTGGAAATTTTATAATTACAAAAAACATCTCCTTTCCAAGGAAACCGCTAATCCGTTAGCAGAAGAAAAGCCTTGCAAGGGCTTCTGTAAATGTGATGCTTTCAAATCCCAGATGAGCCGAGAAATGAATCATCTTGCTCTCTTTATATAGACTTTTATAAAAAAAAAAAAAAAATTTAGTGAATTATTTTTTATTTTAAGTGAGCATATAAGTGATTTATAGAGTGATATTTTCCTCCATTCCAAACCCATTAGTTGGAAGTATGTTGGATTGGAAAGATGTGGTTGAGATGCTTTATCAAATAACGTACAAAAACAAGGAAAAGGTCTATTTCATTAATAACAGTTATGAAGTCTTTACTTTATAGGTTTGGATCCAATGCAACTGCAATTCCTTCAGTAGCCAGTTGTAGTTTTGCCAGGATTTAGGCCGGACCAAATTAGGAAGTATAGTTCAGCTGTGTAAACAATTGTTTTATTCATTTATTTGTTCTTTAACAAGCATTGAACATGTTTGTTCATAAGAAAAGTCATGACAATCTGTTGATTTGTTTGTGAAGATAAGCAATCTCTATCCTTAGTTACAAATATGTTTATTTTTTTAGAAAGAAATGGTATCTGTGAGGATCTCAGTCAGGATTTAGACAGTATCATGTACTGAGACTGCTCTCATTAGAGTTACAAATTATTTGCTCTTATCACCAGATCGCTGTTCTCTCTATCAGTGTTATTGGACCTTAGTGTTGCATTTGATTTTTGAATAGACTCGAAAATTACGTTGGCATGAGTGGAATTGCATTGGTTTGGTTCAAATCATATACTTATCCGACCGTTACCAATTTGTAACAGTAAATGCAGAGGTGTCATATCGATCACAAGTTCAGTATGGAGTACCACAAGGCTCCGTACTAGGACCGCTGCTTTTCACCCTGTACATGCTACCCTTAGGAGATATCATTAGGAAGCATGGAGTGAAATTAACTAATTTAATAATTGATGATCTTTACAACAGAACTTAATCAACACTGAACTGACTTCAGCTGAACAACAGCGGAAATGCATAATTTTCCTGTTATCGTTGTAAAGCGGCTTTAAAACGATCTGTATTGTATAAAGTGCTATATAAGGTGACTTCACTTGACTTGACACTTATGGCCTTACTAATAGACCACTGACGAAGTAGCCTATTACATGTGTGTCATATAAATACATTCTCATTTTGCCTTATGAAATAGTAAGTATGCATATTTGGATGAAGAATAATGGATGCTTTTGGAGGAGGTGTGCTGTTACTTTAAGAGATCGGATGAATAGTGAGTTTTGCACATCCAAGCATAACTCACATTTCAGAAAATGATTAATAAGTTGTTTAATGTTAAAGCTCAAAGGATGAACTGCATCCATTATAGTTCGGAATAAGTGATTCCACGCACTGACAGATGCTCTCCAGGACCACAGTTTAGATTAATACTCCAAAATCACACTGTCCCCACCAAGATGTGTGGACACGAGGAATGTAATCAGTGAAATAAACAAACTTCATTACATTGTGATGCATTCTCTTTATCTCATCTACCCGCAAATAAAATTGTATGATAGGAAATTATGAAATTTAATATGAGATTTAACCTGATTGTTGTTGCATTTTCCTGCTTTATCTTGAAGCCCACAAGCATCATATCAGCCAAATAGCAGCCTAATCTCACTTAGGCCCTGTTTACACATCTGTCTCGGGTGATCCGATCACATGTCAGTCCAGACAGATGGCTGTTTACACCTGGCACTAACATGTCTCGAATGTTTAGATTTTTGTAGATTGAGTGGCTGCTTTCATTTAAAATGGCAAATTTTTATTGCATGTGAGGTGAGTCGACGGCCTTCAGTGTTGATGTATCAGCGTTTTGACTACATAAGCTATGTGGCCGAAACCTCAGAGATGATTTATGAGATCTGATCACACAAGATGCATTGAATGCCGTTTTTAGTGACTTTCTTTGATCTATTGAGGAGCAAATCTGCATATATATAATATATATTATATATATATATATATATATATATATATATATATATATTATATATATATATATATATATATATATATATAATATATAATAATATATAATATTAAATTTAGTAATTATACGAAACTAAATAAAGAAATAATTAACTTGATCAAACAAATGTAAGGCTGTGTCTCTAAAGTTTGAGAGCACTTCGACGGCACAGCATTTTTTTTAGTTGAGACACCTTTGTTGCTATGGAATATCCACAGAAGTGTTACTAGTAACTGATTTTCGCAGATTATATTCAGACAGAGGAATGTTGAGTACACGCTCTAGCCATTGTAAATGACTTTGTTCTGTTGTTGTTGTTGTTGTATGTGGAGGTTGGTCGGTGTGGTGTTTGTCCCGCCCCTCCTCCTCTGGGATTGGATGACGGTTAAAAGTGACCGTGATGAGCACAGTTTTTTTTTTTAAAGTTGATCATTTTTCAACTCTTGGTATCAGAAAACAACAACAAACGCTCTGCATGAAATAGACACTCAGTGCCTCCTCATGCTGCTGGCGTTTTTAAATAGGTGGCACAATTGACACATGCTGGAAACATAAGCCTAACATGGCCCTGAATATATTTTTTATCATTTTTTTAAACTATTATTCATTTATTATTTTAATATTTATTTGTAGGCTACATATATTTATTTTTACTTTTCCATGTGCAACATGTAAATGGGGGAAGTGATCCTTGCATAGCTCCAGTGCATCATTGGATGAGAGCTCATGTATAGAAGCATCAGATGTAGGCCTAACTATGGGGCCATTTACACAACAGTTTCAAATTAAAAACTGAAAACTTTTTATGCATTTTGGCTGTTATTTACACAACTCTTGCGTTTTGGGGGCCTGAATATGCAAACTTTTGAAAACGGGATTTAAAGTGCAAGTTTTTGAAAACCATACTGCCATTGTGGCAGTGAAAAAAACGCGAATTTGAAAAATTGTCACTTTTAGGCGTAACACTATAGACGTATAGTATTTCTTTATAAAATGACATCGGCAACTACTGGCCTGGCACCAGAATACAGTTTTCGTGGATCCGCGTGAATAGGAATCGTTTTGACATTGTCTTCTGTGCGCAAAAAACTTGAAGCAAACCATTTTCCTGTAAACGTACCCTCAGATAGAAGCGTTAGATCCAACTAGGTAGTTGTAAGTGTTTTTCACCGATTTGCATTATTATATAGAATTATTTTTTGGTGAAACACAAATTTCTGGAAACCGTGGTCGCTACAAAATAATTTGTAATCAGTTGATTTGCCACATTCCATAGCAAACTTGCATCTCTTAAACTAGTTAAATCTGATGCTTTATATAGAAACATACATACATGTATAAATATACAAATAAATGAGAATAAATAAATAAAAATTAAAAAAATGAATACAAAAAAATTAATAAATACAGAAAATAATAAATAAAAAAATTCACAATTATGTTTAGTTAAAAATAATGATTTGTCATTTCTTTACATTTCTTTATCTGTTTATTTATTTTTTAATTTTGTTGTAAAAATTGACAAAGAAACTGCAAGTAAAAAACTGAATTTAACATGACATTTTTAAGAAAAACACATAGCATTTTCAGTCCCTCTTTATATTATGTGTTTTAAATAAAAAAAAATTATACAATGCAATTATGGTGTTGTCACATTCACGTTTCACTTCATCATCTATATTCACTACATTTCCCAGCATTCCCCTGGATCCTCACCTGCACTCGATTCCCTCATCACCACACCTGATCTCCATCACGTCATCTCATCACCAGCACGGACTATATAACACTCACTCTCCCTGCAGTCACTGTCTGATCTCGTCAATACCTGACACACAGACTCACCTCTGCTCAACCAGAGACTTACCTGCAACTTACCTGCTACTCACCTATTCCTATCGGATTGTCTTCATCATCATCTGCCGTCTCCAGTTCCCAGCCGTTCTACTGCAGCCCTTTCCAGTGACGGGTCATCATCATCTGTAACAGAGACTCTGATTATTCCTGTGGCTAAGTCCATCCAATTATCTTCTGTTAAGATACTCACCATAACTCCGTCTGCTTCTGCTGTTCTGTTAATAAACACCATTTCACTTACCACCTGTCTGTCTCCTGTATCCACCGTGACAGAAGATCAGACCGCCCCAAGATGGACGATGGGGTAAAAATTATCGTCCTGGCTCAGGAGAGCCAAAATTGGTATTCATTTGTTGAAGGCTTTATCCGCATCGCACTCGTCAGTAATGTGGCTGACGAGCGGTTGTGTACCTTATTCTGGCTCGGGGCCAGATTTCACCACCAGATCGACCTTCCAGACACCACCGGACTCAGCTGGAGGGAGACCGTGATCCGGTGTCTGGAGAGTGTCGGTTCCCGACCCGGTACACAACCTACCAGCACCAAGCCCGCTTCGCCGCTGGTCCCGTCCAGCACAGAGCCTTCACCGCTGGTCCCGTCCAGCACAGAGCCTTCACCGCTGGTCCCGTCCAGCATAGAGCCTTCGCCGCTGGTCCCGTCCAGCCCATTTGAGCCTTCACCGCTGGTCCCATCCAGCACAGAGCCTTCGCCGCTGGTCCCATCCAGCACAGAGCCTTCGCCGCTGGTCCCGTCCAGCCCATTTGAACCTTCGCCGCTGGTCCCATCCAGCACAGAGCCTTCGCCGCTGGTCCCATCCAGCACAGAGCCTTCGCCGCTGGTCCCATCCAGCACAGAGCCTTCGCCGCTGGTCCCATCCAGCACAGAGCCTTCGCCGCTGGTCCCGTCCAGCCCATTCGAACCTTCGCCGCTGGTCCCATCCAGCACAGAGACGCTACCGCTGGCCCCTGCCAGTATGGACCTAATAGACTTTTTCACTGAACCAGAGCCCGTTGACCCAGCGCCAGAGCCAGAGCCCGTTGACCCAGCGCCAGAGCCAGAGCCCGTTGACCCAGCGCCAGAGCCAGAGCCCGTTGACCCAGCGCCAGAGCCAGAGCCCGTTGACCCAGCGCCAGAGCCAGAGCCCGTTGACCCAGCGCCAGAGCCAGAGCCCGTTGACCCAGCGCCAGAGCCAGAGCCCGTTGACCCAGCGCCAGAGCCAGAGCCCGTTGACCCAGCGCCAGAGCCAGAGCCCGTTGACCCAGCGCCAGAGCCAGAGCCCGTTGACCCAGCGCCAGAGCCAGAGCCCGTTGACCCAGCGCCAGAGCCTGAGCCCGTTGCCTGCCCGCCAGAGACCGCCGTCCAGCCAGAGACCGCCGTCCAGCCAGAGACCGCCGTCCAGCCAGAGACCGCCGTCCAGCCAGAGACCGCCGTCCAGCCAGAAACTATATTCCCACCCTGCCTCCCTCTCCCACCTCCGCTATTGATGTCTTCATGCTCTACTGCCTCGCCTCTACTGAGCCCTGTCGACCCTGCTGCCCATCCACAGCTACCCCCCAGTATCGCTGTGGAGCCGCCTCTGGGTCTCCAAGCCTCAGCATCGCCCTGGTCAGTGGATCCCCTGTCCTTGCCTCAATACCCTGAACCTCTGACTCCACCTTGGTCCTCCGACCCTACAGCCTCTCTGCGGCTCATTGTGCCCTCACCTCCGCCGGGTCTTGTCAGCCCTATATCTCCACCAGGCTCACTCCTCCTTCCTTCCTCACATTGGTCAGCCGTCACCCTGGTTCCACCTCGGGACTCCGTGCTGCCGGCTGTGCCTCTGCCCTGCATCCCTTCTGCTCCACCGGGCTCCATCTTCCCTCCTGCTCCTCAGTCGTCCTCCCTCGCACTGGTTACGCCACGGGCTTCCAGAGCCCCTTCTCCGTGTCGATCCCATGAGCCTGCAGATCTGCCTTGGCCCTCCAGACCTGTGGTGTCACCTCGGCTCTGGGTCCATTCGGCGCAGTTGGGGAATTCTGGAACGTCTACAGGGTCTTCATCGCCATGGCCACCCGAAGGGGTCTCACCGCCATGGCCACCCGAAGGGGCCTCACCGCCATGGCCACCCGAAGGGGCCTCACCGCCATGGCCACCCGAAGGGGTCTCACCGCCATGGCCACCCGAAGGGGCCTCACCGCCATGGCCACCCGAAGGGGCCTCACCGCCATGGCCACCCGAAGGGGTCTCACCGCCCTGGACGCCCGAGGGTCCCACAGCTCCGCCCTGGACGCCCGAGGGTCCCACAGCTCCGCCCTGGACACGTTCTCTCTCATCTGCTCCGCCTTGACTCCTCTGCAGCGCGAGGTCGCGCTTTCCGGAGGGGGGTGTAATGTCACATTCACGTTTCACTTCATCATCTATATTCACTACATTTCCCAGCATTCCCCTGGATCCTCACCTGCACTCGATTCCCTCATCACCACACCTGATCTCCATCACGTCATCTCATCACCAGCACGGACTATATAACACTCACTCTCCCTGCAGTCACTGTCTGATCTCGTCAATACCTGACACACAGACTCACCTCTGCTCAACCAGAGACTTACCTGCAACTTACCTGCTACTCACCTATTCCTATCGGATTGTCTTCATCATCATCTGCCGTCTCCAGTTCCCAGCCGTTCTACTGCAGCCCTTTCCAGTGACGGGTCATCATCATCTGTAACAGAGACTCTGATTATTCCTGTGGCTAAGTCCATCCAATTATCTTCTGTTAAGATACTCACCATAACTCCGTCTGCTTCTGCTGTTCTGTTAATAAACACCATTTCACTTACCACCTGTCTGTCTCCTGTATCCACCGTGACAGGTGTACACATGTTTTTACAATATACTTTTTTTTAATATAAGAATATATAAGGACACCTATAAAGTGTGATCGATTTTTTAGTAAAACATATGCTTATAATATTAAATGTAAAACTTTGAAAAACGTTTTTTTACAATGCAGAACACAATTCATAATGCACTGCATGCTTATTACGTTCTATTCTCAGCATTGCTGCAAGGGACTATTAATGTTAATTGTATTTCTATTTCAGATCAGCTACTGATGAAACAACAGTTTGGAAAGATTTAAAAACATATGACTTCATTTCAGCGGAACAGCAATTGAAAATATCTGACATTTGACGCCACATCTCTTCACATCTAAGTACTTGCATGTTTCTGGCCAAAAACACAACAGCTTTTCATGTTTATTTTGCTGTAATAATTAAATGCTAAAATAATGATGCAGTTTTATATAAACTTGTTGAATGTTTAGTTAAACTTTGTTTTTAATCCAGATACAGAAGTTAATGTTTATATAAAAAAATTAAATTAAATGTAATTTTCCATACAATGTGGAAAATTTCAGTTCCCATGTTCACTGCATATTATCAATGAAAGAAAAAAAATAATTTGTACTGTATGTGGAATTTCATAATTCTGCTGGCAAAAGCAGAGCAATCGTTTTTGGGACGAGCTGGACCTGGTGTCTTCCCTCATGTCTTCTTGGTTCTTGCGAAAGCAGTTTGGTTTATTCTGGTACATTTCACAATTTATTTAAAAACAATCATCCAGGGTTAGGGTCATCATAGCAGAAGTGAACCGCTATTTTTGTTTTTTAATTTTTTAGAATTATTCACAAGAAAAATTGCTTAAAACAAAAATGTAGTAATATTTTTTGTTAATGGAGGTTTATAATTGATATTTAATTTTAAAACCATAAACATGACAAATTACAAAAAATTTATTTAGTAATGTTTTATATGAATTAAAATGTATAAATAATATTTTAATAAAAAAAATAAAAAGTACGAAAATAGAAATCTAGTAATATATTAATTAATAATTATAATTAAAAATTTATAAACATGGAAAATTTCATAAACAATTAAATGTAGTAATATCTTACATTTATATTTAATGTATATAATGTTTAAAATCTATATTAGAAATCTAAATGTAATTTTTTTATTAATATTTATTATTTATATTTTAATTAAAAATGACCTACAAATAGAAATTTAGTAATATTTTATCAAGATTTATAATTACCATTTGAATTAAAAAATTATAAACACGAAAAAGTACATAGAATAGAAATGTAGTAGTTTATATTAAGATTCATAATAATTTGTATTACAATTTATAAACATGAAAAATGACATAATGTAGTAATATTTGAACTTTAAAAATATATATATTTTGATATAAAATATCATTACCTTTAGCTAGTATTAAAAGATCAAAATAAGTATCGAGTATCGAGTAAAAAGAGTATCAAAATAAATGAGCAGAAGCATTCTGATTCGATCTATCTGAGGACATTAGCCCAAAAAAAAGTCATTGGGGAAATACCATGTCATTTTTTACAAATGTTGTGCAAGAACTGGATTAAAATCCCAAATTAGTCTGTGAAGTTCCAGCACACCCTTCACCGCATAATGTTTGGCACGCGGATCAAAGGTATTCTCTTGCTGAACTGTCCCATGTGCTGGAGGCGGGACACAGTTGGGATGCTGTGAATCAGAATGATGATTTTACAACTGATCCAACACTACAAGCCTCTGATGTGCTAAACCAACACAAAGATATCAACAAGCACACATGCAGACATTGGTTTGCATGTCCACACGCATGCATACCTCTGAACAAATCCGCTTAATCCCTCCCGTGCTCAGGTATGCATGTCTGAAGGCTTTGACACAAAGAGGAGTATTCCTTCTTTCACCAGTGTGTTGTCATGTAATATAAAGGGGATTTACTCTGTTGAGTGCTGATAGTGATCTGTCATTGCCAGCATGACAGGAAGGAGTGTGTTAGCAAGTAGTTACTCTCCAACAGAAAGTCTTTCTTCAGGAAAAAGAAAGCACTCATTTGGGTGACACTTTATGTACTTACTGTAGTAATAAGAGTAAATGATGCATATTTAGAAATAACTAACCCTAAACCTAACCATAACCTTTACCCGATAATACATGCAGTTAATAATTATTAATTAGTACTACTCAATAAATTAATAATACTCCATACTTATTGTGTAATCACACTGTAACAAAAAAGGTACTCCAAGGCACTTGAATTATTTTGAAAAAAGTTAAAAAGCCTTTATTTATTCATGGCTTAAGCATTACAATTGGTATACCACGCGTTGCGGTTTTACATGCTAAAAACAACATAACGAAGTTAAAAAGCCTTTACATGCCTTCGTCAGGGTGTGTGATGAAGGCATGTAAAGGCTTTTTAACTTTTTTCAACATAATTTGAGTGCCTTGGAGTACCTTTTGTTTTTTTTAGCTGAATTATCCCATACACCAAAGAGCACCGAGATTTAACACCCGATGCAGCACTTCTATTGCATTCCTTGCTTTGATACACTGTAACCTTAAAATGCAACCCAACAGTGTCTGTCAGGTGGCATTGAGAAGGCTGATTTTTTTTTAGTGCACAGTTCACAGAATATTTTAATAGTGCTGGACTCTTGCATTGTCAATACAAGATCTTGACCAAAAAAGTATGCACTTCTTGATGGAAATAAATGGTGCATCAATTTTTGGTCAAGCTCTTGTATTGACTCAGAGGAGCCGATTCATGTGTGAAAATGATTCTTCATTCTCTCTCACAACCATTCTTTCACAATCTGAGTCTGATGAATCTTGACACTGTCCTCCTGGAATATGATCATGATGTGTCTTCATACATGGTTATTTAAGAAATGAAAAACTACACACTCCAGAAATTAGGGTTAGAAGAACTGTTGCCAAACATATAACATGCTAGAAACAATAATTACTGCAATAATTATCCAATCATTGACCCAGACCCTTAAGCATTTGCCTATTTAAATCCAAACAGCGTTGCTGTTTGCGTCATCGCCAAGTTGCTTTCCCAGCACGGTTAGCATCAAGTAAGTTTCATCTCCAGAATGTGTCCGCAAAGTCTTAGGAGTTGTCAAAGCTTAATGTGTTTTATTGCCAAAACTGTTGCATGCATTGAGAGGAATTTACACTAAGCAGATGTTCCTAAAATGACTTTACCACAAAATGTCCTGAGAGCCTTAAAAGTCTTATTTACTGATTCAGCCCACAGTAGATTGAAACAAGGAAGACACTGAATCATCTAAACTGCTATCCAAATTTATTTTATAACTCTGTACTTATACTGTATCTCATCTTATTTATGTAAGGAGCAATGAAGCTGATACTCAAAAGAACCCCATATCCAAAGTTGGAAGTGGGATTTTCCTTGGAATCTCTGATGTCTGATCATAAAGGCTTTCCAGTGCTCAACGCTTGGAATAAAGAAACAAACGGCTTTGCAGGTGCATGATTATCAACAAAGAATTCTTCAGGCCACCGAACTGCAGAGGATAAAAAAATGTTTGGTGTTTGTTTTGCGGGTGGAAAAATTATCTATGGAAAAATCGCAAAATAATGCAGGAACTTTGACTCACTGATGCATTTTATTTGCTTAAAAGTGAATGTTTATCATCAGATGTAGATATTGGGGATTTCCGCAGGACTTTCGTGTCAGAAAGTTGGAAATTCCAAATGGAATGGAATGCAGTATATACGCCTCCTGAGTTATAAGAAGAGAAATCACAGAGCTATAAACATTCATTTGCCTAGTATCTTAATAATGCAGTTATTGACATTTTTTCCAAAGTTATTTTTAATTTTAGAAAATATCCCCATTTGCTAATAAAGTCATCCTCACATTGGGCTATTTATATTACAGGAGCGATCAGAAAGTAGTTTACAGTAAACATTTAGGAATCAGATATTGAATCTAAAGCTGAAGTTAGAGACAGGCTCTCCATGTTGTTTACAAATGTGTCTACAAAACCTTCCCAGCTTTTACCACGCAGAGGACTGTGGGTTAAGTGTTGAAAGTGACAGCGCAGTAAATCAATTTAATTCATGTCAGAGACAGAGAGAGAGAGACGGTTCATATGGTTGCCACTGCTCTCCATATTTCACATTTATACTCTCACGCGACTTCTTCTGTTTAATTTAGATGACAGCTGCCGTGCTAATTTAGACAAACGGCGGTTGGATTAATCAAAAACATGTTCCTGATGACTAGCTCAGTAACCGTCTTCTCTACTCAGAAACACTGATAGAGATTTCTTATTTGGTCTTGTATCAGACACTATGAGATCAGTTGAACGCAGAGCTCTTTTGAAAAAGACGACACAGATTTGTTGTTGATTTGTCATTTAGACCTGGGGCCTGTACCATGATGGTAGGTGAACAAACTCAGGGTTACAGGATTAGTTTCGAGTTGACAAAACCAAACCAATTCAACCAGGCTTTGTTGGTACCATGATGCTGATCATCAACTTTCTCAGGCTTTGTCAACTCAGGCTTTGATCCTGAGTTTGTGAAATCAGTAGCGAACAGCCAATCACATGCTGAGAAAGAGTGAAACTGCGATTTATTTCTCGCGAGAGAAGCAGCGTGATTGACTTCTCTCTTCTGCAGAATATTACGAGATTGAATAATATTAAGGATTTCATCAAATTTACACAGCTAGCAGAAAATTGGTGTCTATAAAATAGAACTAAAAGAAAAAGTAAAAGTTGTGAAGTTAGTTTATACAGTTGATAAAGAAGGTTTAGAGAGAATTGAACATTTAAGCTCACATGTAGTCATTTTATACAGCTTTATATATTGATTCTAGTGTATTTATATTACCTTTATATATTTATTCATTTAAACTGTGCGTAATAATAATTGATTAATTGAAATTGTACATGTGTGATCGATTAAGGGTATAATAATTACATAAATGTCTATATCATACAAAATTATTCTAAATAAGCATCAGGCTACTAAAAGCCTGACAATTTTTTCTTTAAAAATAATTTACTATGTAGTGACATTTAATTTGGAGTAGAAACAGGTAGAGTGACTTTATCGCATAAGACGTATCACTTTGCTCACAACTGATTAGTCTAAGTTCGGGTTTACAACCTCTTACCTATAACATAACCAGCCCCGGACCAGGTTGGCGATGAACACTGCTAAAAGCCTAACCACTTTCATAGTGCCTGAAACCCAGAGTTGGCGCAAACTAAACTGAAACATACCTGGCTAGCCACATAAACCCGATTCATGGTATAGGCCCCTGGTTTTACAGCCAGGGCTTAGATTAAGCCAGGATTAGGCCTTAGTTCAATTAGGACATTTAAGTAGCTTATGTGCCATAGAAAAAAAAAACATTACTGGTGTGTATCCTGAGACAAAACAATGGCACTGGAATATTTTAAAGGTGGGATATGTGATTTGGAAATCGACCGGCAGATTTCGAAAATATACAATTCAAATGGTCCTACCTTCTTTCCTCCAACGCTGGCCCTGACTCCACCCATTCGAAGAACATGGACATGCAATCATGCACGAGCGAAAACTCAGATGCGCGAGAGATTGTAATGATGATTTACTACTAATCATGGAACCGGCTTTACTGATGAGATGCGCATGCGTCACAAGCTTTGAGTATGCGCACAAAGGGGGTCACGCGTGCTGGGGGGAGGGGGGTTTGGTTCAAACGTTTGATTGACGAACTAATGCCGCGTTCCAGGCAACCTGTAACTCGTGTTTTTCCAACCTTATACCCGTGAAAGTGCACTGGAACGGCAGTCAAACCCGTGAATTACCACCCGTGAACTCGTACTAGATCCATGTACTCCCAGTTACGAGTTCTGACGTCACACAGCCCGCAAAACCATACAAAACAACAATGGCAGCCCCTACGGGTGCAGTGTTTCTGCGGCGGTACACGGTGAGAATACACTTTAGGACAATATAACGTTGCAGTCAAATTAATAATAATATAATAATAATGATAATAATACACACACGATTATGTATTACAATGTTATGTGTCTGAAACAATAAGTATGTATATACACACACGATTATGTATTACAATGTTATGTGTCTGAAACAATAAGTATGTATATTGCTCTCAGGTATTTTTGCGTGACTGGCCTGGAACGCTACAAAGTCGTGAGTCGTGGTTTGAAGTCGTAATTTACGAGCTCAAAAACTTGCCTGGAACGCAGCATTACTGTCCAATGATTCTAGGTGTTCTTGGAAATGATTGCCTGGAGTTTTTCGAGTCCTGCCCGTTCCACAGATGATTAAATTGCTTAATTTTCATTTCAGTGCTTCGAACTCAGTGGCTGTAAGTGGGTTAGGAATAGGATTTCAAGTTATTTTGAAAATATTGACAAAAAAGAGAATCACATACCCCACCTTTAAGAGATCTTGAAAAAATGAGATCCTGCAAGTTGCTTAAGTTAAAACAGCTCAAACATGCATTTTAATCTGAGACTAGCCTTAAGCCTGGTCTGTGAAACCAGGGGTTAGGGTTGGTCTTCATTTGTAACCAGACGCAATGCAAAAAGATTCAAGCAATTTGTCTGTCCACACCAGCCGCGACTATGAGACACGACAAATCAATTAAAAATCATAGCCAATCAGAAGAGTCTGTGGGCTGAGCCTCTCTGCAAGCACACTATACTTGTAACTAATCAAATTTATAAGTACTGTACCATTTTAAAATGATGAAAAATACACACAGAGTTACTGAAACAGACTTTGTCGTAGAATACAATCAGTTTTTAACATTGAACATCTATTTTTAAGATCTGAGTTGATTTATCCATTGTCGCTTTCAGTTGGCTATACTGGTCAAAATTATATTCAAACTCACATTAGACGCTTTTAACATTAACTAATGCACATAAACAGTACCTGAGATTATCTTCATTGTATTTTGTATGTTTTTTTCTAGCCGTAATGTTGCAGAAATATAAACCATTTCTGATTAACATGGAAAAGATTCCTGATAATGTCACTGCATTGAATTGCATCTGGTTTGGACATGGTTTAAGTATTACAATTTGGCACATAACTAGCCACACTTTCATTGTTCTAAAGATATGAACGATATCTCAAGTCATGCAGCTTGTTGAGGAAAGTTATTATATTTCAAAGTGATTGAACTTGTGTTTTTCACCTGGCAGATAATAGCCAGCAAAAGCCAGCAAAATCACATAAATGTACATTGAAGGAGGCACCCAAGCCATAAAGACATGAACCAGTAAGAAATTAACTAGCAACCACTTTAGCATGGGAAAACATCTACTTTGTTTAAATCTGTTATAATTGGTGGAGTCTCACTGCATCAGTAATTAGGTTGGAAATTTGAGCATCTGGCTCCAGTAAAGGATTCTTGCTTTGCATGTTGTTTCCGTATTAGTCAACCGATGCCAGCACACGACTGTTTAAAGCGGCATAATTGCTCCTGGTATTGTGACATCATTCAATAATGGGAAGCTTAAAGAATTAAGAAGAACTATTTCTGGCCGTTTCCCCCTCATGACTTCATAAATTCTGCATTTTTATAACTCCTTCTGCAGCCTCAGGAAACGGCATTTTATTGTAGCAGTTTACCAACAAGTCTTTATATGAGATTTAATGGAAAATGGCTCTTCCAAGAACGCCAAGTGGTTCATAGTTGTGTAATGGCATTAAATATCTGCTTTCATACCAGCACAGGGTGTTACTGAGGTTCTGTCCATCATCCATCCATCCATCCATCCATCCATCCATCCATCCATCCATCCATCCATCCATCCATCCATCCATCCATCCATCCATCCATCCATCCATCCATCCATCCATCCATCCATCCATCCATCCATTGGCTCGGTTGAAGAGGGAACGAGCGTTGCATTGAGATTAATGCTATAGCAATGCTTTGTGTGATGACGTCTTGAAGCACATGTAAAATCAGTTCAATGGTGTGGCGGAACGTCAGAAGCAGGTGATGTCACAAACCAGGAAACTATAAAGCCTGCTCGAAAACAGAGAGCGCAAGCTTAGAAAAAGTCTGAAGTAGTTGCTGACAGGCATGTAGGAGATAAATGGCAAGGTGACGCAACACTCATTTCTCTTCAGGGAACCGAGGTTACAGTCATAACCAAGGTGTTCCCTTTTAAGGGATCTCGCGTTGCGTCAAGATTGACGCTATAAGAACGTCTATACCAATGCCACCATAGTGATGAGTGTCTGTCCAGTGTGAAATCGTGCGAGCAGCACTAGGACGAGAGCATCTGAGACCCTGGTGTAGAGTCCAAGTCCAAAGAGTAAAACCTGATGAATGTGTACGGTGAGGACCACCCTTCCGCATCACAAACAAACTCCTGATATAAGGGCCTTAGAGGCCGCCATACTCCTAGAAGAGTGGGAACGAACAGCCATAGGTGAAGGCTGTCCGGCTGACTCTTAGCAAGTGAGATAGCCTCGACCACCCACTTGCTCATTCTTTGCTTAGATTCAGGGGACTCTTTGTTAGGGGGCCGAAACATACAAACAGCTGTTCAGATTTACGCCACAGGGCAGCTCTGTGAAAGGGAGGAGGACAAAAGGCCTGCAGCAAAATCGATATGGCCATGTTAGTGGGCACTTTGGAACATAGCCTGGTCTAGGATAAAGGAACGCTTTAACCATGCCAGGTGCAAATTCCAAGCACGAGGGAGCAACCAACAGTGCTGGCAAATCTCCTATCCTTTTAAGAGAAGAGATAGAGAGGAGGAACAAAGCTTTCAAAGTCAGGAACTCAGTCAGAACCTCCTCCAGTGGCTCGAAGGAAGCCAGGGAAAAGCCTTGAAGGACAATGGCCAGATCCCATGGCGGCACCCTGAGTCAGGTCTTTTCCCAAAGACATTCCACCCAAAGGATTGTGGTAAACACCTATGGCCACTACATAAACCTTTAAAGAGGATGGGGATAGACCTGCAGTGAACCGCTCCTGCAGGAACTCCAGCACTGTACCAACCGAGCAGTTAACTGGGTCCACTTCAAACTCTCCACTTCAACGCATAAAGTTTCCTCGTGGAGGGAGCTCTGGAATATAGAATGGTCTCCACAACCTCAGTTGAGAGACCCGTTCCTGTAAGCTGGGCCCACTCAGAGGCCAAGCCCACAGGTTCCACAGTTCTGGTCGGGGGTGAAATATTGAGCCCCCTGCTTGGGACAGAAGGCCCCTCCTGACAAGTAGCTCCAGAGGAGGCCCGTCGAGGAGAGACACCAGATCGGGGAACCACACTCTACCCGGCCACCGCTGTGCTAAAAGAAGTAGGTGAACCTAGTCCCTGTGAACTCTCTCCAGAACTCCCAGGAGCAGAGCGATTGCGGGAAAGGCATACAAACGTAATCTCGGTCACGTTTGTACCATAGCATCCAGTCCGAGAGGAGCTGAATGTGTAAGGGAGAACCAAAGTGGGCAGTGAGACATCTCTCGAGACACAAAAAGATCCACTTGTGCCTGGAGGAACCAAAGAAAAGATTTGGCGCGACAGTTTGCAGAGTGGACGCGAGCACAAACCCCCCTGGAGATTTATATAGGCGACTGTTGTGTTGTCTGTGTGGACAAGCACATGGTGGCCTCTGAGATCTGCGATGAAATTCTTTAGAGCAAGAAATACCTCTAACATCTCCAGACGGTTGATGTGCCATGAGAGATGGTGGTTCCTCCACAGACCCGAGTTGAGCGCCTTTCTAGGATCGCTCCCCAACCCGTAAGAGAGGCATCTGCCATTAGCATCTTGAAGAATCTCCTAGCACGGGACCCTGCGACAGGAACCAAGTTTTCTTCCACATAACCAGGGCACGTAAGCACCGCCGCATAACCCTGATCATGCGAAAGGGGTTGGGGAAAGGACCAAAGGGGAGGGGAAAATCCTGAGCCACCACTGCAGGGGTTTCATGTACAATAGTCCAAAATGTATCAAGTTGGACACTGCTCCATCAGACCCAACAGTCTCTGAAACTGTTTGACAGTGAGTGACTGGCCTAGCTTTATTCTTTTCACAGCCAAAAGGATGGACTCTATGTGTGCCGGTGAAAGGAGTGCCTGCATCAACATTGAGTCCCAGACCACGCCCAGAAAAGTGGTCCTCTGTAGTGGAGAAAGCACACTCTTCTTGACGTTTAGCCATAACCCCAACTCTTTCATGTGTGCGAGAACAACATCTCGATGCCGAACTGCCAAATGAATGCGACTGGGCCAGAATCAACCAATCGTTGATGTAGTTCATGATGCGAATACCCTGCAGGCGCAGAGCAGCCAGAGCTGCATCCACGCATTTCGTGAAAGTGCTGGGTGATAATGCTAGGCCGAAAAGAAAAGAACTTCCTGTGATATGGAAAGATGGAAATGTGGAATTATGCGTCCTTGAGATCTGTCGTGACAAACCAGTCCTCGGATCTGATCTGTGGCATTTGTGATTTGTCTCACTGTTAACATTTTGAACTTTAGTTGCATAACAGACTCGTTCAGCACTTGAAGATCCAAAATGGGACGCAACCCCCAATCCTTCTTTGGAACTATGAAATACGGCGGTTTACCTGTTGGAGGGAGGTACATATTCATAAAGACAAAACAACACCAAATGACAGGGACAGTTTCACAAAGAGCCTACTGAAGTCACAGAAGCTGGCGCTCTCTGTTTTCGAGCAGTTTTTATAGTTTACTGGTTCGTGCCGTCACCCGCCCTGATGATCCACCACACCATTGGACTGATTTTACATGTGCTTCAAGACGTCATCACGCAAAGCATTCCCATAGCATCAGTCTTGTCTGTCTGTTGTCTGTCTAGCAGCATTATAAACAGGAAAAAGTGTTAATGTTGCAAATCAATTATCATCAATTATGAAACAGCTTCTTTTTCAGCAGTTAAAACAGCTCTGCAAAGACAACAGTATCATTGTTCAGTTTATTCAATTTAGGTCAGTGTTGATTCAAGTTCTGCTTTATATCAGTGTCATTGTTGAAATTTCAATTTGACAGACAGATAGATAGATGTAAAGGAAACTTAGATTAGTCATTGAATACTTTGTCTGCTTTTTGTTTCAGAAGTTTTCGAGAGAGGACAGCTAATTCTGTAAAGTGGTCAAAAATTAAGACAAATGCAAGAATGTGCGCAGACGTCTGAGATAATGTCTAGGATTAGGAGCCTTTTCTGTGGAGTAAAAAAAGGAAATTGTGCCCCCTACTGATCTGAACTCTGATTTCTGATTCTGTCCTTAGCCAGAGGCTTTTTTCCATCAACATGAACGTGTGCCAGCATGCTCTTAAATCTGACGATCTCAGCCGACGGTCTCGGAGAAAGAGACATCCATCACACCACAGACGGCCTGTCACTCTGTTATCATGTATCTGAAAACTCAGACTGATGTCTCAGGGAGCCATATGGAGATGAGATTGAGTTTTTACTCTGAGAGGAGGCGTGATTCATGGTGAAGTGATGTGAGTTAATGAGTCCTTAATGAGACAGACCTCCTGTATCGCGGTCGTCCTTGTCATTGAGTGTTTTAGTGATGGATTCGAGGTCCGTCTGGGAGAGTGAAACGTCCTCTGTGATTGTTTGAAGGTGCTCGAGGTGTCTGTCGGCTCTGTGCAAACGAGAGGGAAGTGAACACATTCCATAGTGCTGAAACAAAGCTGTTTTCCCAACCACTGAAAGTGTTTACAGATGTGCCGTCAAATTTTACATCTCAGAAGTCATCTCAGCACAGAGGACTCTTAAATATATAACATTAAAAACATCATTGCAAATCTGTCACCGGGCACAAAATGCTTTCAGTAAGAGAAGCAAAAAACACACACAACACACACACACACACACACACACACACACACACACACAACACACACACACACACACACACACACACACACACACACACACAACACACACACACACACACACACACACACACAAAACTTTAACTTAACTCGATGAAATGTTAAGTTCGTGACACAGTGATCTTCATTTGTGCCGTTTTCTTAGGCGCTGACAGGGGGGTGGAAAATAATCGTAGCACATGTCCTTAGACTCGCAGACTTGTGCATGGAGACCAGATGCTGCTCTAGCAGGATTGTGTCTGGGATCGTCCTGGTGGGATTCGGTTAGACGATCCCAGAAACAGAGGTCCCGTTTACACCTGGTACTAACACTGGATCCGAACACAACTGGACGGTGCTAAATACAGGTGTAAACTCAGTCAAACATGCTTTCTGATATGATTGCGCAAACCACATTCATAAATGCACATGACTATGCTGTAATTACAGTATAAACACTAATGCATCCCAGATGAACATTTTCTTTTTTGGGGAAAAGGTGAAATATTTCCCCATGAGCATTTTAAAAAAAAGTTGTCAGCCTATTTCATATCCACTGTATAGAAAGAAAGAACATAACCTCTGCTTTTAAAAACAAACAAACAAAAACTAGTCTAGCCTCATGCATTCTTTTTTATCAACACTAAGCCTAAATGTGTGTATGTTTCATAAAAAAAGCAACATTTTGAACAAAAAGCTGAAAAATACATTTTTGTCAAAGACTACGTCCAGAATGGATGGAGTAGATTGAGTCCATCAACACCCCAAAAGCTTAAACAGTCCTATACTATCTGGGTCGACATTTCATTTAGTAACATTAGGCAGTTTTATTTATATGCCGTTTAATGTTTGATGATCGTGTAATTTTACATGTGCGTCAGCAATGCTTCTATCTCTTGTTTCTGCTTGTTCTTCACCTCTGTTTTGATTCAGAGATTCTGTACTCTTCCAGAATATGCGTAATAGCGCCCCCTACGTATAACAATGAAAACATGGATTTCCGGGAAAAAATTCTGTCAATGACGGAAAACGAGTTTTGCTGGTTTTACTCTAAATATATAATGCATTATAAAAGCAATTTCATTCATTAATTATGTCTTGTAATGCACCTTCCTTGTATGATCACATGAATAATTGTAACAACAGCTCTAATACATTATAATACTAGATTGTAACACCTCTAGAAATGCATTAAATATGACCACCAATTTAAGATGTATCAAGGAATTTGTTACATCATGAAAACTTTTCATTACATCATGAATACCTTTAAAATGCATTATAAAAGCTTCACGTAAAGTGTTAAAACACATAATGTCCGAGTTTTCACCTGCATTTAAATGGCACATTGTTATTCCATGTGTCAAACTGCATGTGCACATTCTTCATGGGAAATGGTCACGATTTATCATGCAACGAGTCTTGAGGACACATTAAACTAAAGAATGTAAACTAGAAATATGGATGTGCTTGTACAATTACAGTATATGATGTCTGAGATACAATAACAAGAAGACTAGGTAAATATTAGGCTAGACAAAGTAAACATAAAATACCAAATTGATTTCGTATTTCATCGTGATTTTGCAAAGTTTGGCATGAGTGAGTTGATTCGTGCCGGATCAACTGAAGGTCCACTGCAACATAGTAGCAGAATATTAATGATGACAAAATCAAAAATGGGAGGTTAATGGTTGTTGGGGCACTTGAAAGACTGAATACATGAATAAATGAACAGCTGATTGACTGTGACTGACAGACTGGGAGAGATCAATGCGCTCAGTAAAGATCAAGCGCTTGCTGGACATAATGGTTTAGATGTTTGTACAATATTAATTTACGAACAACAGAGAATAGTCCCTGTGGAAAGACATTGAGAATTGTACTTCTGCCTGATTAGTTTAATTGTATGTGCTGAAATGTGGCTCATAATCAGCGCTGTCAATGGCAAAAACCCAAATGATTAAGTGACAAAAGCATTAAATGGACAAAAAGTGGCTTTAGAAGTAAATATATTCTTTATGTCCTTCATGCATTTCATTGAGTTTGTCAAACTCACAAAGGAATCGTTCACACAGAAAGTGTTCTTGGATGCTGTTTCTTTTAATTGCAACTACACACAGCATCTATTTTTTCAGCATTCTGCGTAAAAATATGACTTATGAACCCTGTTCTGCTTTTGCGCTCCATCTTGCTATTTTGCGCCATTTTGCGGATTATTTTTCGTGCAGAACCTCAGAAAAACAGATTTCATGTTTCTCACAGATTCGAGGAAGGAGAGGAAGAAACTTCAAGAACGTTGAAGACTTAAATGACTCCATCAGTCAGGTAAAACAAACAGATGTCTTATTTAGTCTTTTAGCACATAGATGAAGAAGACTATCATATTTTAACTTTACTTTTGGTTGTCTATGTTCTTGGAAGTACACACTTTGGAATCTTGAATGTCGTATGTTGTATTCAGGCGTTAAAGGCATAGTTCACTTTGAAATTAATTTTTGATATGTTTTAGCTTACCTCAAGGGCATCCAAGATGTAGGTGTCTTTGTGTCCACAGTATTTTCAATTTTGATATTTTTAGGTCAAACCGTTCTTGTCTGTCAGTCATAAAATGCAGGTCTATGGGGGTCCACCTCAAAGAGCATGCACAGAGAAGTCTAAATTACACATGATTTAATGACTCGTAAATGTAAGTACACACTGATGGTCTAAGACACGAAACGAGCGGTTTGTGTGAGAAAACGAACAGTATTTATATCGTTTTTACCTCTTGTAAACACAGCCACGTCCAAGTGATCTGAGGTCGCGATCGCTTCGGTCTTTTCCGGATAGCACCGGAAGGGATCTCTCGCAGGTATGCTCTTTGAGGTGGACCCCATAGACCTGCATTATATGACTGAAAGAAAAGAAAGGTTTGACCTAAAAATATCAAAATTGAAAATACTGTGGACACAAAGACACTTACATCCTGGATGCCCTTGAGGTAAGCTAAAACATATCAAAAATTAATTTCAAAGTGAACTATCCCTTTAATGGTGAAGGGTATAAGTAGGGGTTTGGCGTCAGTCAGATTTCAAATGTTTTTGAAAGAAGCCTTTTATGCTCACCAATGCTCAATTTTTTTAGTAAAACAGTAATATTGTGAAATATTATTACTATTTAAAGTAACTGTTTACTATTTGAATATATTTTATTCCTGTGATCAAAGCTGAATTTTGAGCATCATTACTCCAGTATTCAGTGTCACATGATCCTTCAGAAATTATTCTGATTATCAATAATGTTGAAAACCGTTGTGCTGCTTCATATTTTTAAGTGTATACATTTATTTTTAAAAGATAAAAAAATCGTACTGACCCCAAACTTTTGAAGAGTAGTTAAAAAAATTAGTTATGATTTAGGCAAGTTTGTGCAGAAATGCTAGAATTATTTCAGTTAAATTCAGCACAGCAGCTCTATTTCAGTAAATCTAATGGATAGTGATGCACATGATGTACACAAAAGCAAACTTAAGATACAATATGTAACTTTTTTGGCCACAAGACTGCACAGTTTACAACAATAACATGTTTATGACGCAGTGACGAGCTGAATGATGGGACTTGCTGTCAAGCTGATGGATCTAATAATGTTTATGGATGAGTGAAAACACTCATGTTTTTTAACATTACAGTGGTGTGAAGCAGGTCGCGATTGCTAAAGAGACAGATATCACACGCGAGTCCCGCGGATATAAATGAATAAGGACATTTAATTCTACAGAACTACACGCAAGTGCTGGATTACTCACACAGGTCAGTTTATTAGAGGAATTAAACTTGTGAGGGAACGCAGCGCTGTTTCACTTGGTCTAACGTTACACTATCACACTAAACGGCATTTAAATGTGCGTTGAAAGTTATAATGTTATTCTACGTGTTAGTTCGTTTTCTATACGAAACTAGCAGCTAGATCAAGATTAGAAAAGCGTACTGACCATATTCTAACATGTCATCATGTTGAGCTAACGTTAACATTGATTTGTTTTATGTACATTTGCTCACCTGCCTAATAAAGCTGTCAAGTCGTGACTCGTGAAGCTCTGTCGAGTCCAAGTTAGTCGTGGACGTGGAGCTCTCGGCATCTCAAAAACGCCCCGCTGATATTGATCCTCATTTTAGTTTTCCTTGTTTGTCCCAAAGTCTGCTTGCCATGGTTTATGTTTGAACGAAACAAGAACTTTGTGCCGCTAAACGTCGCGCATTACACAGTTGTCCATGTCTGTAGCCATTGTTACATCATGGCTATGGCATTTCGAGCGGAAACCGAGGATAGCACGGATATTGCGTCATTGACAGGCGACATTTTTTTCCGGGACGGCCACTTATTTAAAATTGGAATTTCTCTGAAATAAAAAATCTTTGGAGACTTTTGGGATATTGTAAGTACACAACTGCAGGAAATACATCACACTGTGCAAGTGATTTTTGGATATTTTATTACAAAATTCTTACATATTGGACCTTTAAGAAAATTAAGATTTTTTCTTCAAGTCCATTCCACCTGAGTTATTTAGCAAGTACATTTTTAGGTTACTAGCCACTAAATGTTTGGTTCCACAGCTGACTTCTTTCTTCACTGACATCTTTAATTTCTCTATTTCTCGAGCTGCTTTTCTCTCAGTGTGTTTTGATTTTTAGAGGAGTGGCCCGGTGGAAATCTAAGACATCAGGTGAGAATGATTCCCATCTTGTTGCACTAAAACTAGTGATGGAATACAGCCACATTCTGTTATAATATCAGTCTGTGTTGCCTTGTCGTTTCATGTTAGTAGTTCCCTGTTTAGTCTATTAGTCTCCCCAGGTGTCTCAGATTAACCACACCCCTTGTTATCCTGTTTAGATTGTTTGCCCCTGTATTTAAGCCCTGTGTTTTAGTCCAGTCTTTGTGAGTTCTTGTATGTTGTTACTGTCGATGTTGGTTATACTGTGTCTGAGTCCTGTTCCTAGTCTGAGTCTTTGTATAGTTTTCAGTTTATTGAATAAAGTGTGCTGCATATGGATCCTGCTTCCTCGTTTCTACCGCATCGTGACAGAAGAACTCACCGACTATGAGTCCAGCAGCCACAAGCAACCAGGCCCTAAGGAGATACCTGTCCTCTGTGTCACAAGATGGCCAGCCTTTAGTAAGGTATGTGAAGGACTTCTGGGTTTGCTGCCATTTAGCATCCCTAGACGACGCCGAGCTGATAGAGCTGTTCCGAAGTGGACTAGATAAGGACATTGCTCTTATGATGCCAGATGACTATACCGACTGGACACTAAAGCGGTATACCGACCTGGCCCTTTCCCTGAGCATTTAATCGTTTGCTGTTGACATGGAGAAGAAACTCTGTCAACCTGCAGTATCCCTTCTTTCTGGTCTTTACGTGACTCCCATTATCAAGCAACCCACCAGATCGATCTATAGCCGTCTGGTGTCCAGCGTGGCCGATCCCGCGCTGAAGTCAGCACGGGTTGCCAAGAAAGCTATCCTGCTTGGGACTCGGTTCGTAGAGACCGTCCAGCCCGAGACCGTCCAGCCCGAGACCGTCCAGCCCGAGACCGTCCAGCCCGAGACCGTCCAGCCCGAGACCGTCCAGCCCGAGACCGTCCAGCCCGAGACCGTCCAGCCCGTGACCGTCCAGCCCGAGACCGTCCAGCCCGAGCTTCACGTCAGCCACGTCCAGCCCGAGCTTCACGTCAGCCACGTCCAGCCCGAGCTTCACGTCAGCCACGTCCAGCCCGAGCTTCACGTCAGCCACGTCCAGCCAGAGCTTCACGTCAGCCACGTTCCGTCTGCCCAGCCAGAGCCTGAGCCTGTCACTCCCCCCAGGAAAATTTTCGGAGGGGGCTATAGGTCACCGCCGTGGCCGCCCGAGGGGTCTTCGCCGCCCTGGCCGCCCGAGGGGTCTTCGCCGCCGTGGCCGCCCGAGGGGTCTTCGCCGCCCTGGCCGCCCGAGGGGTCTTCGCCGCCCTGGCCGCCCGAGGGGTCTTCGCCGCCGTGGCCGCCCGAGGGGTCTTCGCCGCCCTGGCCGCCCGAGGGGTCTTCGCCGCCCTGGCCGCCCGAGGGGTCTTCGCCGCCCTGGCCGCCCGAGGGGTCTTCGCCGCCCTGGCCGCCCGAGGGGTCTTCGCCGCCCTGGCCGCCCGAGGGGTCTTCGCCGCCCTGGCCGCCCGAGGGGTCTTCGCCGCCCTGGCCGCCCGAGGGGTCTTCGCCGCCCTGGCCGCCCGAGGGGTCTTCGCCGCCCTGGCCGCCCGAGGGGTCTTCGCCGCCCTGGCCGCCCGAGGGGTCTTCGCCGCCCTGGCCGCCCGAGGGTCCGACAGCTCCGCCACGGACGCCCGAGGGTCCCACAGCTCCGCCCTGGACGCCCGAGGGTCCCACAGCTCCGCCCTGGACGCCCGAGGGTCCCACAGCTCCGCCCTGGACGCCCGAGGGTCCCACAGCTCCGCCCTGGACGCCCGAGGGTCCCACAGCTCCGCCCAGGTCACGCCCACAACCTGCTCCACCCTGGCCACGCCCACTGCCTGCTCCGCCCACACTTCACGGCCCAGTCCCACCATTGCCTGCTCGGACCTGGCCCTCCATCCCTCCCCCAGGACCGCCTCCGCTCCACCACCCTCCTGAACTGTCTAGTTTTTTGTTTTGATGGGCGTCGGGAGCCGCCCATAGAGGGGGGGCTATGTTATAATATCAGTCTGTGTTGCCTTGTCGTTTCATGTTAGTAGTTCCCTGTTTAGTCTATTAGTCTCCCAGGTGTCTCAGATTAACCACACCCCCTTGTTATCCTGTTTAGATTGTTTGCCCCTGTATTTAAGCCCTGTGTTTTAGTCCAGTCTTTGTGAGTTCTTGTATGTTGTTACTGTCGATGTTGGTTATACTGTGTCTGAGTCCTGTTCCTAGTCTGAGTCTTTGTATAGTTTTCAGTTTATTGAATAAAGTGTGCTGCATATGGATCCTGCTTCCTCGTTTCTACCGCATCGTGACACATTCGTTCCAAAACAAAGCGGATCAGTGATACCTTTTTCCTTTCATACTCTTCTTGGTTGCGTGAGGTAGCGTGGTTAAATTTAAGTCTGCAAACTGGCTTGATTTACTAAAGGATTGAGGTTTGATCGAGACACTTAAGCTCGGTTGCCCGAGGAGATGCAAGATGTAGAACGGCATGCTTTTTAAATAAAATTGTGCAAACAAAATAAAACATTTTGGACGTAGATTACTAAATCAATTATCAAAATAGTTACAGCACTACTGATTGGTTAGGCAAAAATAATTCTCTAGAGGAGAGCAGAAAGGTAGCAAACTATCACGAACGCAGGTGAATGACTGCAGAGGAAAGTGTGATCTGGTTCCAATTCAGCAGAAACTCAAAGACAGACCTTCAAGTTTACAAGCTGTTACAAAAGGAAATGCATTCTCTCTTTAAACGCATTCACTGAGACTGACTAGAAACAGGCGGGTGAAGAGATTAATGATTCGCAGGCAACGGTTAAGCAACAAACGACATTTCAGATCTCACATTAGTTCTACAGGCTGTTTGTCAATCTATCTATCTATGCACATTAATACAGATTTAATTAGAGAATGTCTCAATTGCATATTTAAAGTAACATTTTAGAAAATGTGTAATACAAAGCAATTGTCTTAAGCAGCGCAAAATGATCAAATGAAATAGCAAAATTAATTTTAATTCAGAAATTGAAAGCACGTTCATTAAAGAAAATAAGCAAGTCATTGCATTTCACCATTCCCAGTTGATTAACCACAGTACATTAAAGTAAAAAACTGTAACCTTGTCTGCAACCCACTTACTTGTGTAATATATCATATTTTTATGTTTCGAACTTTCTCAACAACTCAAAAGGTTAATAATTTATCCAGTTCCAAACTGGATTTCCCACCGTTGTCCAATGACTTCCGTACCTGAACACAGCAGTTAATGGTGGGAATGAAGTCAGTGATGGCTTGTGGTAGTGTCGTACCCTGTAAATTATCTCATTTCTGCCACTGTGCATCAGTAAAAGCACTAAAAGCACTAAACGTTTGGAAACGACACAGGGAGAAAGAACAGGAACATCTTTCGTTTACAAGCGGACTCTAATACATGCTTAAAATACTTCTGTTTGTACCCACGATCAAGTTTTATAAACAAACACATAAAACTTATTGCTTCCTGGGTAAATGTTAGCTTGACTGCTGTGTGAACTGACATCCCTGCTGATATAAGCCGTATTTCCATGACCCATCGTTCCCGCTGGCACATGCTGGGATGCAAACAGCTGTTACACAACTCTAGTGTAGGGGGTAATGCATTACAAGTAATGCGAGTTATGTCAAGTAACTTGGGAAGTAATGCATTACCTTTGAATTTACAACTAAATATGTGAGTTATTTTTTCAGATAAATAATACAAGTTACTTTGTTTTCCTATTAATTGAATGTTCGGCCCTACTGTCCCAATGTTGAGGGAAATTGTGAGTAAGTGCAGAGGTGTTGTGTGTGAACACGATGGTTATTGTAGATCTAGACTAAATGTGAGCATTTACTCATCTCACCTGCACAAAAACAGATTCAGTAATCCTCAAAATGAGTAAAACCATGAAATGCAAACTCAGAACATTACGCAAACCTGCAATAATGTTATATAACACAAATATACTTTATTTATTCTCACTTTATTAACCAATGTTGGTTTATTTCTCACTTTATTAACCTTTGCTGCTGACCTTTGATAATCCATTACAACCATATGAATAAGCAAAATTACTTTAGATAATCATCACATTTTTTTTTTTTTTTTTTTTTTTGCATTGCATTGCATTGCTGAATTGTTGAACTTCTCCTGCATCCTATTCTTCTGCAATCCAGGCTTATTTGTTTAACTTTTGGTGAGAAAGGGCCATTACAATTGCCAATATATATATATATATATATATATATATATATATATATATATATATATATATATATATATATATATATATATATATATATATATATATATATATATTTTTTTTTTTTTTTTTTATACAAATTTACAAATCAATCGTTCCATTTTTTGTTTAGTGATTACAATTATATGAAGCTTGTACATTTCAATAGAAAAAAATTAAAAAATATAAATAAGCAATACTAGACTGATAGATTAACTACTATTAAAAACAGATTCAAAATATTAATAAAAACTTTAATAGTATCTCAATGATACTAAAATAACACTGGTCCAAACTGCAGTGAAAAATATTTGGTGTAGGATTTACTTTAAAATGTCACGTTTTAATAAATAAGTAAAGTAGAAAGATTGAAGTAGCATTTCCCAGTAAAACATACTCCAATAAGCTTTGTTTTATTTACAACTTAGAAAAATATTTTTTTTACAGTGTTTTTGTTTTTTTAAACTTTAGAATTTCAGATTTTTAAGGAAATAATTAGGAAATAAATATATATTTGAGCATCTGCATGGAATTTTTTCATGACCGGATGCTGCAATGTTATATACGATATTTTTCTTCCTCATCAGGGTCAAAGGATCAGAATTCTTCTGATTTCTATTGTATCCAGTAAAAACACACTAACCGTTCCAAAAGTTCCTCACAAAAATTTAAAATTTCAAAAGTTCAAAGTTTGTTTCCATGAAACAAAGGAAAATTTCACGCGTGTTTTCAGTGGAATAGATTGTTATTTAGAGATGAATAATTATGCTATTTGTGTTCTTATTTAGGATGCTGTGTTTGTGCACATGTTGTGTCGATCAGCCGTGTCTCACCCTGCTCGATCGTTCACATCTGTGGAGATGAAAGGCCAAGCACAGAAATGCTTTCATATGCTGAAGGAAGCATTTCATTGCATGCTGTGCAAAAACAAGACTGTGTGTGTGTGTGTGTGTGTGTGTGTGTGTGTGTGTGTGTGTGTGTGTGTGTGTGTGTGTGTGTGTGTGTGTGTGTGTGGTGTGTGTGTGTGTGTGAGGGGGGGGGGGGGGGGGGGGGGTACATCACACTCCATTATTTTTGCCACCCAAACACCCAAAAAAAGTGTGATTCAAGAAAGACAAGGTTACATCACAGTCCACATCCTAAATATTCTAAAAAAAATATGTGTTGTTGCTTGGTACATTTTCATTTATACAATACTGCTCAAAGGTTTGGGGTCAGTACATATTTTTAAAATTAAATTAAAATTGTATTAAAGTTTTTATTTTGTTTATGCAAGGATCCGTTAAAGCTAGGTTGATGACGCATAAACAGAATTATGGAACTTGTCATCATGCCGACGGATCTAATAATGTTTATGGATGAGTTATACATTGATGTTTTTAACATGACTGTGGAATGAAGCAGGGCACGATTGCTAATAAGAGACAGATATCAGCGCCACACGCGAGTCCCGCGGATATAAAGGAATAGACCTTATTCAGAGCAGCGCCATGACAGGTATAAGAGTGAGGTTGAGAGGGATGGACTTGCAGTGTTTCCAATGGCATCTGCTTTAAAAAACTGTATAAAGCTCCTAGATTACTTACAATTTTCTACAGGTTATATTGTCTGGAGTTTTTTGTCAACTGAAATTTCTTGGAAAGATATTTTTCCAGTGTTTCATGAGCAGAACAATCCAAAAACACTTTAAATAACAGTACTGCCCATTGAAGAGCTGCATGTCTGTCCCTCACAGCCTTGCTTTCATTCCCATTAAACATCAAAGATGGCACTACTGTGGATAAGGTCTATAAGGACATCTCATTCTACCGAACTATCCGCAAGTGCTGTATTAATACTCACACAGGTCAGTTTATTAGACGAATGAAACTTGTGAGGAAATGCAGCGCTGTTTCACTTGGTCTATATCACACTAAACTGCATTTGAGTGTGTTGAAAGTTATAATGTTATTCTATGTGTTAGTTTGTCTGTATGAGACTAAGTATGCTAGATCAACATTAGAATAATATAGTGTTGTCAAAAAACTCGGTACTTCGGTACCAAGTCGGTACTAAAAAAACTTAACGGTTACGGTACCAGCTTTTCTAGGTACCGAGTACCGGGTTAATCCGGTTGTTGATGCGCTGTCCGCAAGGTGCAGAGTTGCGTCCTCTTCATAAAAACACTGAGACATGGCGACCGGCGCTGCTAATGCGGCTCTGAATCCAATTGTTGACAAGTCAAGAAAGGAGGAAAGAGCCACATATGGAAATATTTTGAATTAGGCTAATGTCACGTTGCCATAATGGGCCGTTCACATGTTTTTTGCGCGTGCAAATTTCAAATGTAGGCGCGCGGGAAGCGCGCTCATAATAGAAGCGACGTGCGAGCTTGTTTTTCCAGACTGTTGCATAGCGGAGACACGGGAGAGCGAGAGCTTGTGGAGAGAAGGAGAAAGCGGTGTGAACTGCGCTCTCCGTGATGACGAGGAAGTATCAGCAAATAATTAATTGATTTTTTTAGCCCTTGCATTAGAAATCAGCAACAGGGTTCTCAAGTTTTGAAGCAGGCAAGAGTGACATTTTTGGCAGTTTTGGATTAAATAAAAGTACAGTTAAGTCAAATAAAACATGTTTTATCTCCTGTATAGTTTGGTACTACAATAAGCCATTCATTAACATTAATGCATTATCTAACATCAACACATTGAGTGAACAATATATTTTTACAACATTATTTAATGTTTGTGAATGTTATTTAATACATACACTTGATTGTTCATATTTGTTCACTTCATTCATTGTGCATTAAATAATGTTAACAGAAAAAACTTTTGATTTTAAAAACGTATTAGTACATTTTTAAATTAACCCCAAGGAGAATAATTGCTACAGTAACTATGGTTTATTGTTAGGTAATTTTATCTAATGTTATCTATCAAATAGAATCTTCTTATTGTAAAGTGTTTTTAATACTACAGTTTCCATCTTTGTAACCGTGATATACACTTTAATATATGTAAATTTAATCTAAATTAAGCTTTGGTACCGAAATTGGTACCGAGAACCGTGAATTTTCACTGGTATTGGTACCGAATACTGAAATTTTGGTACCGTGACAACACTAGAATAATATACTGGTCATATTCTAACATTTCATCATGTTGAACTAAATAACATTGATTAGTTTTATGTACATTTGCTCACCTGTCTAATAAAGTACATACAAGAGCGGTGTCGCTGTCAAGTCGAAGTTAGTCGCGGACGTGAAGCTCTCGGCATCTCGAAAACGCCTCGCTGATATTGATCTACGTTTTATATCTCCTTTTGTACCAAAGTCTGCTTGCCATGGTCCATAATGTTTGATCGAAACAACAGCGTAAGCGTGCCGCTAGACGTAACGCAGTTGTCCAACTCTGTCGCCATGGTTACTATGGCAGTATGACCGGTAACCAGGGATAGCGGGGATATTACGTCACTGATAGGCGACAAGTTTAAAATTGGAATTTCTCTGAAATTAAAAATCTTTGGGGACTTTTGGGATATTGTAAGTATACAACTGCAGGGAATATATCACACTGTGCAAGTGATTTTTGGATATTTTACAAAAATCTTACATATTGTAGCTTTAAAAGTGACAGTAAAGACATTTATAGTGTTATTGAATATTTCCTTTTCAAATAAATGCTATTCTTTTAAAGGGTACCTAAGAGTTGACTCGGAGTCGCTGATATGAATTGTTCGACGAACGATGCTTTTTCTTTGTCTAGATGACGTCAACTTGACAAGTTATTTGAATAAGATATGCCCACTTATTGCGCTCGGAGACGCCAGGGAAAACTAACATCATTTCGAGACGCTGTTTTGAAGTGCGACGCAAAAGCAAACTTTTTTCATCTGCCCAGTGAGGAGCATTTGAAGACTAAGTGGCTACAGTTCATATACACAACTATACCACAAAGGTATAGCCCGGACCATGTTGTGTTCGCGTCATTTTGAAGATGATTGCTTCACAAACCTAAATGCTATAAATCCCCTTAACGCCGACTGTCGCGAATTCGCATCAAACCACTTCCATTCCGACTGCAGGTGAGATAGCGTGTGTATTCCCCCAATGCCTGTTTGTGCACATTCGATACATACCTAGGAACCTTTTGCACGCACTGGTTTCTCTTAGGACCGTTCGGAGTGGGAACTACATCCGGTTCACGGAAGCTAATATTTTGGTTAGCAAAATCCGCATATCAAGGCCGCAAATGTGGAGAAATTGCCCAAAATGAGTAAAGTTGTGCTAAGATAAAAATATGTACCAGCTTATTGATTGTTTCTATAGCTATGTTATTAAAATAGACTTCATGTGACGAATATTTTTTACGTACTCTGTATATTTCTGTTTGTCGCGAATTCGCGACATTCGTCCATAACGGCTGGATTCGGCTATAAATAGTGCTCTATTTAGATGGATTTGAGCCAAAAAAAATTATTTATTTATTTTTTTTTACCAAAAAATTGCATGTTAGGATATAACACTATAAGAATATATCACTTATGCACTGGATAAACAAGGAAAGAGATACACAGTGTAACATGGAATGTATAAAAACTACTGTCAATGTTAGGGAGTATTGTATAGGGAGTAAGGGAGTGTTTTGTTTCTTGCTGTTGTCAAGATTTATTAATTTGTCAATTAAAGTTTAGAAGTTCTAACAACTTTGTGACATAAATAAAATCTACATACCTGAGATGGAAAAATGTGTTTTATTAATTTTACAATTTTGTAAAAAATTTACCATAAATGCCTGTTGTCGCTAATTTGCATCATACCTAAATTTATATCTATTATATATGCTATAGACAAATTAACAATCTCAACTAAATTTAGCATCAGCTTGGAGCCAGAAACACACATAATACATTTTTTTATATAATTGTAAATAAATTCAGGCGTTATAAAGTATGGATTTGCGAGCCGGCTGATACTGAATGAAGGTTCAGTACCGAGTTTATTTGGATCAGCTTCCTTCTCCGAATCACAACCTGTAAGTAGGCTATTATTAATATTAATTGTTGCTTTTATGTTTTATGTATCATGCTCAATAATTATTTTGTGTGTTGTGTAGGCTACGCACAGCGCAGCTTCTAGGTCTTCAATGTCAATTGTATTGAAATGTGAAGTGTTTGTCGTTGTTAATGGAGTTGTCATAAATAATATAGCTATAACGTTACCTTTTAGTACTGCATTATCAATATGTTTATGCGTTGGGGTAACGCAAACAAAGACTGAATGTGCTTTTACCACTAAACTTTGGGCTATGGTAGCTAACATATCACCGCAGATTAGCATCACGCAAAGGCGGGGTTTAGAAAAATGACTCGCTAAACGATTCATACAGTATGGGAGCCGGTGAGCAAATCAGGTAAAAAAAATGCATATTATAAGACAACAAAAGTGTTTTTTGTCATTGCATGCTTGTAAAACGTCTCGGTTACTGATGTAACCCTCGTTCCCCGAAGGAGGGAACGGGAGACGTGACGTCGACGTGGCGACGTTAGGGGATCACTTCAGGGAGCCCTATCAACTTCGAGTGTCTACAGAACAAGCCAATGAACGTTGGCGTGCGTGAAACGCGTCACGCGCCCCGCCCCGCAGCGCGGGTATAATGCTTTGTTTCCAGTCAAGACTTAGAGAAACTTGTGCATGCTTTCATCACCAGCAGGGTGGATTATTGTAATGGACTCCTCACTGGCCTTCCTAAAAAGACCATAAGACAGTTGCAGCTCATACAGAACGCTGCTGCCAGGATTCTGAGCAGAACCAGAAAATATGAACATATCACACCAGTCCTCAGGTCTTTACACTGGCTCCCAGTTACATTTAGGATTGATTTTAAAGTATTATTATTGGTAATATAAATCATTCAATGGGCTAGGACCTCAATACATTGCAGATATGCTCACTGAATATAAACCCAACAGATCACTCAGATCATTAGGATCACATCAGTTAGAAATACCAAGGGTTCACTCTAAGCAAGGAGAGTCTGCTTTTAGCTACTATGCCAGCCGCAGCTGGAACCAGCTTCCAGAAGAGATCAGATGTGCTCCTACAGTAGTCACATTCAAATCCAGACTCAAAACACTTCTGTTTAGCTATGCTTTTACTGAATGAGCACTGTGCCACTGTTCGTCCGACTGTTTTTACTGTACTTTATTTTATTTTTTATTCTAAACTGTTTTAATTATTCTTATTTGTTTTGATTATTTTATTTTCTCCTATGTAAAGCACTTTGAATTACCATTGTGTATGAAATGTGCTATATAAATAAACTTGCCTTGCCTTGCCTTGCCTATAAGCAGGAAGCGGACGCACGCACTCATTGTTTTTCGCTGAGGAGCCGAGATAGAGACGGCCGTACAGCGATGGTCAGCAACTGTGGCGGCGGGACGTCACGTCTCCCGTTCCCTCCTTCGGGGAACGAGGGTTACATCAGTAACCGAGACGTTCCCCTTCAGTCGCTCACGTTCGACGTGACGTTGACGTGACGTTGACGTGACGACGTTAGGGGATCCCATGGAAAACGCCATCGGTTGCTGCCACATCCAGCGCCCTACGCAAGACTCTCAGACCCTCAACTGCTGGGGCGGAAGATCTGCGTAGAGGGAGTTCAACTGCTGTTCCATATACCCACACCGTGAACTCTTGGATAACACTGGGAAAGCGTGCCTTCCCAGGGGAGAGGGACGCTGCGGAAGCCACATCCTGCCCGAAGGGAGGTAACATGTGGAGAATACTCATATGGACTGGCCAGAGGGGCAGTGCAACATATGGAATGTCACTGGGGTGGCTCCACGCACTCATTGTTTTTCGCTGAGGAGCCGAGATAGAGACGGCCGTACAGCGATGGTCAGCAACTGTGGCGGCGGGACGTCACGTCTCCCGTTCCCTCCTTCGGGGAACGAGGGTTACATCAGTAACCGAGACGTTCCCCTTCAGTCGCTCACGTTCGACGTGACGTTGACGTGACGTTGACGTGACGACGTTAGGGGATCCCATGGAAAACGCCATCGGTTGCTGCCACATCCAGCGCCCTACGCAAGACTCTCAGACCCTCAACTGCTGGGGCGGAAGATCTGCGTAGAGGGAGTTCAACTGCTGTTCCATATACCCACACCGTGAACTCTTGGATAACACTGGGAAAGCGTGCCTTCCCAGGGGAGAGGGACGCTGCGGAAGCCACATCCTGCCCGAAGGGAGGTAACATGTGGAGAATACTCATATGGACTGGCCAGAGGGGCAGTGCAACATATGGAATGTCACTGGGGTGGCTCCACGCACTCATTGTTTTTCGCTGAGGAGCCGAGATAGAGACGGCCGTACAGCGATGGTCAGCAACTGTGGCGGCGGGACGTCACGTCTCCCGTTCCCTCCTTCGGGGAACGAGGGTTACATCAGTAACCGAGACGTTCCCCTTCAGTCGCTCACGTTCGACGTGACGTTGACGTGACGTTGACGTGACGACGTTAGGGGATCCCATGGAAAACGCCATCGGTTGCTGCCACATCCAGCGCCCTACGCAAGACTCTCAGACCCTCAACTGCTGGGGCGGAAGATCTGCGTAGAGGGAGTTCAACTGCTGTTCCATATACCCACACCGTGAACTCTTGGATAACACTGGGAGAGCGTGCCTTCCCAGGGGAGAGGGACGCTGCGGAAGCCACATCCTGCCCGAAGGGAGGTAACATGTGGAGAATACTCATATGGACTGGCCAGAGGGGCAGTGCAACATATGGAATGTCACTGGGGTGGCTCCAGCCTGAGAAGGGGGAGGCTACACCAGACAGTGACGGAAGAGCGGACTCTGCCAAGGGAAAGACACGGGCTCACAGCAGGGAGCTGGTCATGGAAGAATACTCATATGGGATCGCCGCAGGGATCACCACATATGGAACCCAGCCTAGCACAAGTTACACAAGCATACGAGCACTAGGCCTGGCGTTGGACGCTCCGCAACGTCCGACTGCCAAAGGGGTGCGGAGGAGCTCACAGGGTTCGCCTGAGTGGGGAACTCGACTGGAGCAAAAAGCGCACGTATCCGCTCCATGTGGAGGGGAGTGGCGCAGCAAGCCGACACAAGAGTGGAAACTTCGGTGTTACCGGCTGGTTGAAGCGAGCACACAGGAAGAAACCGGCTCAACACGTAGGCTATAAAACCTAGCGAACGTGTTAGGTGTCGCCCAGCCCGCAGCTCTACAGATATCTGTCAGCGAGGCGCCGTGTGCCAGCGCCCAAGAAGAAGCGACACTCCTGGTGGAGTGGGCTCTCAACCCAGGCGGGCAAGGCACGCCTTGGGCTTCGTAAGCCAAGGCGATGGCATCCACTAACCAGTGGGCCATCCTCTGCGTTGGAGACAGCCTTTCCCTTCTGCTGGCCTCCGTAACAGACGAAGAGCTGATCTGAGGTCCTGAGGCTTTGTGTTCTGTCCACGTACAGGCGCAGAGCGCGGACGGGACAGAGAAAAGCCAGGGCTGGGTCTGCCTCCTCCGAAGGCAGCGCTTGCAGGTTCACCACCTGTCCCCGAAGGGAGTGGTAGGAACCTTTGGCACGTATCCGGGCCGGGGTCTCAGGATCACGTGAGAGTTAGCCGTGCTGAATTCTAGGCACGATTCGTCGACCGAAAATGCATGCAGGTCCCCTACCCTCTTGATAGAGGCCAATGCAACCAGGAGTACTGTTTTACAGGACAGAATTTTTAACTCAGCTGACTGCAAAGGCTCAAAGGGTGGTCTCTGCAGTGCCGAAAGGACCAGAGACAAATCCCAAGAGGGTATAGAGAGTAGGCGAGGAGGATTTAGTCTCCTTGCTCCCCTCAGAAATCTGACGATCAGGTCGTGCTTTCCCAACGACTTACCTTCAACTGCATGGTGATGTGCGGCAATGGCGGCAACATACACTTTAAGGGTGGAGGGAGACAGCCTTCGCTCCAACCCATCTTGCAGGAAGGAAATCACGGCTCGGATCGAGCAAGTTCGGGGTTCTCCTCATGAGAAGAACACCAGTCAACGAATAGGTTCCACTTCAGAGCATAGAGGCGCCTCGTAGAGGGGGCTCTAGTGGAAGTGATGGTGTCAACTACCACAGGGGGTAGGTCACCTAGAAGACATGGAGTTTCCAGAGGTCTGGACGCGGGTGCCACAGGGTGCCCCGTCTCTGAGAGAGCAGGTCCTCTCTCAGAGGAATGGGCCAGGGAGGGGCTGTCGCGAGGAGCACTAGTTCGGGGAACCAGGTTCGGTTGGGCCAATACGGTGCAACTAACAAGACCTGCTCCTCATCCTCCCTGACTTTGCACAAGGTCTGTGCAAGAAGGCTCACTGGGGAAAACGCATACTTGCGTAGGCCCGGGGGCCAGCTGTGTGCCAGACCATCCGTGCCGAGGGTCCCCTCGGTCAGGGAATAGAACAACTGACAGTGAGACGTGTCCAGGGCGGCAAACAGATCTACCTGTGCGGTCCCGAAGCGCCTGAATCAGCTGGACCACCTGGGGATGGAGTCGCCACTCTCCCGGTAGCACCTGCTGCCGTGAGAACTCGTCGGCTGCACGGTTGAGCAGGCCAGGAATATAAATGGCACGAAGCGACCTCAGATGCTTCTGACTCCAAAGGAGGAGATGGCGGGCGAGTTGTGACATGCGGCGGGAGCGTAAACCACCCTGACGGTTGATGTACGCAACGGTCGCAGTGCTGTCCGTACGGACCAGCACATGCTTGCGCTGTAGCGGCGTTTTGAAGCGGCTCAATGCAAGATGTACTGCTAACAACTCGAGGCAGTTGATTGCCAATGCAGTTGAGGCCCGTCCACAGACCTGAAGCTGCATGCTCGTTGTACGTGGCCCCCCAGCCGCTGGCAGAGGCATCCGTGGAGACCACAGAATGCCTGGACACTTGTTCTAGGGGAACATCTGCCCGAGGAACAAAGGGTCCGACACAAGCTGAGAGTTTGGCGACAGTGCGGCGTCACTTGACCGGCACGAGCCGGGACTCGGGAGCCAGTGTTGGAGCGGCCTCATATGAAGCAATCCGAGTGGCGTACCGCGGCTGCAGATGCCATATGCTTCAGGAGCCTCTGAAACAGTTTCAGTGGAGCCGCTGTTCTGCGTCTGAGCGTGCTCACGCAGTTCAACACTGACTGGACGCGGGCCTTGGTGAGGCGCGCTGTCATGTTGATCGAGTCCAACTCCATACTGGGAAAAGAGATCCTCTGCCCGGGGGTGAGTTTGCTCTTTTCCCAGTTGACCCGAAGCCCTATGGCTGAGGTGACTGAGCACCATGACCCTGTGTTCGCACAACTGCTCTCTGACTGGGCGAGAATAAGCCAGTTGTGACAGGGCCAGCCCGAAGGGTAAGACTTTGTACTGATATGCCCGTCCCTCGAACGCAAAGCGAAGAAACGGTCTGTGTCAAGGGAGAATTGAGACATGAAAGTACGCGTCCTTCAGGTCGATCGCTGCAAACCAATCTTGGGGACGGATGCATTTGTAAATGCGTTTCTGCGTAAGCATCTTGAACGGGTAGTCTGTTGAAGGGACCGGTTCAAGACACGCAGGTCCAAGATTGGCCGTAACCCACCGCCTTTCTTGGGTACAATGAAGTACGGGCTGTAGAGGCCGGTCTTCATATCGGCTGGAGGGACCGGCTCGATCGCGTCCTTCGCCAGTAGGACTGCGATCTCTGCCCTGAGCACAGGGGCACTGTCCGACAGAACACGGGTGAACAGAATGCCCCTGAATACAGGGGGACGCCGGGCGAACTGAATCGCATAGCCGAGTCTGACAGTACGGATGAGCCAGCGAGACGGGCTGGGAAGCACTAGCCAGGCTCCCAGACACCGCGCAAGCGGAACCAACGGCACCACAGACGTACCCGGGGTGGGGCAGCGCGGCGGAATGCAGGGACCCGACTCGGACGGCATAGCGGCCCGGAGTGGGGTCTGAGTGTGTGGTGCAACATGTACCTGCTTCCGTCGAATGGCAGAGTGAGTGTGCGGAAGCGTCAGTGCGTCCAGAACACAGCCACTGCTGCTCGCTGGCGAAGAAGAGGGGCTCAGGGTGACAAGGCATAGCGTTGTCGACCGCCAAGCGCGCCCTCTTGGGACCCAGAGGTTTCAGAATTGCTCTTTAGTTGAAAATGAGGGTACCACTAGCCCGTGGGTCAGTGGCGGAACAGAAAAAGGAAACAAAGATTCTCCACCCGGCCCTCCACCGGGGGAAGGAGCGGTGCCTTCACCACCTCCTGAAGAGCAACTTGATCCACTCTGGGTCGCCCGTCTCAGGGTCGTTAGTACCTGCGCTTGCCTCCTGGTTTGGCAGCGGGCTGGACGGGCATGGTCAACTTCCTGCGGCCTGCCCCACGCCGAGGCCTGGATGGTGGCTGCTGCTGCTAAGGCTTAGCGGGAGCGGAGGACGCCGCAGGAGGTCGACCTCGGCGACGAGCGGACGGAGGAGCTGCGGCCGGCGGACGGAGGGACGCAGCGGTCCGCCGGGGCAGGATGTGTCGGATGGCCTCCGTCTGCTTCTGGGCGGCCGAGAACTTTAGGGCGAAGCTCTCGACCGCATCGCCGAATAACCCAACCTGGGAAGAGGGGCATCCAGGAACCGACATTTATCGGTGTGGCTCATATCCGCGAGGTTGAGCCAGAGGTGGCGCTCCTGGACCACCAAGGTGGACATCGCCTGACCGACTGAACATGCAGTTTCCTTCGTCGCTCGGAGAGCGAGGTCGGTTGCCACACGGAGCTCCCGGAGGAGCTCTGGGTCAGAACCACCCTCGTTCATGTCCATGAGCGCCTGGGCCTCGATGGACCTGTAGAAGCGCTATGGCATGGAGGGCAGAAGCAGCCTGTCCACAGGCTCTGCAGCCTTGGACGGGAGGCGTGGATTGCCCCGCCAGGAGGAAGCGGGACACAATTGCATCGAGACGGCACGCTCCACCGGGGGAACATCCACATACCCCTTAGCCGCCCCGCCGTCGAGGGTGGTGAGGAGGGAGGAGCCACTAGGACAGCTTCTGGCACTATACGGCGCCTTCCACGTCCTAGTAAGCTCCTAAGCACTTCCGGAAAGAATGGCACTGGGGCGGAGCGCTGAGAACCAGCACGGCCCGCCCGAGATACCAATCGTCCAACCGAGAAGGCTCGGGACTTGGTGGAGGGTTCCACACAAGCCCGACCTTCTCGGCGGCCCGGGAAAGCATAGCCGCCCATTCTGGATCTGACTCGGGCAACGCCACACTCCCAGAGAGGGGCAACGCAGCCGAATCCTCATCTCCAGAGGACTGAGCTCCCCCTCCGATGCTGCGATCGACATCTGATCGTCAGATGTCAGGCTGGCCAGGACCGCTGGCACAACGAGAGACGGCTGGCCGACAACGAGAGGGGCCAGTGCGTTCGTTTGGGGGCTCCAACGGCGGCAGCGCTTGAGAGGCGTGAGGGGCCCACGGAGATTGCCTCGGTGGGGAAGCCCTCACGGTAATCCTCAGATCACCCTGACCATGCGCAAAAGTAGGTCTATTCTGAGGTCCAGAATAAACACTATATCTGGGCATAGGCGAGGGGACTGCACCTCCCTTGAGGTAAGCGAGTCTTGATCTAAGCGCTGCCATAGTCATATTCCCGCAATGAGAACATGAACTATTCACAAAAGCTGCTTCAGCGTGCTGAATGCCCAAACACGAGAGGCAACAATTGTGGCCGTCTGCTGGCGCCAGGGAACACCGCACCCAGAAACGCACAAGCGGAATGTCATCCTAAAAGGACGCAGCGTCACGCTTGTGTTGCTCTTTTAGTTGAAAACAAAAAATATAAAGAGAAAAAATAACTCTCTCAGTGCTGAAGCACCCAGGGATAGCCGCGGTGTAATCGGGGTACACACTCACGAGAGGAACGCCCACCGAGACCGACACATACAGACACACACACACACACAAGCAATGCTGTGAAAACAGCAGTTGTGAGCTGTAATGCTCGTGGCCACCGCTGATGCGCCGTCACACCAGCACTGGAACAGAGTATTCTCTTTGAAGTCTTCAACGATCGATGCAGCAGTCTGCAGAAACTCAGAGTCAAAACGAAAGCTCGGCTCCGAAGCGAAAGACAATGAGTGCGTGCGTCTGCTTCCTGCTTATACCCGCGCTGCGGGGCGGGGCGCGTGACGCGTTTCACGCACGCCAACGTTCATTGGCTTGTTCTGTAGACACTCGAAGTTGATAGGGCTCCCTGAAGTGATCCCCTAACGTCGTCACGTCGAACGTGATGAGCGACTGAAGGGGAACTGTTGTTGGGGACTCCCAGAACAATATTAGGAACATTTTAAATGCCGTAATAGGTGCCCTTTAACTTCTAACATTGATAATCAGAAATGTTTCTACAGCAGCAAATCAGCATATTAGAATGATTTCTGAAGGATCATGTGACACTGAAGACTGGACATCTTTCATCTCCATTGATCACCATTCAAAAAACATTTTTTAAGCAAAAATCTCATTTTTATTATCTTTTTAGTCATTCAGTGCAAATGCACAGGAGTAATTTTCAGGTAATATAAGTTTGTAAGTGACTCATCAAGCACTTTTTGTGTGTGAATAATTTTGTCTGTGTGTATTTTAACTGTTGTATAAAATATCTTCCACAACTGTAAAGTCAAACTCAACCTGCACTGTGATGGAAACTTGGCTTAAACATCCAGTATCTAGTGTATAAAGAGAGAAAGAGCAATAGAAACAGAAGTTACTGATATAAACAGTGGTAATATTTATTTTGTAATCTGACCATGAAACCAGGCAAGCTGTCTGCTGTGAGAAAACTCTCCTGCGATTTCCAGACGACACACCTAATCTTTTCTTCTGCTACAGAGTCAGCATCTGACGCATAAGTGTTTCTGTCAGAAGATAACAAAAGCTTTAAAAGTGCTTCAGGTGCATCATCAATACATCAACAGAAAGTTGCCTCCTTTTTTATGTCGAGGTTCATGTGCTTGACTGTGCATATTCTTGGAAATGTGCAGGATTTTTAAGATAAAATTAACTGTGTGTTGCAAGCCGACCAAAACTTAAAGCACTTACAGAATGAACAAAGAAATATATTATATTATACAGTAGTCGCCAAAAGATGTCCGGAGGGGAAATTTGTTTTAAGTTCAATTAAACCATCAAAATATGAGGAAAATATTTTAAATATGAGACAATCTGACAAAATTACATGGCAAAAAAGGCAAACTACAGCTACAAGTTTTATTTTACCATGCAAAAAAAAAGAAAGTAAAGCTAACAGGAAAAAGCATACATCGACTACAGTTATTAATATTTTGTTGGTTCTCTATTGTTTTAGTATGCGTTCATAACTTCTTCGTATGACAGCCTGGCCAAATATTATGTCTGCACAATTTGGCATGTTTCATTACGTTATCACAAATAAATAAATTGACTGCACGCACAACTTTCTATGATTACAATGATATTATTATATTATTATTATAGATGTTATTATTATAGATGTATAAAATTGTTTATTTTTATAAAACTATCTAAAAACATGTGGTGGACCTTTTGTGGTTATGCATGGCAAACAGTTTTTTTTATTTCTATACTTTTATTTTCACATTTTGAAGTCAATATTTATTTGTATTAAGCTATCAGAAAACATGTGGTGGACATTTTTTAGAGCAGTACAACAAAAGTAAAATCTGTTTTGACAGCTGTTTTAATTGTTTTGACAACAATGGGCTTAGTTCAGATGAATATGTCAAATCAGCGGATAAAAACATGTAAAGCCCAGATATGGTTTAAATGCTTCTGCGAGCTTTCACAAAAAAATTCAAGATCTATACACACCTCAAGCTAGAATAACTTCAGTCTGTGACGCTGGTCTGAATCATTCAGCACAGCTGTAGATGAGCTCGAAGAACATGTGGACAGATCTGAATGTGTACTTCATGATTAAGAGCATGCATGCTGTTATCAATAAAATATTTGATAAACGTGGTGTAAACAACACTTCTTTAAACAACATCAGTTTTAGATTTCGTTTCCTTGTCTTGACCAACGTCTTTCATCTCCTGCCAGATCTCTGCTCAGAAATGTTCAGTTTAACCTTTCCATGCAATACATGTCAATTTTTAGTTGTTCAAAGAAATAACCATACATAGACTGAATTCAATGGGATTTTCTTCAAATACAGGGAGACTGTGGATGTGGAGGCAGAGTAAATTGAACTCCCAATAACATCTGAAAATAACAAAAGCTGAAAGCATGGAGTTTATGGTGCACATCTTAAGCTATGTTTGCTGTAGTTACAGAGGACTGGAGTTTATTTCTGTGCTACACTTGAAATGCAAATTACACAAATAGCTCTGAAACATCATGACTTGATTCAGAATTGCATATTAACTAATTACAACTGCACTTTTTGACTTGAAAACATTAACCCTAAATCCTGATGAGAAATAATAGTCTGAAGAAAAAAAAATCACATAAAAACATGGAACCATTTATAGAAATTTTAGGCAAATACTTTAAAAAAATAAAAAATAAAAGTTTGCATGTGTTTTTGTTGAGTATCATATTTTTCCACAAGCAAGCTATAGTCATCCTGCATTTCAGCCAAGAGCAAGGCAAATAAACCACATCTGTTCCTTATCTAGGTCACGAAATCTGTATATATTATATAGTATATAGTAATCTCAGCCTTAAGCAGCCATAAGAAGCAGAATCAATAAAAGAAAGAAGAGAACAGTATAAAAAGAGACAATGGTCGCAAGTTCCGTTGAATTGTGTTGGTAAAGACAGAACTTGCGAGTTGGCTTTGGGAAATGCATCTAAAAACACAACAATTACAATTTACTTAAAAATTAACAGGGTTTCAGTTTTAATGTTTTTCAGTTGAAGTCACTATTATAGTGATCAGTGTTTCCTTTAGTTGGACTCTTGACCCTTGACTTTTTATTTTTGTCATCTCTGGCTGTCATAACAGTACGTTTATAAAAAGAGATCTGTTTCAACAATCTCATCTGAAGTCTAAATACTCAAGTGTGTTGTAACATTCTTACTCAATGATATTACCGAAACAGCCAGTGTTGCAGTAATCAGATATTATGATACATTTTTAAACATGCTGTGCACATAAAAAAAAAAAAAAATTGGACTACTGAATGATTCAGACACACAAACATCAACAATCAGCATATGAATCAACAATGGTGACAATCAACATAAATCTTCATGCCGCAGTGCATGCTGGGTGCCAGCATAGTACAAAACTCCATCATGCATTGAAGCATGGATAAATAAAGGATACAGCTGAATTGTCCTCTTTTCTTTATTATTATTTTCTTTTTTTTTGCTGTTGTTTTTGTTGTGACTTTTAGTGGCTTGTTACGAATAGTGTGTTGATTGTCACTATTGTTGTGGATTGTATGATGAGTGTTGACACGTGTCTCAATGTCCAATTAAAAAATACATAACCCTGCACCACTCTGTATGAAGAAAAGCTAATTGGCTGATTGTAGGTGGTTTTTAACTCATTCATAGCTCAACTCATTCACTCATTTCTTATAAACATTTCCTAATGATGCGAAGACATACAAAACACAACAATGGTGACACTCAACAAATAAAACACAAGTTACTACATAAACCCCATTACTAAAAGAGCTGCTGATAGAGAACCAAATATAAATTTAGCAGCACAGATTAAACCGACAATAATCAAAAATCTTTACAGATAATCTGTACATGATGCATTGCATGCTGGGTGCCTTCATAGGCCCTGTTTAAACCTGGTATTAAGGTGTGTTTTGGTTGATCGAATCACAAGTGGACGACGCTAAATACAGGTAAACGGGGTCTAAAAAGGTTTGACTCGTCCACTTCTGACACTTCCACAGGTAGATGAAAACGCATTCGCCTGGATTGCTTTCGTAATGTAAACGCTTGTGTGGTCGAATGTGTTCAAACAGCACAAAAGACCGTCTACTGTCCGTCTACTGATCTAATGAGTAAACAGAATGGGAAGAGCACTAGCTAGAAGGGATTTAAACTTTGTTGGCTGAAGACCCAAGTTTGGTTTGAAGATGAAAAATGTACCAAGCTCATGTTCTCTCACCATTCCTGATGTCTAACACACACTCACAGCGTTCGGCTGGTCTTACTGCTGTCAAAGAAACTAAAGCTGATGCTCTCTGTGTGTTTCTCTGTTTTCGCCAGTCGTTTCATATGTAAATTGCGTGAGCTTTTTTCATCCATTAAATCGAAAGATCTGGAAAAGTCCATTCATTCCCCGCCCACAGACCCTCCCCTAGAAGAAATCAGGACAGAAGTGGATGAAAGTGGACAAAAAATATCTCCCTTGTCCACTTGTGATCCGATCCACCAAAACACATCTTTATACCAGGAGTAAGCAGCCATAGTTCATATGCACTGTAGAAATACAGAAGATGCTTTTTTACAGTAATTTTTGTTTTCCAATACTGTAAACTCACAGTAAGCAAGCTTTTTCTTGTAAAAACTTCACTAAAATTGCCAGTAAAGTACTGTAGATTTTACAAGAAATTTACACGGCAGTTACACAGCATAATCACTGCTGTTAATGTATAATGTGAGATCATCTAGCCTGTCCCATCAGACTCTAGTACATTTCATTTCATTTGTACATAGAGTTGGCACGCTCCATTGACAAGCCTTAACTCCTTGTAGGCGGGAACTCTATGAAGTCTAAAACTATTGCATCTGCCAGTCATCTTGATCTGCCATAACCAATCGCTAACGTTTGGTTGTGACATTTTTTCAGTATTTTCCTGAACCCCGTGGTGGAGATGGCCTCCACAAAACTAGCAAATATTGTTCTTTGGCAGCGTTGGCTACGAATGGCTTCGCTCATCTTTCTCGCTGCCATTACTGAACTACAACTCAAAATAACCACAAATCAACATCAACGTCATCGTTCTCACACACTCCCTCTGTTCGATGATTGGCCCGTAAAAAATTGTTTGGAGAAAACCAAAATCTACAGCAGAATCCCAGACATAGTACTGAAGGAAATTTGTAGGAGCAGCGTCAGGCTAAGTCTCATCCACAGGTGTTAAAAACTCTTTGTAGTGTTGAATGCTGAACTATTAATACAGTTAATTAATCAATTAAGTCTTCTGAAGGAAAGAACAAGAACAAGAACAGAACAAGCACAAGATGAAGCTGATACAAGAGAAGTTCTACTGTGAAATTACTGTGAAAGTAATGCAATTATTAGACTAGAACATACTGTAATTTCACACTTTCCCTAACAACTAATCTACTCTTCGAGCAAAAGGCACAACACGGCACAACACAGACGCTTCCATTGAAATCAACAAAGCTACAATGGTGCCAAAAAACAACACCAAATTTAAATGATGCATTTGATGCTCTAATTTTAACCATAACGAGAGCAGTACATGATAGATCTAGTTAAATGGGTCTTTTACTAAATATGGCATCATTTTCTATGTGAAATCTGGGAAACAGTAGGATTACTGTATGCTATTTTAATGCGTTTCCTTCTTAATGTGTGAACGTTTGGGCAAATTAGACTTCTGAGCGCTCATAGTAACACAAAGCTCCACGTTATAATCCACATCATTTTCACGTCCGATAGGCCTTTGAGAATTTTGTTCTCATAAAAGTGATTTGTTTGACGCAAGCAAATAAATCAGTAATTTAATACTTGCTATGTGAACTAGTAAACATTACAAAGGCCAAAGCCAGCTTAAGAGCAACAGTGGCATTTGGAGTATTCAAGTGTGTGTATGTGTGCGTCTGCATCTTTCATGCTCCAGAACTCATAAAACCATACATCTGCTGCATAAATTTTAATGAGTACATGGCTTGAAATACGCTTATTATCATGTTTTATTTCCTGGCTAAGGGATATTTGTGGAGAATGCAAAGTTTGCCTTTAAGCAACTGGCACACCTTCACTACAATTGGAAAAAAGGGAAACACTAAACTGAGGACATGGGTAGTTTCCCAGGGTATCACTCATGTTAGGAGGGAACAGTTGTGCGTCCAAAACTGGCCGTAAACTTTCCATACATTTTTGTGAGGCATAATATATTGAATGTGCCATGACAAACACATTTGGGCCGTTCATGAACTCAAAGTCCTGATGACTGTGTGGAAAGACTAAGTTCTGTTAAAATCGAAATCATTTCAGGTTATAGAACTGTAAATTTTATTTTACGAAAGTAATAATTCTTAATAGCTCACTTGTTGCATTTCAAAAGTTGTCAATCACTTAATCACTTAATTTGCTTAATTGGGTCAGGCAAAAATACTGTCTGTGCAAAAAGTCAATTTAAACCATTTTTTTTTTTAATTATTGCGTGACCTTAAATTTCAATTCTATTAGTAATAAGTAATCTACTATTAGTAATTTTCAGAATATTATTAGCAATAGTGTATGGCAGAATGATAAACATAGTTTCACTGATTATAATGGATAATGTATGAAATACACAACAGAGAGGAGACTGACTACAATACTGACATTAATGCAGTTATTGCTCATTAAATGAAACAACACACAACTAATGACACAATGTAGTCGGCCACAATAAGCAACAAGCAACACTATTCATCACAACGGGAACCCAACCCAAAACAATATAAAATCTTCAACGTGACAATGGTGTTATCTTTAACTAAAACTATTTTAAAAAATATGTTGTCTATTGAAATGCTAACCCACGGTATCACAGACAAGGCTCTAGCCTAGTCCCAGACTAAAATGCATGTTTGAGCTGTTTTAACTGAAAGCAACTTGCACTGAGATATCTTAAAGTATGTAAGTGCATTTGTTTTGTCTCAAGATGCACACCAGTAATGTTTTTTTTTTCTTTTTTTCTAATGCATGTTTATACAAGCGACTTAAATGCCAGCCCTAATCCTGGCTTAATCTAAGCCCTGTCTGAGAAACCAGGCCTAAATGAAATAAAAATAAAATATAAATATCAGAGGAAAAACATAGAATTGGTCACACGTTTTTTTTTTTTTTGTAGTTTACGTTTACATGGAGACCATAACAGTATCGTTTTCAAAAACTTTAAAAAAGTTTGCTTTTTCAGACCCTCAAAATGCCATTGTCGTGTAAGTGAAAAGCCAAAACACATTAAACGTTTTTTTAAAAGCATTTTTAGTGGGTGACCACCTGGTTATTGCTCTGTTGAAGGACAGTATATGTGATTTTGCGAGACAATGCGGTGTGAGAGATACATTTACTGCTATTATACTATGTAAATTTGAATTTAGCATTGTTGGAAAGCCTATTTGCCATCATGATAATGTTTAAAATAGTCAATAAGATCTGTTATTGACCGGCTCTGTAACTGCCTGGCACTCAATTTGCTTTTAGTGATAAAATGTAATTTACTCTATTGGACCTATTCAGTGTACTAAAAATAATGAACGGTTTTTACCAGTTTCAGTGCATCTTGAACTTGTATGTTTTTGTTGTCCTGGCTGGTGTAGCTATATTTAATGATTTTTGATGAGGTCCACATGGTTCCTTTGCTTCATCCTCGCAGTCGTCATCAGCAGAAACATCCCTCTCTCTAGCGTTTTTTCTCGTTCTATCTACAACATGACGGCTGCACAAATGGATGTTTAAATGCATTTTTTAGATTTCGTATTGTGGTATTGTAATTTCAGGGAAGAAAAAATACTAACATAATTAAAATGATTGCTGATTACGATTGCGGGACTGTCCCGTGGTCACCCTAGTTTTTAGTTGAAAACAGTATTGTGTAAACGGCCCCAAAAAGCTCTGATCAATGTACGAATCTCAACAGTGGTGACAATCAAAAATGCTTCATGCTACATAGTACAAAACTTCAGCGTTAATTGTGCCATGAACAAATTATGCAGACTATTGTCTTTTACTCCTAGTCTTATTATTTATTTATTTTTGCAGTTGTTTGTTGTGATTTTAGTTGCTTGTCTTGTGATGTTCAGAGTTGATTGCCACCATTGAGATTATACGCTGATGTCTGTGTGTGTGTGTCTGTGACCAAGTCAATCATTTAAAGTAGAGTTGGTGATTTGAGGTGACCACTGGCAATGCAACAATGTTGAGCGGCAGAGTTTATCTTTTTACAAAACTGAAGCTTGTGCGATCCGCCACCTGATACAGCTGGGTTCAGCAGTCAAGTAGGAATGAAACCAACACTGTAAAAATTATCGTGATTTAAACGGTAAAAAGACCGTAAAATGCTACAGTAAAAAATGGTTCATTGGTAAACAGAAAGTTCCCCTTACAATATACAGTAAATAACAGTGATATATACAGTATAATGGTGTTTTACTGTTAAATACCATTAAATTTACAGTTTTTGGAAGTGAAAAAGAACAAATCATTGTATAATTTACAGTGAAAAAACATAAATTGACATTCCCACAATTCCCTGCATGACACTTCACATTTGATGTTTTTTTTTTAATAATTAAATTATAATTAAATGTTTTCTTTTTCTTAGTTTTGTCCTAATCAGTTATGTACATTTGGGTTTTATGTTACATTTAATGTTGTTAAATTAAAATTTATTGCATTTTTAAAATTTCAATGGTGTTTAATGTTTGTGTGAATGACACTGCTTCTAGATAATAGTTTTAACTTTCTTGTGGAAATGCTACTTGTGAAGAGCTTTGATTGATCATGTGACTTATCACTGCTGCAATTGTCAGTGTATTACAATGGTACAAAACAGATATTAATACTTCAATAGGTCAGTAAATTAAAAGTATATCACATAATGAAATGCGGTTTATTGCAGTAAATTTTAAGCTAAATCTGTAAAACCTAAAATGTTGCTACCGTTTTTTTACGGTAAATTTCTGGTAACCACAGCTGCCAGTTTTTTTTTTTTTTTTTACAGTGAACAGTATAGCCACAAGGAAAGCCCCTTTCTATTATAAAACAGCAAGAAAAACGGCCCCTGTAAGGGAAGTAGGAGGTTAAGGAGATAGACAGACAGGATTTGTGTGCTGGACTGATTAAAGTGCTCAGATAATCCGCCTCAAAGCATGTAAAAGTGTTCAGCGTCAGAACAGCCTTTCCTTCAGGCAGCTGTGAGGCTTCACTTGATGAATTACAGTGAGTTTAAACTCTCGTAAGTAAATGTAAATCTTTCTACCCTCCCACCTCCTTTCAAGAGTTTTTATATAATAGCAGTGATTGAATTTGCATCTGGTGGGCGAGATTCATCATTTTTTAATTTATCACACCGTTGGCTGATGCAAACTGCTGAAACAAACAGAATGTAATTCTGAAATTGCACGCTAAACCTTTAAATTTAGAGGCCCACTAATTGATTTTGATATAATGACAAACAATAATCAATAAAACCTACCGTGTAAGAAAATACTTTTTTGCAGTGTAGGTTGTCGTCACAATGTAGTGAAGGTTTTCTCATAACGGTTCAGTGACGTTTAGACGTGGTGAGTGATTGAAGGCGTTTCTGCAACAACTCTTGTACATCATCAGGGAATAGTGTTTATAATGTAAGATGCAGCTGGTCTTATAAAAATGATCTCATATTCATTTGAGGCCATTACACAACCATACACAGCAATCATTTGATGTAATGAGAGCTATAAGGTATCTGCCCATAACCATTCCGAGCATTTAACAGTTGGCAACACACGTTATGGGCTGAAGGCATCCTTTTGTTTTCCACAAATATGAACCCAGGCAGATCTAGGAAACAATTCATCACACAATGTTCCCTTTTCAAAATCATTGAGGATTTTGTGTTCTTTAAGCCTGGTTCACACGGCAGGATAATTAGGCCGATTTTAGCCCCGATTTTCCCCTTCCGACATCTTAAGGATGCTCCGATTATCGTAAAATAATCTGATCAGATATTCCTGCCGTGTGTGGTGTGTTAAGAGTGCTCTCGTCTGCTCGGAAGGACGTCTGGACCGTTCCGATCTCAAATCGGGATATCCAACATGTTGGATTGTTTTGGCCCGATTTCTCCTCGTGTGTGGTGTCCCCCGAGGACGAACGAGCACGCAGCCTGTGGCGTGTAGCCAATCAGAAAGCGAGGTGACGAGGCGCAGAGGAAGACAAACAAACAAAATCAAAACAGCCGGCGGCATGGCGCACAGAGAGTCCGGCGGTGTTTTCTCTAATAGTTTAAACTATCGCCACTGGATCCTCTTTGTCCGCCATAATAGTTTACTCTGAAGTCACGTTTGATCTCGAGGGATTTTGTGTGATTTTCCGTCTGACCTGGGAATGCTCGGAGTCAAATCGGTTCGTGTGTGATGTGTTGATTTTGCCGTGTGGCTGCGCACCACACACGCACGACCAAAACAGTTAGACCCGTGATTTTTTATCGCCGTGTGTGGGGTCTCTCAGGTTTGGAAAATCGGCCGACAATTTTAAAATCGTCCCGTGTGAACCAGGCTTTACACAAAGCTGTGAAAAAAAAGTTGAATGGTTGTCTAGACTCTAGACATACAATGTGATCTACACAGAACACCTTTTCTTTTTTAAACAAATTGAATCATGCTAGATAAGGACAGGAATGTGTACTAAGAAACTAAAAGACCAGTTGACCGGTTTACTGTGCAACAAGAACATACTCTATTAGGGTTGCCACCTGTCCCGGGTTAACCGGATTCTCCTTCTTTTTAATAACCTGTCCCGGAAATTGTCCTACGTGAATATGTATGTTCAAACCGTGTAGCTCGCGCACGGCAGAGAGGGAGAGAGACCCTGGGGCTGGGGCTGGGTCAGTGGGACTGTTTCTGGGAGATGAGTGTGAGGGAAGAACAGGAGACAAGGGTAAGGAGAATCCAAAAGACAAAAGGTAGGTCAAATAAAACGTTTCTGGATCAAAAAATCTAATAACCTACACGATGCACCCAAACCCCATCTCTGCAATAATAATTAATAAAGGCTGGTTTCTCAAGTACTTCTTCCTCCCTCTATGTATTAATGTTCATGGGTAGCCTAAATGGGTTTCATTCAGAACTTAACATTAAGTCTTTTACTGTAAGATGTCAACAAGACTCAACAAGACATTTTCATCTGGCTATACCCAGTGTTTAGATCTGTTTGGGTATTTATGCAAATTAGCACATATGTAATTAGATTATGCACCGTTTGTCCATGTTAACAAACAATTTTAAAAAAACTTGTAATACGTTTTTTGTTTGTATCGATGCAAGTAATCAATTCAGTACTTTTCATGGTGATATCTAAAGGTTAAAATTTTGACCCTATTCACATGAGAAAAATAATGAATAGGCTTATGAATAGGCTATATTTGGGTCTTTTTCTAAACTTTCCCCTAATGGGATTCTTGGGGGCTTTTTTTCCTTACTCAGGACATATTGTGGATACAAAATCAGTTTGCTTCTGTTGCAATTTGTTCAACCTTTTTTTCATAAAATTATTGGAATAATTGCTCACTGTCCCATTAAACATTTGACATACTGTGTTTCACAACTTCAAACTGTTCTGCCATGGCTTTAGTTGAGCCGAAAGAGAAAAAAGAAGACGTCTAATATAGCACCTCTTGTGGCAACACTGAGAATGCAACATGTCCTTGCATTGTGTTGCATAATGACACTATTATCATAGCCTGGTCCCACCAGACTCTCGTACATTTCATTTCATTTGTACATAGAGTCTGGCACCGCTCCATTGACGAGCGGTAACTTCCTTGTAGGCGGGAACTCTATTGAAGTCTAAAACTATTGGATCTGCCCAGAGTCACTCTGGATCTGCCATAACCAATCGATAACGTTTGGTCGTGACATATGTCTTTTCCCGAACCCCGTGGGGAGGAGGGCAACAACATCATAGGCACCAACAAAACTAAGCAAAGATTGTTCTTGCTCCAGCTTTAACTTCTTGATATTCGGCAGCGTTGCCACAACGGACCGAATGACTTCGCCTGCATCTTTCTCCGCTGCCCTTACTGAACTACAACTCAAAATAACGCACAACATCAACGTCATCGTTCTCACACACTCCCTCTGTTCGCTGATTGGCCAGGTAAAAAATTGACCGGAGAAAACCAGTAGAATCCCAGACGTAGTACTGAAGGAAAATGAAAATTGAGCGGAAGTACGTAGGAGGGCGGAGCCAGGCTACTATTATCCTGCTTTTAGCGCTGCTTTAGTCTAGGGGTATGAATCTCACTTGGGGGTGAAAGAGTTCCTGGGTTCAAATCCCAGATGAGCCCCCAATTTCATGTTACGTTACATGTTAAGTACGTGACATGAAATGAGAGATTACAGCAATCAAACATATGAACAGGGAAATTTGCTTCGGGAGCTGACTGGGCCAAAACAAACAAAAAGTCTATACAGATTTCAACACTTAACATAACAAAAAAAAGAAAAGAAAAATACAATTAACTTCCCAAACCACCTATCCAAAAAACAGCAAACAAAATGGTGTCAAATTCCCTTCTTTCCCCAATTTGTATACAATGTATTTACAAACACTATTTACAGGCCAGGCAAAGCAAAATCAGTTTCTTACTTACAATTTCTAAATCGCACTCAGAGAACAAACAGTGCTCACAAAAACACTCAAACTTTGTCAAATCAAATAACTAAAAAAACACTCCTCACAAAACACAATGACCGCATCTGAAATTGCATACTTAGCCTGCAGGAGCCAATCAGCATCATCCCTGGACACAAACACTTCCAGAACAAAGAAAGTAAGAAACAAAACAAAGGACAAAATAAAGGATCATGTTCGTAACTAGGGGTGTCACGATTCTCTAAATCCTCGATTCGATTACATTTTCGATTCTAAGGTCACGGTTCGATTCGATTCTCGATTTTTACATGTATTTTTTTTAAGCACAGTTTGCGATGCCATTTTTAGACTAGACTTTTATGAAGTATAATATATGACCTTTGTTCGCAATGTACCACACTACATTGTCAAATTTAAAACATTTATTAACAAAATAATGTTACAATAACTTATATCTTCAGTCAATTAGAAACTTAAGCAAAATAACCTGCCATGTATTTTCTCTTTTGTAACTGCAGTCTTATTCACAGAAGATGACATTCAAGTTCACAACAAAAAAAAAACGGTTTAACAGACACATATATGTTTTCCTTGCTTTACCTCGGTCTTAAAGTACAAACATGACTGTGAAAAATATTAGTATTTAATGTAGAATTTAATTAAATGCATTTATGATGAAATTACAACATTTTCATGTCATGTTCATTTTGACCACGAACTGTGCGCTGTCACTTTAACTCGACGCGTGCAGCAGGGAAATGAACGACACTTGTCTCATTCGTGGAGGTGGAGAATCAAGTTATATGACATGCTAGATTTATTGTATAAAGATTTATACTGTTCTGAGTCTGCTGTTTTTGTCAATTTAAAGTTTTAATTTAAAAAGTGGAAGAATGGTACACGCACTGACGCACATACAGTAGCAGAGCTTGCAAACGGTGGCTTTTTTGAAGCGCGAACTTTGAACGCGAATGTGAACGTTGTCTCAACTCAACTCAACTCAACTCAACTTTATTTATAGAGCACTTTCAAAACCACAAGTGGAACCAAAGTGCTGTACAGAAGGTATAAAAGAAAAAAGTAAAAACAAAGACATAAAAACAATGCAAACATATGACAAAAACTTACAAGGTATTGTCAAATGCTAACGAGAACAAGTAAGTCTTAAGCGCACTCTGAAAAGCACCCAATGAAGGACAAGTTTTTACAGACAGAGGAAGGTCATTCCAGAGCCTGGGAGCTGCAACAGAGAATGCCCGATCACCTTTGCATTTTAAACGGGATCGCGGAACCATGAGAAGCAATTGATCATTAGAGCGCAGAGATCTACTGGATTGACAGCGACTGATTAAATCAGTAACATAATCAGGTGCTAGGCCATGCAGAGACTTGAAAACATACAACAAAGTTTTGTATCGAATTCTGTATCGTATGGGTAACCAATGTAATTTAATTAAAACCGGAGTAATGTGCTCTCTCTTCTTAGTGCCCGTTAAAAGTCTGGCAGCTGAGTTCTGAACGAGCTGTAAACGGGAGAGAGAAGCCTGACTCACACCCAGATACAATACATTACAATAATCCAAACGTGATGACACAAAGGCATGAACAACTTTCTCCATATCCTCAAAAGAAAGGATAGATTTCAATTTAGAAATTGATCTAAGATGGAAAAAACTATTCTTAACGACAGCATTGATTTGCCGGTCAAATTTAAGCTCAGAGTCAAAAATTACACCAAGGTTCCTCACGCTAGACAATTTTTTCCCAGGAAGCAACCCCAGGCAGTCATCATCCACACAGCCCTTATTTCCAAATAAAATCATCTCGGTCTTATCCTCATTTAATTGGAGAAAGTTGTTCGCAAGCCAACACTTAACTTCGGCCAAACATGCATGGAGAGACTGAATGGCACATTTATGCCCATGTTTCAGTGGTAAGTAAATTTGAGAATCATCCGCATACAGATGATACTGAATCCCAAATTTCTCAAAAATCGAGCCTAGAGGGAGCATATAAAGGGAAAATAAAATTGGTCCCAGTATAGAGCCCTGTGGAACCCCAGACACAAGAGGGGCAACAGAAGAAAAATAATCCCCTAAACTGACTGAAAAGGTCCTATCCTTCAAATAGGAAGAGAACCATTTCAGGGCTAAGCCCTGAATACCAACCTGATTCCTAAGACGATCAATGAGAATGTTATGATCAACTGTATCAAATGCCGCTGTAAGATCTAACAAAAGCAAAACAACACGGTTTCCAGAATCAACACCTCGTAGGATATCATTAGAAACCCTCAAAAGAGCAGACTCTGTACTATGACCAGCTCTAAAACCTGACTGGAATCTATCTGCGATTTTATTCCTCATTAAAAAGTCATTAAGCTGTGAATGCACAATTTTTTCCAGTATCTTCGAAATAAAAGGCAATTTTGAAATCGGACGAAAACTACTCATGTCAAAGGGGTCTAAGCCGTTTCTTTTTAGAAGGGGCTGAATAACCGCATGCTTAAAACTAACCGGAACAACACCAGATGACAAACTAGTATTCATAATAGACAGAATACTTGGGCCAATTGAATCAAGTACCTTCTTAAACAGAGAAGAAGGGAGCACATCACCAGGAGACCTGGTGGGCTTCATATGAGCAGTTATATCATTAAGCTGCTGCAGAGAAACAGGCATAAAACAGGTTAATTGGTTCGTAGGGTCAACATGAGCAATAAAACCATTGTCAACAGATGAAATCTGAGATCTAATTCCATCAATTTTTCCAATAAAAAAGTTTAAGAACTCTTCACACATCTTAGCAGAAGGAGTGAATGAAGGAGTAGCAGTAGGATGAAGAACAGCATTTACAGTCGAGAAAAGTACTCTAGAATTATTACAGTTTCTGGAGATGATGTCAGAAAAGTAATTTGATCTAGCCAATTTAACAGCTCTTTGATATTCGTTCAAATGGTTCTTCAAAATCTCATAAGAGACTTGTAATTTATCTTTAACCCATTTGCGTTCAGCCCTCCTACACTCCTGCCTAAGAGCGCGGGTAGTACTGTTCAACCAGGGCTCCGATCTGACTTTTTTCCCCCTGACTTTGACAGGAGCCACAACATCTAAAATCTCTAAACAAGAAGAATTTAACTGATCGACCAACTCTTCCAAACCCATACAGGGAGAGTGTGACTCGATCAATGAAAAAAAAGAGGAGACATTAAAAGCAGCTGAGAAACTACTAGATGTGCATGGATTGAGTATGCGAGATGAAACCAAGGCAGAAGCAATATTACTCGGCGCGCCACAAGGAAAGTTAGAACTTAAAATTACAGTCTTATGGTCCGAAAAGACAGTATCGACAATCTTCACGCTATCAAACAAGAATCCCTTAGATAATACAAGGTCAAGCGTATGACCACGTTCATGAGTTGGACCCAAAACGCATTGCAAAAAATCAAATGACTCTGTTAAATTTAAAAATTCTTTGACCAGGGGCTTTGAAGGGCAGCACACATGTATGTTAAAGTCCCCTAAAATTAAAATATTGTCAAAAGAAGGGACAATACCAGATAAAAATTCAGAGAACTCCTGTATGAAATCCCCATGAAAGTTTGGGGGTCTATAAATCAAAACACATAACACAGATTTAAAAGAACTCAGCGTAATTAGCTGAGATTCAAAAGTGCAAAAAGATGCAGAAGGTGAAAGTCTACACTTAAACTTGTCTTTAAAAACAACTGCAAGACCCCCGCCCCGGCCAACAGACCTAGGGGTACTAAAAAAACTGCAACCAGGAGGAGAAAGTTCAGAGAGAGAAGTCATCTCACCAGCCTTAAGCCAAGTCTCAGTAACAAATAAAAAATCAATTTCATGAGAAAGAAAAAGATCGTTCAAAATAAAAGTCTTATTTGCCAGAGATCTCGCGTTAATCAACGCCATTGTCACTGGAGTGGGAGTGGAATCGAAAGAGGATTGCAGAGAGGAATCACACAATGTTACCGGACTCCCGAGGGAGCGAAGATTCCGATGATTAACTCCCCGATCTGCAGACTGTCGCCTTACGTACACCATCCGCGAAGACCGAGGCATCAACGCCGAAGACGGGAAGACAGGCACAATGTATGAACATCTCAGGTTCACGACCACGGCCTCCGCCATCGAAGAAGCAGTTCCGATGACTGGAAACTTCCCGATCTTCTTCGATCTCACAAGGACTCCAGAACGCTTCCCACGCCTCCTTCGCCGTTTCCTCCACATGCACAGACATCCCGGCAGGTAACACATGTTCCTCAACGCGACCGGCACATAATGCGAGTGCAGATGCCAATCATCTCTGGGATCGCGAAATAAACAATCGGACATAGCCGATCGAATATTAAACAGCGTCATGCGATCATATACCAGAGGGGAGCAAACAGAGCGCGTGATAAAACAAACAAGAAACATTACAAATAAAAGAGACAAGGGCAGACTGTGGCAAGCCGGCAAACATCCTGGCGCCATCTTGATCTCTCATATATAAAAAATCAACAAAGAACTCACAACATAACTCACTGGAAATCAGAAATACTCCCACTGTCCCACACCGGCGACTTTAGTGAAAGAGGAGGTCAGAAGTCCTGTCGATGGGTCTCCTGCATCTGCAGCCATGCTATCTTTTGACTGGCTGTAACTGAGGTAGAGGACTCGCAGCACTTCAACGCTGTTTTTTTCCGCTTTGCATATAGCGACTGGACGTGACATGGGGGCGTGGCAGTATCGACGATTCCATTTTTGAATTCGATTATCGAGATTGTGACTTAATTTCGATCGATTTCGATTTAAAATCGAAATCGTGACACCCCTATTCGTAACACAAAGTTTGTTTCATAAGTGATGAACTTTACAACACTGATATTGTTATTGAACTAAACTGAATCAACATTGAACTTAACTGAGTTGAATAATTACACAATTGTTTTATTAGAGTTGTTTTTACACTTGTTGGTTTCTTTAGAGCAATTTTGGTTGCCTCAGATTAGTTTGGAAACTCTTAAATGAATTTCTGATTGTCAAGTCTCTTTTGCAGTTTGTTTGCAGCTGAATTTTTAAATATAGATCGGTTTATCTGAATTTTATTCTATTTTGCATGCAGGTTTTATTATCCTTACCCTCAATGTCCTGACCTAAATGTAAATTCACTACAAATGAACAATCAATTCTGACCCTGTTCGCCAGTAACATAATCCGTGGATAAACCGCAGTTGTAAAGCTGCTGATATAGTTTACCGGTAAAAATTAGACATGCTTTCATGATTTAACATATCCCAGATTAACTTTAGGTTTCAGTGCTACATATGTTTTCAGTTCTCCTGTTTACACTGCATGCTTTTAGTGCTTATGCAATACTTTATGCAGCTCTATTACAATGAAAAATAATAGTTTTAGGAAAGCAGTAAATCTCATGGGGCACTTTTTGGGCATAAAAATTCATTACCTCACTTTACGTATATTAACGGCTAAATAAAGTTTGTTCAGAACACCACAGATGACAATCAACAATTCTGCAAACGACAATTATACTCGAATAAACAGAGACTGTAAAATTCTTTAAAATCAATATTCCCACCCTATTGTGTCCGTGGTGTAATAAATTAACCCGGTGTCTTTTGCATTATCCATAAAAGATATGACATAATTTTTTGATTCGCATTCATGAGTTCATGCTGATGCCCTTGTAATGGTTTAGTGACTCGTTAAATATCTGGTTATTATGACATTGTGCGGCTGATTAGGTGGCTGATTAATTGAACTACAGATTTTGTAAAACCTTAAATACACTTCAAAAGAAGCAATACCACAGCAGATCTGCAAAACTACTCTGTAAATGTGGGAGGTCCGTTGTTACACCGCAGAAATTCTCCGCATTCATGTCAATTGTTATTTTATGGTTCGTTCCATGATGTTTGCTTTCATTCCCACCTCGTTTTTGTTCTCTGATGTAAAGCTTCTTGGAAAATGCTATTTTATTACCTTGGTGTGATTTTATGTTGCTCTTATGTATCCATTAACAACTGCAAGGCGTGGAAAAGACAGGCTTGTTAAAGGGGGTGATTCATTTTCAGAATTTGATTTGGGATCAAGGTTCCAATTTAGAACTCTGAGATTAATTCTGTTGCTATAGGGTACACAATGGAAAAACTTGGATTAGTTTAAAATGTTCAACTCATCTAAAAATCAAATAAACAACCATGGCTTACAGTAAACCTAAAAATCAAGAATATGCTGATTTGCTGCTCAGGAAACATTTCTTATTATCAATGTTGAAAACAGATGTACTGTTTAATATTTTTGTGGAAACCGTGATTTTCTTTTTAGGATGATGAATAGAAAGTTCAAAAGAACATCATTTATTTAAACAGAAATCTTTTGTAACATTATAAATGTCTTTGCTGACACTTTCATCATGCATCCTTGTTGAATAAAAACATATTGGTACAGCTATTGTTTATAGATTTTAATGAAGCAAACTGAACGAACAGCAAAACCCGTTTTTGCGTGCAGCAGAATAGTGATATCCGGTTTGTCAATGAATCGTTCTATTGAACCTGTTATTTTCAGTGCACCGGTTGAACTAGTACACCAAATCAAACTGAATCGTTCACATTCTGAGTCTCTCAAATTTGTCTGACACTCTGACTCAAAGTGGATTCTTATAATCCTAAATCATTTCACCTTGTTCACACAAATCAGTCCCAGAACCGCGTTTGTGAGTTAACAGTATACAGCTCTTCCAACAGAAAACCATTCCTTTCAAACATGAACTAAGAGCACAGATTTGACAGGGCAAAATGTTTCTTTAAAAGCAGAATGTATAACAAATAAAATGTAGTGGAAATATGGTTAAGACATGATTTCATTTTACCAGTAATTTCTTTAGAATTTTGTGTCTAGTTTATAAGTTGTTAAGAGCTGGACTTTGGATGCTGTAAAGAGTTGTTTTAAGTAAGCAGTAAGAGTCTTTTCTTCCCTATTGTGATGTATATCCAAGTGAAACAGCTTCTGGGAGGATTTTTTGTCCATGGGGAATCGATTGGATGGTTGTGCTTTGCTATTGGTCGATCTCATTTGCCCCGCCCTTGCGCCAGTGAACACGTCATTCGAGAAGAGATTGATTAAAGGTACAATATGCAGGATTTTTCGCCACCAGGGGTCGCTAACCTCTTACAATAACAAAGGCGGATATTGATGACGTATGTTACGCATTAAGCGAATTATGGATCTTGTCGTCAAGCTGATGGATCTTTTATGGATGAGTGAATACATTGATGTTTTTAACATGACTTTGGTGTGAAGCAGGAGCGATTGCTAGACGTATACCAGTGCCACACGCAAGCCAGTCCCGCGGATATAAAGGAATAAGGACATTTCATTCAACCGAACTACACGCAAGTGCTGAATTAATACTCACACAGGTCAGTTTATTAGAGGAATGAAACTTGAGGTAACGCAGCGCTGTTTCACTTGCTCTAACAGTTACACTATCACACTAAATGGCATTTGAGTGTGTTGAATGTTGTTAGTTGGGTTGTTTGTTGGCTGTATGAGACTAAGTAAGCTAGATCAACATTAGAATAACATACAGATCATATTCTAACATTTATCATGTTGAACGAAATAACATTGATTAGTTTTATGTACATTTGCTCACCTGTCTAATAAAGTACATGAACACTCGCGTCTCTGTCGAGTGGAAGTTAGTCGTGGTGCAAAATTGTAATTCAGGAAACTTATACACAACCTCATCAATATTTATCAGTCATAGCCAACATTTGAAAAGCAAGAACAGCTGATCTGGTCAAATCCTTAACTCACAAATGTACCATAAAAGCCCTTTGCAGCTCAAGAAGAAAGAGCTTGAAGTCAGAGAAGCAGAAATTTGCTTGCATATGATAGAAACATCACCAGTAAGGTGAGTCCAACGCCAGCGAGTTGCAAAGAACAATACATATTATTAACCAGAACCCCTCTACATTAGAAACAGACAGAGGAATCTCCCCTGGGTAGATCTCCTTAAGGATTGTTTATAAAGGGGGAGGTGTGAGCTTTCAGCGCTTCCAGCGGAAAGAAGAAAAAAAGAAACCCTGAACTCCTATGGAGTCACTGTGGCCTTCGGTTCTTTAAGGTCAGCCAGTCAGACAGATCTGAGCAAGCGTATGTTATGTCTAGAAGACGACAGATATTCTCTTCCTGTCAGAGAGTGATGCGTTCGGCAGACGGCCAATGAAGGAAGCCTTCTGAGCTACTACTAGAAAGTGCTACGGAAAATATCACTCAATATGCTGAAAAGAAAATATTGAACAAACAGATTTACGCAAGGGAATCCATGCGAACCGCATGGAATATATTTCAAGTGATGTTCAAATGTGAGTAAAATCATATACAATGGCCCAGAAACTAGTGCGCTCATTTATCACTCCCACAAGGAGGACTAGAGATAAATATTGTGTAATTTCTGCTGTACCAAAGGGATTCGTGAAATTAATGACGGTTTTCAAACAAGGTTTCTTAAACACTTTCTTCCATTGTTTCTAGGTTTCTATGCAAAAAGTAAAATTAGAGGTAAAAAGAAGCCTTTGATATGAAAGCTGACACAGTATATTCTATGTAATAATCTGCCTATTATGCTGTCAGAGGAACCGTAACCTGAAAGTTTATTTCTGCTTTTATTTTTACAGGATGATCAGGACCCAAATCAAAGGGGTTTGTTCTGTCATAAAACCCTTATTTGAGTTTAAAAGTTATTATGTGAAAAGAAAGAGAGAGAGCAGAGTGATACAGCTATGTAGGAAAAAGACTAAATGATTTTGACTGAAAAGTGCAGTGATTGACCAATCAGAATCAAAAATTAAGCAGCAATGCATATTAACTATAAAACATGATTTGATATATAAGTAACACCAAGGACGACTGACGTAAACCAACCTTTTTTTAGGGGGATCCATCATTGTACAGGATTACTAATCACGTCCAAACCTGCCGCTCTCGAGCAAAGACAAACCCTCGCTGAGATACACTTACACACACTAAACAAGTCTAAACATCAGAGGCTGTTGTGGGAATGAAGTGCCAGTGACACGTACTGTATGTTTACAATGACATACTACTCTTAATGTATTTCCGGTATATACAATATGCACATTATTTAGAATAACCAGATACATTACTACATGGATATACAGCATAGTATACAACAGAGCACACTGCATGGGATAACGTATCCCAGAATGCAATGCACTCAATATAAGCTTCCATTTCTAGTCTGACTAATGAACTGGAAGCAACAACGCTTGTGATTATTGTCTTTTTTTATCAGACTGACAGAAGATGATCTATTGTCATACAACAAGAATGCAAAAACAGTACAACATTGTGCATGATAACACCTTTTATAGACAAAATACACCCAGCATGTCTAAAAAAAAAACATTTTCTGAACAAAATATTCTGTAAAATTAGAAGATTCGCAAAAGAGTGATGACATCCACACATCCATCCACAATTTGAAATGGATTTTCATAAACTCTATTTAGTGACTCTTGATGAAATACATTATATATTAATCAGAAATCACGTAACCTTCACAAACACCAAAGAACAATTAAAGTTCACAGAATTCCCATTTATTGGTTTGTATGAGCCTAACCTAGTTTTGTTGGACTGTCACATAATACTTTAGTAAAAGCTTTACTTTTGAAATATCATATATAGAGAACAAAGACAGACGTGGAGAACGTCACTTCGCAGCCAGAATTCCCTCTCTTCCCATTACGGGAAACTCCAGGCATTTGCATAACCCACAAAGCATGCTGATGAACCGACACACATCCATCCAAAATAGTTTTTCCATGCGCGACAAGACGTTTCGAGTGAGCTTGAGATGTAATTCCTCAAAGTTCTCCACTGTCTGTTATTTTTTCCAATAACTCCCTTTTCCATGAGAAATCACGAAGAGCTACTCCGAAGACCTACAAATTACAACGGCGCTGGGTTATACTTAAAGTATAATGTATAAAACAGGCTTTATATTAATTTCAGATCATTTTTGTGTGTGTTTTGATAAATGAAGTCATGCAGAGGAGTGAAGTATGTATAATCTTCGCTGGAAGACTATCGTTATTCTCTGTGAAGGATTCCACTATTTCATCTGAGATACTGAACTGTGTGGAATATTATGACGGTAAGTATTACGTATGACAGCTATATTAAATAACTATAGGTGTGTGTTTAAGTTTCAGTTGTGATGTTGCTAAGGTGTTTAAATGCATTGCTGTGTGGTTGCTGGAATAATCTGGGTGGTTGAAGGGGTTTCGTACTGGTCTAAATCAAAATAACTCATTCCAAGGTCGCTGTGATATTCTGCTCTTTAGATATGGCGTGTGTCCCTCCTACAAAACTAGGCCAAGTCTGTGAGAGTTTTTGCCTTTTTATCATCCACCAGGCCTAAACTGCAGTGTACATCATATAAAAAAGCAACAGAGCACCTCTCTTTAATTAATTGCATACTTTTAGGTATAGTTAATGTCTTTAGCACAAACGAACACGCTAATTAGGGTTAGTTGTATTTCAGATCACTAATCGAAACAATGAGCAATACTAAAAGCAATGCTTGCTTTAGCAAACACCAGTAATCATGGCCATAAATGTAGTGTGTTTTAGAAGCATAGGTATAGCTGATGATTCTCGTTCTCTGACTCACAACCTCTTTGTGTGAGTTATTGAGTTTCCAGACGCGGTTGATCCGGGGTGAAATGTGGCAGTGGAAACATATCCTCCTTTCCCTGACGAGCCTGTTAGAATGTTCGAGCGAGAGACTCAGACAGAGAGACAAGAAATGATGATATTATGAAAGAAACAATATGCTGCCCTGTTCTGTGTCACCTATGAAGAAGAGCAAGGCTTCCTGTACACAACAAGCCTGACATCTAGTGGCAGCGCATCCCAGCGCATGGTTTGGCGTACGGTCCTCATCATATGAAACAGTCTTTCCCTCATAGCTGAGAAATGAGTTCATATTTTTGGGAATCATTTTGGGATGGTTACGCAGCACACTGGAAGAAGATGCCGTACATAACGGGAACTGACTGAATATTCAGAATGGAATCCTATTGTGAAATACACACCGAATAGAACTTGAATCAAAGGGAAACACAAATAAGTTGCATTAATTCACAATATATTTTAAACAGTAATAGCCTATGCTATGTCACATGTTTGCCTGACAAGCACTAGTTATCTTAATAAAATAAAAGTATCATAAAATATCTTGAAAAAAAAAATTGTAATTTTAAATTTATGTAACAAAAACTTGCAGTTGAAGCAAATATTATGTATATATATTCTCAGGTATATAAGCATATATATATATATATATCCTTATATACCTGAGAACATACTGACTTTCTACTTCCTATTAAAGCTTCAGAATTTTGTAAATTTAAATAAAATAAAACATTTAAAAAAAATTATTTTATTAATCGAGTATGTACAATCTGATTCAAATTTGTCTTGTCTTATCCAGTTTAATTTTGAGCTGTCAGTTCTGATCTCACGGGAAATTCCTTGCCTACGTCATGTTGATGAACAGAAAGAGGGCCAGCCTCATTTATCACGGACTCACAGGAAGACCTCGAGTGTTTAGGATGCCATTTGGGACAGGGCCTATGATGTCATTTGCGAACCCTCGTTGGCCTGTTGGGGAATCACTCTTTCAAACAAAAAAGTCTCAAAAATGCAAAGCCGTTGCTAAAACAACACCCAAACAACATGGCGGACATGATTCTTAATTGCTTAGATGACATTTTTGTTTTGATATGCTTTGTTAGAAATGTTTCTTACTGTTTAGATCCGCTTTGATGTGATGATCACCGGTGACAACAGAAATTCCAGTGCCGAAGCACAGCTATTCTCTCTGCACACGACGTCATTTAATGTTTCAACCACATGAGTTTTTTTTAAACCATGGAATGAACAAATATTGTACAAAGTCAGTACATTGGTCTATCTCAATAAAATACATGAAATTAGCATGAAAATATGTGATATTGCTACTCAATTCACTTTTAACATATTTGAGTTGAGTCAACATAGTAATTTTATGTTAAGAAAAATTCTTTCCAACATGTGGAACCAATGTGCACAATTGAATTTAAGCCAAATAATTTTTTTTTTTTTTGAGTGAATGAAAATGAAAGTTATTTTCCAGTAAGTTTCTGATTCATTGATTTCCGTTGTAAAAATCATTAGTTATTAACTGGTTAGTTCACTTTTAAGTAGCTCACTTTTAAAAAAAACTTCTGCTGATAATTTACTCACCCCCATGTCATCCAAGATGTCCACGTCTTTCTTTCTTCAGTCGAAAAGAAATTAAGATTTTTGAAGAAAACATTCCAGGATTTTCTCCATATAATGGACTTCATTGGGAGCCAAACGGTTCAAGGTCCAAAAGACAGTTTCAGTGCAGCTTCAAAGGGCTTTAAACGACTCCAGACGATGAATAAGGGTCTTATCTAGGACCCTTTGAGTCATGACTCGAAAAAAGATTTGTTAATTTTCATGAATGAGTTCGAACAGGAGAGTCACGAACGCTCATCACAGAACAGAGCAAGGCGAGCATTTGTGCTTATAAAACTTAAACTTTGTAATTTATTTTTTAAATGACGAGCGTTTCGCTAGATAAGACCCTTATTCATCGTCTGGTGTCGTTTAAAGCCCTTTGAAGCTGCACTGAAACTGTCACTTGGACCTTGAACCGTTTGGCTCCCAATGAAGTCCATTATATGGAGAAAATCCTGGAATGTTTTCATCAAAAATCTTAATTTCTTTTCGACTGAAGAAAGAAAGACGTGGACATCTTGGATGACATGGGGGTGAGTAAATTATCAGCAAAAGTTTTTTTAAAGTGAACTACTCCTTTAAGGGCTACTTACACGACACCATTTACAACTGGGAAAAAAAAACCCTTTTATGCGCTCTGACAATGGTGATTTGATGACCTGAGAACGCAAACTCCGAATTAGTGCATTTTTTTAACAACGAGTTTTGAAAACAATACCGTTATCATCTCTGTGTAAACTTCTAAAAATGAGAATTTGTGAAACCGGCGACAGCATGCACATGGGTATTATGCATTCAGTCCACCGAAATGAAAACATATGGGCTGTTATGTAGCTACCTGTACATATTTCTGTTTGATATGACATTTACAGCCAATGCAGCCTGATATACTTTCATTGTTCTTCAAAATTTGCTAATAATTATCAAAAAGTTTTTTTTTTTTTTTGGCATCATCAACAAATCTGCATATGTATCCATTTATATCATTATGAACGTTTCCATGTCTAAGAGCTGAAATATGTACAGTAATTATGTAATTCCATCATGATGTGAATCCACATAAATGCAATATTAGTCTTAATTTAATTCTTCTTGTGAATGAAGTCAAACGGTTATAAACAGTGTGTGTAATATAAGAAGCTAAAGCACCACATCTGTGTTTGTTTCTACCCTTACATAAGCTTTTGACTGCAGACAAAATTTCATGCCCAAACCTGAATCCTCCTCCTGAGTCCTGTTCATCTTCACAGAATGGACACATGATCTCCACAAAATCACAACACATACTTGTGCCATCTTCCACAATATCCACTAGAAAAGTCTGTGGCCTTAGAGTTAACCATTTGTGTTTGTCTTGTTCTCTCCTCTCAAATTTTACATTCAAGAAATTCTAATTAAGACTCAAATAAAGTCTAAAACATTTTAAATGTGAAGGTAATTTCTCATCAAGTTCTCTGCATTATTGTTTAATGATTGTGATTTCTGCTTTATTTTGCGGTTGGATTCCTTCTCCTCCCAATATTTATTCACTATGATTCCACAATTCCAACTAGTTCATGCAACTTTTACCGTAACCAAAGTTCGCTGTTGTGCCAGAAACTCGGCTCAAACAAACACTTATGGGAGTCGGAGAGCACGGGTGAATCAGGAAAAGTATTTCTGAGGGAGAAATCTATTCCATCTGTGTTATCAGCAACTGGAACGCCGGGCGCCACCATCACACCCAACATCATGCGGATTCAAAGATTCCTCTTCTCCTAATGGCTCAGACTCCAATTCAAGATTGCTTTTGTCTGTAATTTAGTTCTGAAAAAAGACTAAGCAGTTCACTCCTCCAAACAGAGGTGTTTCATTCTCATAGTATGATTTACTGCAGTGGCGACAGTGCCAGAAAATAATTAGCTGGGGAAAAGATCATAACATGTCTTGAACCCGGACCACCCACATAAACACCAAGAGTTTCAGAGACTTTAACCGGTTATGGTGTGTTCAAATCCCTAAGTAGAGCAATTATATTGAATGCTTTTTGTCATTGCTATTGGCTCAAGACCTGGGCCTCGTTTATAAAATGCACGTATATCGATTTGATCCTAAATATCACATATGTCAACCGTGAGAACAAATCAGATTATATTGTAAACTGACATGCATAGCCTACATTGATTTTATAGCTATTTAATTAATTAACGTTGTTTATGTCAAAATAAATAGGCAATCACGATATGTACTATGTTATATTATATGCACAAATGAGCAACATTTTAACTACTTAATGTTTTATAAATCGTTCACATTTATGATCATTATTCCCACGTCTTTGTAAATGAACCCCCTGATGTCCAACACTTAATAGCTCCTAAAAAAGAGTGTTGATTTACGAGAAGAATAAAAAAGCACAGTCCCTAAGGCATTACGTGAACATGCTGGACACAGAGCAGATTAACCTGTTGCGTTATGCTGACGGCAAACCACGGTTCCTGGAGCTCCAGAGGTGAGCAGCACCGAGATGACACTGGATTTATGACGAGTGAGCTCTTGTTTTTTAATAAGTGGAAAACAGAACCATAGGCCATGTTCACATATCTGGCTCGGAAAGTATTCCAGAGGCCCTCCAGCTGTTGGACACGTCCCAATCGACAAGCAATAAAGATGGTATGAAAAACGTAAATAGCAATGCCGTGTGCATGACCGTGCGTAATAGTCTGCATGTGAGAAAGAAAGAGACACAAAAGAGTGACAAAAGGCCACAGCGTTTAAAAGTGCTGATACATATATTACAGATTATGGAAAAAAGTACCATCAAATAGGATACAAAAAAAAAAAATTAATCGAAGTATCTGATACTATCATAGTACCAACAGTAATTCGTGTCAGATTGTTTTATAGCCTACCAGGGTGTATTTACATGGCACTTAATGAATGTGAATGGTACTAAATGTAAACAAATGACAACAACACAGTATTACCATTTTTAAATGTGCAAAATAATAATGGTAATACCATGTTATTTAATTTACACTATGGTTCATGTGTTACTTAAGCATTATACATTTGTCCATATAAATAAATAATAATTTAAATAATATAATTTATTGCATTTTCTGAATGGCACATGCACTGTGATCTTTGTTTATTTATTTAAAAATTGCAATTACCATATATATATATATATATTATATATATATATATATAATATATATATATATATATATATATAATAATGGTAATTGAGATAACTGACCACTTTCAAAAGCCCCTGCTACAAAGCCAAGCACATTCATTCAAAAACATTGACTGTTGCACAATGGTCACACTTCTCCAGCTGACTATAGAATTGCCCTCGTATAAAGAAATGAGGTAAGATTGACAAATCACTGACAACAGCTGGTCATTAAATTCATAATCGTGTCAGGCTGTTGCCATCCAACTGAAACCCATCCAGAACAAAAGAATATGACTGAACCTGCATTCAACTTTCTGTTTTAAAGCTATGAGCTCATGGATCTGTTTTCCAAAGCTCCTGTAATAGGTCATCGTTCTAATGGTTTGTAAGCCATTGCATTGCATCAGAACATGAACAAACACGCTTTTGATCCGCACAGACAATTGGTGTCTGAACAGAAGTGCATCACTTAGATTTACGTATTGGGTTACTAGTAGGGTGGCTTTTAGAGGGCACGCTCAAGTATGCGAAAAAACCGACTACCACAGAAACATGCCAGAGCAGTGAGTTCATCTCCACTTTAGCATCATTTAACCTCCAATAAAAGCCACTGGAAAGTCTTTCTTTTAGTGGGTGAAACATGACACGGTTTAGCTTAGCTTATTTAACCATCAAGTCAACTCATGTTCACGCACATGCACGCACAAAATGTCACGTGAACAAAACACCCACAGGCAGACGTGCACTAAAATATACTTATTTTAGTGTGTGCAACTGCACGAAATCGCTCAAGAACGTGTCTGTTTGATGTGTTTGTGCCTGCATAAGTGTTGCATAAGATTCAGGATGACAGAATTTGAATACCAAGAAGAGTCACATCACAATTTAATGTCAGAACTTAATTAAATCATGTGTTGACTTTCTACCTGATGATATGTAGCCTGGGAAAACCCAGACGAACTTCAGGCAAATTTAGATTTGCTCTGTAAGTTAGTCTGGTGAAGACCCATTTAAGCTCATTTCCAATCTTTCCAAATCGAAGCACCAATCACAAACGTTGAGGCGGGCTTTACGAGATGACGATGGATTTGATTGGTTTTAAGGTCTATGCAATTGCGCCCAGAGGCATTTGAGCGATGTCCGTTTGTGACGCCCCTTTGGAAATGAGCTGTCAATGAACCTTCCCCAGATCCTAACTCAGTTACGACTGAGAAGGGTCTTGTTTTAACCAGGCTAGGTGATATGACCAAAACCATTTAAAGGGGACATATCATGCTAAATCGACTTTTTTAGCCCTTAAATGCCTTTTGTTGTATATTTGGAGTGTTTATAAGTACAGAAAAGTTGAAATTAGTCTCTTCAGGAACTTCGTTGATATCTTTATATTCTGTTTTGGTCACATTTTTCAAACGGTTTAGATTTTTCTGTAATCTATGACGTTTTGTTAACTATTACGTCACTGCCAAATAAGGACATCGACTTCCGGCCAAACACTTTGAGCAATCCGCCATTTTTATTTCTCGCTGCAATTTTGTAGTCCAAGTTCAAGGATGCAGAAGTTATGAGAGGGTACGTCAAAATGTTCGGTTGTTGGATGTAGTAACCCACACGCTTCATTACACCGTCTCCCAGCATCAGAAACTCTTTGAAGTGCCTGTTTGAGTTTTATTTTTCACGGAAATGTACCCACATCTGTGGGTAAAGTCATGTTTGTGTGCGCGAAGCACTTCAACGATAACTAACGGTACTTCAGCAACCTCCGCCAGTATAAAGAAGGATTTGCCGATAGACTTCGTCTGATTGAGGGGTCAGTTCCTTCTATCTTTGGAGACGACGAACAAAGCACTTCGGTAAGCTGTAACGTTAATAAAAATAAATAGGGTGACCAGACGTCCCGAAAAATTCGGGACAGTCCCGAAATCTGAGCTGTTGTCCCGAATCCCGAATCCGACCCTAATTGTCCCGAAAATTATACTAAAGCAAAATCTTGAGTAGCCTAGTTATTGTCTGATAAAATATTAAAAACTGTCCATGGAGGTTGAGTCGGCGCCTGCCGGCGGCTCATTTTCTGTTTCTTTTTTGAAGTTCTAGAACGATGTAGGCGCGAATTTAGATATAGGCTACATTGATAAGCAAAATGTCATTCATTCGTTACGTTGACATGACTGGTGTACCGTGTACCGGAACAACAACACGCTGTTTTTTAGTAGCAGACTAAAGACTAATGACAGACTGAACTTTGAAAAAAAAAAAAAAGTTTTGAAATTCATTATATCTTTTATTATAGGCTTTGTAGCAGGGCTGCCAACTCTCACGCATTGACCGTGAGACTCACGCAATTGACCCTTTTCACACACTCTCCCCGCCACACATCCATTTTCTCACGCAGTGAAAAATCACAGACAAAGAAGACACTTACACCGACAGACAAGACAGACAGGTTACTTTTGATATGGAACAAATCCACAGCTGTCAGATTCTGTCAATATTTTTACGAGATTCACACAATTAATAACGTTTTGGCTCTTTGAAATGTGACAGGTCGCTGTAGCGCGTCAGTTCAAACGGTACATGATACAGCAGCCTACACCCCCCCCGTCAACAAATCTCACTCCCCCCATAAACAACCCCCCCACCCCCCCCGTCCCGAATTTCAGCCAATCTCATCTGGTCACCCTAAAAATAAAGTACTACTTTCTTAAAACACACGGTGGTCATGGTTTAGCAGTTGTCTTGTTAGTGTGCTTGTTTTAACGAGAAATATTCGACTTTTCTTTAATTGTTTATAATATAACTTATATTTTGTTTTGTAAGTATTAAACAGTCGTTGTAAATCATGCAGTATTGTAGGAGTGGGCATGGATGGAGAACTTACTGTAAATACAGCAACACCATTGCGATACATCCATATGAAGACGTTGTTCTGCAGGTTCGTCATCTTTATTTTTATCTCGTTCTGACTCTGGCTCGAGCATGTAAGGCTTGATGGACAAGTCTTCTGTTTTTGACATTCTGTTAATAACGTGTGAATAAAAAGTTTCTGTTCCGCTAGATAATCGTATCTCTGCTATCAAACTACAAAAATGGCCGAAGGGGGTGGAGTTGAACCGAGTGTCACCTCTGCAACCTGGATTTAAAGAGACCACACCAAAACGAGTTGCTCTCATACGCACATCAGGAAAGGGGTAGAAAAGGGGCCTGTGGAGCTATAATAATGAGGAATTTAGACCCAAACATTGCAGTTCTGCTTTATATAGACCACAAATGTATGATTTATATGTAAAAAGGAATGATTTAAAAGCATGATATGTACCCTTTAAGTAATTTTCAAACAAAACAATGCAGTGTAAAATGCACTATTCAAATAAATGTTACTTAAATGTATTTTTTAATGCATAATAAGGCATTTCTGTGCATCAGCTTTAAATGTGGCGCTTAACGTGTTCTACTGTAACAGAGGACAAAATGTCCCTTATGATCCCAGATTAGCATGAATCAGGCCTGTTTTGTCTGCTATCACTCATTCAAACCTGGACACTGTTATAACCCCTAATCAGCCTCGCCAAACCTCTTCAAAACCTGGCCGTACCTCTCGAGCGCCACTGCTCATCCGCCGCTATCATTCACCTCACGCTCCTGTCCACACACACCAATTAGATGCTATTATAGCCCGTCATGTCATGTCTCTGTAGACAGGAGATATGAAAAACATCTCAAGAGCACTCAAATTAGGTGCACACCGACCTCTGATTTTCATTCCTTGGATACAGTATTGATTTGAGTCTTGTTTCATTTCTTGCTTCTCATCTGTGCTGATTTACTGATGTGTGTTTTGTGGCATTGCTAGTTCAGCTCAAAGCCCCATTCAACAGGTCAGAAAGTCAGCAAGTTTATCCAAAATCAAAGAACCAGCCAAAAGTACTACAGTAGTTTTATCAGTACTTTTTTCCAGAACAAAATATCGAAATATTCTTAAATCAAGTTGCATTTACTTGAGAACCTAAATGACTTAAGTATTTCTTTTGATAACTGCAACAAAATGAAGTGCTTTTGCTAAAAACAAGAACATTTATCTGCCAATGGGGTCCGATAAATAATCTTGTTTTTGTTCATATTTAATTTATTTAATTCATATTTATGTTATTTATTACATTTTTTATTTTATGATGTATTGACAATAATACATTTTGCATAAATGGTCTGTATTTGTCTTGTGATTTGTCTTAAATGTAATAATATTTTTACTGAGAAAAATAGCCAATAATAAATGAACGGTATCGGTCAATGAAAATGCAAGAAAAAGTATCGGTATGGTATCGAATCCTAAAAGTGTGGAATCGCCCATCCCTAACTAAAAGTATAGAAGCTGCCCAGTGTCATTCACACACAAACATTAAACACCATCATGGTAACACACACATGAAATTTTAAAAATGCAATAAACATTAAGTTAACAACATAAAACCCTAATGTACATAACTGATTAGAAGAACTATGAAGAAACAGTTATTTTAAAAAATACATCAAATGTGAAGTGTCCCGCAGGGAATTGTGGGAATGTCAATTTACGGGTTTTCACTGTAAATTATACCAGGAGTTCTTTTTTACTTTCAAAAACTGTAAATTGAACGGTATTTTACAGTATTACATTAAATGTACCATTAGATCGATCACAGTTATTTACCGTATATAGGAAGGAAACTTTCTGTTAATGGCGCAAATGTTTGAAGGAAACTCTATCACCCCCTTGAGTATTGAGATTTGTTACTGCCACATAGCAGAGCTAGAAAACATGTTAAGTACACTAGCATTTAAAGTTGGCAGTCGGTTAGACTTTTTAAATGTTTTTGAAAGAATCCTCTTATGCTCATTAAAGCTGCATTTATATGATCCAAAATACAGAAAAACAGTATATTGTGAAATATTACAATTTACAATTACTGTTTTTTATTTGAATATATGTTTAAAAGTACTTTATTCCTGTGATCAAAGCTGTATTTTCAGCATCATAACTCCAGTATCACATGATCACATGATCCTTCAGAAATCATTCTTATATGATGATTTGCTGCTCAAGAAACATTTATGATTATTATCAATGTTGGAATCAATTGTGCTGCTTAGAATTTTAGTGGAAACAGTAATACATATTTTTTTTCCAAATTCTTTGATGAACCAAAGGTACAAAAGAACAAAATTTATTTGAAATCTAAATCTTTTGTAACATTATAAATTCCCTTACTGTCCCTTTTGATCAATTTAATGCATCTTTGCTGATCAAAAGTATTAATTTCTTTCAAAAATGTACAGGCCTTGCACACTTGTACACTTTAGTTTTAATAATAATAATAATAATAATAATAATAATTCATTCAATTTATATAGCGCTTTTCTCGGCACTCAAAGTGCTTTACATGGAAGGGAATCTCCTCAACCACAAAAAATGTGCAGCATCACCTGGATGATGCGACGACAGCCATATTGCGCCAGAACGCCCACCACACACCAGCTTACTGGTGGAGAGGAGACTGTATATTTCTTGGGTAAGTTTTGGGAAAGCAGCATCAGCTAAATAGCTGGAAACCACATAGAGGCTCACACACAGGCACACACTTGTGGCTATGAACAAGAAGCCTGACTCAACGTGGAATCAATTTGTGTATTGTACATTTTCCAGTGGCTGGCCCAAACATTTGGCATGACGGGGAAGTAAAGTAAAGACGAAAATACTTCACCACAGGCCAATGGTAGTCCTCTATTTGCAGTTCACCATGCTAATTTAACTAATAAAACTCATCTTAAATTATAATGAGAGGTTTTAATTGAAAAAATCAAAAGCACAATATGGATTCAAAGTATGATTTTCCAGATGTAAGGAAAGTAGCCTCTTATAGTTGTAGAAAGTATAGTTGCTCTACCAAGTAGGTACGTTTAAGTTCAATTCTTTGCCAGCATCTTCATATTGAGATTCATGGGGCAAAAAATATTATGTATATACTGTATAAGACCAAAATTTGAATGTCTTCTGGAGACTTTACAAACCTTGTGTAACTGTTACACAAGACCAACACTCAAAATGGCAACCTTTTTGTTTTGCAGCCATATTTACAACAGATGTAATTTAAAGAAGCTTATGTACCTGACTGACTTTGTTCAGCACAGCAGTAGCTCAGTTCTTATCCTGATGAAGAAACACACCAAATAGGTATAAAGACATTTATTTACTTCCTCTATTTACATAATAGTTGAGGGCTGGCTTCAAGCTTTTACTTTAAAAAAGTAGAAAAAACGATTTGCATGTTCTACCTAGATACTTTAGTAATGAGAAACAAATATGCAAACCAGCATGTGTGTGAGGTTGGGTTCATGTCTGTTGAGTAGGGCTGGGGTAAACGATTATTAACTAAACGATTAGTTGGGCGATTATTTTATCGATTAGTCGACTAATCTAACGACTAATTGTGCGATTAATATAAAGATTATTTTTCTGCTCCTCGATTAATAAAAAAACATAATGTATCTCAAATAAATACGAACTAGCTTACTGAATCATGATACTGTAGCTGGCTAACGTTAGTCTAATGTTATGTATTTGAACACTGTCATTAGAACTCTATAACCGCCAAAACCGTGTTATTAAAATATTTTGTACAAACATTTTTTATCATAGAGAATGTTTAAGTAGCTACTAATATCAGCTTACGAGGGAAACGGAGGCGGAGTTAGTGGTGCTTCTGCTCCTGCTGGAGATGATTCAGGAGAGTCTGTTCTGTTCCCCGTTACCGATCAGAGCGCGCGCTGTCACGGAGCAAAGCCTTGTTTATACTCGACGCGTCCGCACGAGTGTGCGGCAAATATGACGCGTTGGGCGCGCAAGACCGGCAAAACCCCATATCGCGTGCACGGCTTCTTTTGTAACAGCGCGCGCGGCGCCGCGTCCGCGGATGAACGACTGCATGCCGAATCTCCCCGAGCCGTATGTCTCACCGCACCCGCACCTAGTTTGCGCGTCTAAATTGCAAAGGTTTTTTTTTGTTAAGGATTTGTTTACTGTGTGTGATTCATTTAATGGAGAGCACATTCACTTCTAGTGGTCTTCGTCCTCCATTCTGCAATGTTTCGGTCTCCCACGTGTGTTGGCGAGCTGTACTGCCAGAAACGGTGCAAAAAATAAATAAATGAAGAAGCGTCGACGCAAAAATATGGCGTCGACGTAATTTTGACGTCGAAGCGTCGACGTCATCGACGCGTCGCTACAGCACTACTGTTGAGGTACAGTACATCCTCCCTGAAGGAGGGTTTCTCCGAATCATTTGAATCTCCACCCTAAGCTTTAAAGATTTACATCTGATTCCCAACTACGGGATGCCACATTTGCGGTCCGCCAGATTTTACAGAATTATGTGCTCTGTGGAATTTCCTTTCGATGGTTCACTTCAAACATCTGAGCTGCATATGAGGCCGACAGCATGGGAAGGCCAACCTTTCTGAACCTTCACACAAAATAAAAGGGCCGTGGACAATTTGCAAACACCTAATTAGAAGTCAGGGACCAAGTGCTTTTTATACAACATTTGTTAATGTGGAATGAAGGTCTAAGTGCCTACCTCATAGTATACCCCAAGCAAGACTCACGCCCTGACCCTGAAGTCCACAAGACAAATAAATTGTAATAAAAAATAAAATAAAAAGATTATTGGAGCAGAGATATAAATGATCGTGATTTTAACGGTAAAAGAATGTAAAAATGCTACAGTGAAAAACTGTTAATTGCTTAACCAGGTTAATAGCGTTTTCTTCTCTTCATAATGTTACTGAAGGTAGCTGACAGTAGACAGTTTACGTAATTAGCAGCAACTTGTGAATTTGAGCTTACATTGCTAGAAGCGTTGTTAAAAGTATGTTTCATGGCACAGATGTCTTGCTCAGAGGCTCAATAATGCGAGTTGAAATTAGGAACCCTCAAGTTCTGAATTCAAACTCCTTCTGGGCTTTGAACCTATGACCTTTGGGCTTCCAGCCCTGATCTTTAACCACTGAGCTTCCACCACCCACAAGCTCCCCGCTGATCTCAGCTCTTGACATACTGTATTGGGTTACAGCTTCTTGTTTAAATAAGCAAGAGGTCAGATTGGTAGAGTGCCTAACCAATCAATCACAGACAGCATTTAGCATTTGGAGCTCAGACTGTTTCAATTTGAACCATCAGAAGCAATCAAACGAAAGGTCCACTCACTGGTGAGTAAATCTCTTTTAGTGCTCTCAGAATAAACCATCATTCAAATATGTGTTGAGGATTAAACGCAATAGTTTAAAGGCTGTTTTTCTTTCAGCCATTTCTAGTGTAAGCATGCAAGCCGAGACGTCGAGGAGAGATTCTAGATGTATTGTTCAATCTCCTTAAAATAATAACATACACAGCAAAATCCCCAGTGTTAAATTAACACTCTGAGTGTGGACTCATATAAACACTGAAGCAGTGTTAAAGTAACACTGAAGCAGTGTTAAAGTTAATGAGATAATTAAGTGAATAGTTGAGTGATGATTGAGCATCATTGAAGACACCTGATGTTAACAAGCAGAATCACTGAAGGAGAAAACCGTAATTTTAAGTCACCATTGTGGAGATCTGTGTGTGTTTTAGTTGGGCTCTTGACCCTCACATTATTAACTTTAGATTTAGTTTGACTGCTGTACGTGAGTTATAACAGTCAGATGAACATATAGAAAAGGTAATCGCATGGTGTTGGTTGTGTTTTGACATAATCATTGTTTCAAGATCATTTGACCTGAATCGCTAAACACAAATATAGCCCAATTTCTGAGTTAGGTTTACTTTATTAGTTATGGCATCACTGTCCATGTATGGCATCATATTTTTAGCCTTTGCAATGAAACCTAATGATCAAAAAAAAAAAAAGCCTTGAAAAATTATTTATTTTGGCACACACAGACATCAAGAATTAGCGTATGAATCTCAGCAATGGTGACAAACAGATCACCTCTGAACATAAGCTCATTATTTATTCATGCAGCAATGCATGATGGGAGCCATGAATGAGTTTTGATTGGTGGCACCCAGAATGCACTGCAACATGCTTTATAATTGTCACCATTGTTGAGATACACTGGCTGATTCATGATGTCTTTGTGTCCAAAAATGTAATAAAAAAATAAATAAAAAATATGTTTTTTTTTTGTATGTGAGACGTGTATAAAAAATTATTTGGATTACTTTGTAAATGTTTAAAAAAAATATGCTGCTATAATGGATATAGGAAACCTAATTTGGGCTCTATATGAGTTTAGTAATTCAGATCAAATGATTGTGAAATAGTGATGTGTCGTTCATGAACGATTCGTTCATTTTGAACGAATCTTTAATATGACTCGGGACTACCGAGTTGTGTCAGAGAGTGATTCGTTCATTTTGTGTTGACCGCGCATGCGCATTGCGCAACATATGGGTTCTGAATCTGTACTGGAAACAGAAATGATTAGTTCATCTCTCGAGTCTTCGGGTTCGGGACGCTCCGAGTCCTTCGTTCTTCCTGTCAGTCCCATAGAGGCTATGCTGTCAGTCCCGGAAAGAGAAATGATTAGTTCATCTTTCGAGTCTCGAGTCTCGGGTTCGGCCGGGTCCGAGTCCTTCGTTCTTCCTGTCAGTCCCATAGAGGCTATGCTGTCAGTCCCGGAAAGAGAAATGATTAGTTCATCTTTCGAGTCTCGGGTTTGAGTCCTTCGTTCTTTTGTCACGTGACTTGTCACCGTATTGAATAGCCTACTAACAACCTTTTTACAAACAAGCACGTAGTTATAATAGTAGTTAATTCATGTATAATATATAATAAAACACATGCACAAGTTCTAAACATTTAGAAAAGAGACGGACAGGGACAATAATAAGATGGAACTTTTATTTTTCAGATAATGTTTATTGCACATATTTAGAAATGTATATTCCTAAATATAAAACAATAGGCTTATACATTCAGACGCAGTCAATAATACGAATCTAATACCAGATACCAGCGGTCACGTGACAAAAGAACGAAGGACTCAAACCCGAAGACTCGAAAGATGAACTAATCATTTCTCTTTCCGGGAGTGACAGCATCGGCTCTATGGGACTGACAGGAAGAACGAAGGACTCGGACCCGGCCGAACCCGAGACTCGAAAGATGAACTAATCATTTCTCTTTCCGGTCCTGCTGTATCACACACGGCACGGTCGGCCCAGCAGACAGATCAGAGTCAGACACTGACGAGTCGACAACTAACGTCTCGAGACACGAGAGGAGAACTAACCTGATATAAATATGAAGTTGCAAAGGAAAGAACGTCTCGGATCAGGAGATGAGGTGAACTAACAGAATCAGACTGCAATACCCTATACAATAACCCAACAACTAATCAATTAATAAAACATTTAGGTTTCCTATAATTTGGCTTTGGCTGCATTACCCTATTGTTTATTTTTATTATTTTTACAAATGTAATCAACATTTTCGTAAGTCCTAGATGTGTTGGTATATTTAACATGCCATTTTAATTATATTGTGCTGAAATGAACGAAATGAACGAAATGACTCGAAAAAAGATTCGTTCATTTTGCTGAACGAGACTCAAAGATCCGAGTCAGTAAAATGATCCGAACTTCCCATCACTATTGTGAAATAATGATTATGTAAAAACACAACCAATACCATCAGATCACCTTTTCTATATGTTCATCTGGCTTTTATAACTCACGTATAGTAGCCAAACAAAATCTAAAGTTAATAATGTGAGGGTCAAGAGCCCAACTAAAACACACACAGATCTCCACAATGGTGACTTAAAATTACGGTTTTCTCCTTCAGTGATTCTGCTTGTTAACATCAGGTGTCTTCAATGATGCTCAATCATCACTCAATTATTCACTTAATTATCTCATTAACTTTAACACTGCTTCAGTGTTACTTTAACACTGCTTCGGTGTTTATATGAGTCCACACTCAGAGTGTTAATTTAACACTGGGGATTTTGCTGTGTAGTTGTATATTTGCATTTCTTGAGATCTGTGAAGCCCAGATTTACTTTCTAAGTCGTTCCATGCCAAATGTTTCAGTCATCTGAGTGGAAGACAAGATACCAAAGCAGTCTCAGAAAGAGAGATGATCACAAACAAATGTGGGACATTTTTAAGAAATTTTCAATGGAAATTTGGTCTGTTTTCAGTTCTTCGCCCATCACCCCTGGGAACTTTTAATGAAAGACCAAAGTTAAGAGAAAGTAAATGAGCAATAAACTTTCTCTCTCTCTGCTGGTCTGAGGTTGCTCTTGCAGAAGAAATAAAAATACAAATGAATCAATAGTTGAATAGAATACAGTAAGAATATTAATGTGAACATTTTAGAAAATCTGAGCACAGTTTGAGATATTATTGAAATCTCTCAGGAGAAAAGTCTGAAAAGCTTGAGCAAAGTTTTAATTTCAAACTCTGGCTGGACATAATACAACCAAATGCACATGCATTTGTTTTACTGTACTGGTCACTGAAATCGTCAGAAGCATAATAGATAGCCTATCAGTAATTGAACCAAATACCGTTGAGAAATGCAATAAAATAAAGCAGAATTCAGCTTACAATATTACAATGCTTCATCTCCTGAAGCATCTTCAGATTTATTTTTCATTTTAAAATGTCCCTTTATGAGACACAGTGGAGTTTCCAGAAAACCACTGTTGTCTGTTTTTAATTTTGTCCTTCTTACTTTCAGCCGTCTAAATCTACAAGTGAACGCTCCTGAGTCGGGTTTGAACTCCACATGGGTCAGTCATTGAACTAGATCCGGTAACATCTCTAAACTCCAGACATGGCAAGAAACAATCAATCAATACTACACACTGGAAAAGATGTTGCAATAACATGATAAGCATGATATGTACTTTTATTTGACATGATTGAGACTTGAGAATAATTTTTGAATGTGAAAAAAGTCGGGATGGATGGAATGGGATGGGATGGATGGATGATTTATATATTATGTTGAATATCCAAGGGCTTTAAATATTCTAACAAAATTCTCCTTTTGTTTTTCCTAGAAAAATAAAAGCTTGGATCAACATGAGAATAAGTAATGAATGGAAGAATTTTCCTTTTTGGATGAGCTACACCTTTAAGGTTTCCTCAGCAACATGTTTTTTCCACACTATTACTCCCTAATGTCATATGCAAACCAAACCTCTAACAGAAGTGTTACATCATGTAAGCAACTTATTTAAACAGGTTGTAAACTCCACCGGTGAAGAGAAATTCACTAGAGGGATCAGTGTTCATTCATCACAGACATTCTTTCATTCCCATCTCGGCCATTCAAGTATGACACAGCGTATTTCCAGAATAACGGACTGAGCCGTCCACGGATAGACTGTCTGTCTGAGAACTCATAAACTAGCCATGTTCAGGATCAGTTAGTGAACTACTTGCCATGGATTCATAAAACACGCTCTCTTAAGGAGCAGGAAACAGACCCCTGAGGGTTTTGCCCTCTCGAGGAGAGCTGCTTTTTTTCCAGCAGAGGCATGTCTGAGACCTCTTAAATATTACCCCTTTTTTTCCCTTGTTTTGGGTCTTTCTATAAACCAAGCCTGACTGTCAGGGTTACATCATTTCTGAGCTAAATGATAGTCACAGATGATCTTGAATGGAGCCCTTACAGACAAAGAAACACAAAAAATAATGTTTAATAAGATTTCTACATGTTCTGGAGACAATGGGAGAGCTGTTTGCCTGCAGAAACTAACTGCTGCACTAGGGTGTTCTGGGTGTTATGGTACATTACTAGAGCATTTAGTGTGTTTAGACCAGTTTTAGCATGTTGCTAGGGTGTTCTAGCTGCTTTTTAACACTTTACTATGGGTGTTCACACTGATGGCTAAAATGTTGCTCAGTGTTCTGCTTTTTAACATGTTGCTATGCGGTTACTAGGGTGTACTGGCTGGTTTTAAATTAATTTCAATGGTGTTCTGTATCATTGCCAGAGAACATTGCTGGTGTTCTGGTTTATTGCTAGAAACTTACTATAGGGTGTTATGGCTGTTTTTTTTAACATGTTGCTATTAGGGATGCTAACAATTAATCTGCAATCAATTAATTGTCGATAATAATTTAATTGATACACCTTATCGACAGTTGATTATGGCCTAGCCATCATTAGAGTGCGTTGTTTGGAGGTGCGTGTGGCTTATGTGCAAAACACATACAGCAGAAACACAAAGAACAATAAAGAGATGCGGACTGCAGATGTGTATACGACAATTCACCATGACGTCACAACAGTAACAGACGTTCTTCCGGGTGGCAAAAGCTGAAGCATTCCTATGGCAACGCTAGTAAATTGCTTGGAAGGGAAACCAACTGTCGACAGTAAAAATGTAATAAAAATAAAAAATGTAATTAAATATAATGCGTTTTTTTATCATAATAACAACTGTGTTTAATGATACAAGTAAAAAATATATTAAATATGTAATATAGTAGACCTACACATAATTAGCAAAATACTCTCTAGCTCTTTTTTTCTAAGCAAAATAACCCAAAACACAACATGTTTTCATCATCGTTTCAACTTTTATCAACAACAATGTTTTTAACTAAGTAACTGTTACAGTAGCCGGCTGGATCTCTTCAGTAAGTCAGTAGAAGCCGCTCGCGTTCTGCCACCCGGAAGTATCTTTTGCCTATTGTTTACAAACATTCTGAAATGCCCTATTCCAAGTATATTAATATCTTCGAGTCATGCAATGGATTGTGTAGGTTAGCAATTTATTTTGAAACATAATTAATTAAGGGTCCTCCAAACAAGTGATTTTACTAAACATAAGGACTTCTTGTGTAAATGCCAAAATAAAAGTACATAGAATAAACAACAAGTAATAATATGGTCGCAATGATTTTGCCAAGTAAGACGTGTTCCTGGATCAACATATTGTGAAATAAATATATGTTAAAAAATTTTGTTCTACTCCTATCCCTATCCCTAAACATAACCCTACCCATAACTTACCCTAAAATCAGAGATAAATTATAGGTGAATAACACTGATGTAGAAGCACCTAACCCTGGTTGTAAGCCTAAACTTGACATAAACCATAAACTTGTCCCTCAAATCTGAATGGTTGATTGGAATGTTGTTCAGGATCAAAGATGACGTTGTTCCAGGAATATCATGTACTTGGTGAATTCACGTTCACTGAATCAAGACTGGAAGATCAAACGCACTCCAACTGTAAAACAGTATCCGATTGATCTCTAAACATCTTCTCTACCCACTATACTCCAAGCTGTATAAACTTGAATGCTTGTTGGATTTAAGCATTTCAGGTGATGTGTTTTTGTGTAATGAGGGAGGGGTGTGGCCTGAGGAGATCAACACCCTACACCAAGGTGTGCATAATTATTAGGCAGCTTCTTTTCCTCAGGCAAAATGGGCCAAAAAAGATATTTAACTAACTCCAAAAAGTCACAAATGGTACAAAGTCTTTCAGAGGGATGCAGCACTCTTGAAATTGCTAAGATATTGGGGCGTGATCACAGAACCATCAAACGTTTTGTAGCAAATGCTCAACAGAGTCGCAAAAGCTCAACAGAGTCGCAAAAAACATGTTATGAAAAAAAACCTGCAAATTAACTGCCAAAGATTTGAGAAGAATTAAACGTGAAGCTACCAGGAACCCATTATCCTCCAGTGTTATCATATTCCAGAACTGCAACCTACTGGAGTGCCCAGAAGTGCAAGGTGTTCAATGCTCAGAGACATGGCCAGGGTAAGGAAGGCTGAAATTCAACCACCATTGAACAAGAAACATAAGTTGAAACGTCAAGACTGGGCCAGGAAATATCTGAAGACAGATTTTTCAAAGGTTTTATAGACTGATGAGATGAGAGTGACTCTTGACGGACCAGATGGATGGGCCCGTGGCTGGGTCAGTAATGGGCACAGAGCTCCACTTCGACTCAGACGACAGACAGGTAGAGGTGAGGTGATGGTATGGGCTGGTATTATTAAAGATGAGCTAGTTGGACCTTTTCGGGTTGAAGATGGACTCAAAATGAACTTGTAAACCTACTGCCAGTTTTTAGAAGATACTTTCCTCAAGCAGTGGTGCAGTGGTACGATTCAAGTATGCAAGCTATTTCAGAAAGGACCGTATGATGTTTTGCAGGAACAAATGCCATGCATGATCATTAGGAACTACTCCATGGTCTCATAAAAGGCTCTCTTAAAGAGAAACAGACCCCTGAGGGTTCCCTCTGAGTAAAACCTTTTCAGAAGCATGTGAGACCTTCTTAAATATTACCCCTTTTTTTCCTTGTTAGGTCTTTTAAAAACCACCCCAGGTTAAACATTTGAGTAATTGATATCACGTTTTGAATCCATTCAGAAAAGAACCAAAAATATTTTCATGATTATGTTAGAAAGAATTTCAGAAACAACTGCGACAGTGTTCTGGTTTCATTAGACTTTCCAGTATGTTGTATGTTTATTTTTCCTACTATGGTAGTCAATGATGACTAAAATCCTGTCTGCTTACATGTGCTATCTTACTAGTACTCAAAAATCAGGGTCTGAACGATTCCGAGAAACTGGTGTTCTGACTAGTTAACTTGGGGAGGGTTTTAAAATGTGCTATTTGCAAAATTAATGGATAATTATTTCGATAATAATTTTTTTTATCAGACAGTGATTATGGTAAATTGAGTGGTTGTTTGAGTCGTTCTTATTGCAAAACACATGAGAAACAAAGACAAGTGAGATGGGACTGCAATGCGTTTCCAATATTTAATATCTTCGGTCACAATAGAGTTGCAATTATTTGCAAACATAATTATTAAGGGATCCTCAAACAACTGATCTTTACTATAAATAAGGTATTGTAAAATGCCATAATAAAAGTTTGATAACAAAACAATATAATATGGTCAATGATTTGCAATAAGATCCTACAAAATTATAAATATTGTTAAAATTTTGTCACTACCCCATTAAACTACCACCATAATTATAAACAGTGTATAAATTAAGGTGATACTGTAAAAAAATTGTGAAAGCCAACTGAAAAAAAAACTAAAACTAGAATGGTTATTTGGAATTTTCATGGATAAAGAGACGGTTCGATTGTACAGGTGATCCTTATGAAAAACTGGATAGCATCCAGCTTAATATTTTCCCAACCTTCTTACCAAACTCAACTGTAAACATTGAATCCCTTGTTATTTATTTCTTTTTTTTGTGTAATGAGGAGGTGTGGCCTAAGATCAACACCGAAAAAGAAAGTTTGCAGCCCCTAGAAATTGGCCAAAGAAAACTAACCAGTAAAATGACATTTTAGAGGCTTGCTCACTTTGAAATTCTAAATATTGGGGACAAAACATCAATTTGTACAAATGCAACGAGTCGACTACAGAGTCGCAAAAACAGTTGGAAAAACCGTGCAATTTCTCCAAGATTTGAGAAAATTGTGATTACAAATTATTCAGTGTATCAGAAGGAATGAATTATGCCAGAAGTGAATTTCATGCTAAACGACAATGTCAGGTTTAGGAAGGGATACCCATTGAACAAGAACATAAGTTGAAGAAGATGGCCCAGAATAGTCTAAGACATTTTTCAAATTTATACATTAATTGGTGCTTTGACGCCAGATACGTGCTCAAAAAACTCCTTTAACGCAGCATGAGGTAACGTCTTTGGGTAAAAACCGCTAAAGAAACCTACAGAATTAGTCAATTACAGGCCAATCTCAAATCTGCCTTTTCTGTCAAAGATACTAGAAAAATCAGTATCCTCACAACTGTGTTCCTTTTTTAGAAAGAAATAATATCTGCGAGGATTTTCAGTCCGGATTTAGACCGTACCATAGTACCGAAACTGCTCTCATTAAATTCACAAATGATTTGCTCTTATCATTTTACTCGATCATGGTTGTATCTCTCTATTAGTGTTACTCGATCTTAGTGCTGCATTTGATACTATCGACCACAACATTCTTTTAAATAGACTAGAAAACTATGTTGGCATTAGTGGAATTGCACTAGCATGGTTTAAATCATACTTATCTGACCATTTTCAGTTTGTAGCAGTGAATGAAGAGATGTCTTATCGATCACAAGTTCAGTATGGCGTACCACAGGCTCAGTACTAGGACCGCTGCTGTTCACTCTGTAGGGGGAGCGTGGGGTGATTTGTGCCAGGGGGGAAGTTAATCCACCCCTTGTTTCTGGAAAACCATAGAAAAAATTGGTCATGTGACCACATAATTTTGAAAAGCCATCAATTTTACTTATCCTCCAAAGAAGAGAGACACATGGCATGAGATGTAAGCACATTTTAGCTCAAAAAAACTGTTTTTTTCCCTTTCAAAGTAAAATTTCTATGATTAAGGTTTTTTGATTGTAGTGTCTGAATAATTATCGACAAGTTTGAAAACATTTAATTTATACATAAAGTATATAGATTTAGCATGATGTTAGCTCTTAACTGCTGGATCATGCTAGTTTTTCAAACATGTAGGTCTGGGGTGATTTGTGCCAAAGGGCCTGGGTTAAGTTGTGCCGGTGTATTAACTATGTGACATTCTTAAATTTAGACCAAACTTGGTGGTACAGGCAGAAGGGAGTAGAAGTTTATATTCCCCTGCAGCATTGACAAGTGGGATGTTAAGTAGTAGGCAGTGTTGGGAACGTTACTTTAAAAAAGTAATTAGTTATAGTTACTCACTACTTGTTCCAAAAAGTAACTGAGTTAGTAACTCAATTACTCTATAATAAAAGTAACTGTTACCAGGGAAAGTAACTATTTGCGTTACTGTTAAAAAAAAGTTGCTATATGTCAAAGAATTTGGATTTTTTTTTGCAGTTTTCACAAGTCAGTTAAAATGAGTAGAACAGACAGGTGTTTGTACATAACTTTCTATATTTATTGCACGTCGACAGACAGCAAGAGGTTTATCCTGCACTTCACTGTACTTATTAACCCACCTCCTCACTAGCTGTGTGAGCCAGGGGTGCATTCGGATTACACAGTTTGTTCAATCAATGCATAGGCTAGTAACACACATAGGCGTCAATTTTGAGTCATTTTGTACTCACCACTTTTTGAAACAAATAAATAAAACATCTCCAGTTAACTAGCAGAGCATTAATTTAGTTCGCTATTTAATAAGAGATCTAGCGTTAAATTGTTTTGGTTTTGAACTCAAGCTGAGCGCTCGTTGCCGCGGCTGCATTTGTTCTCTTGTGGCGCGCGCGCAGTCTTCACTCGGAGCGTGCTCTTCAATCTATCGCCGTTGTGATGACTCTCTATTCATTCCGGTGAAATCACAAAATAAGAACCACACAAACGTGTCCCTGCTTGATATGGACTGAAAACCACTGATGAACATATTCGGTTTTGATACGGGAGAAAAAAAAACTATACGAGGGCGGATTAGAATCCGTAACCTCTGACACGCTTGGCAAACAATCTACCACTAGACCACTTAAGAATTCAAACAACATTTGCGGATCGATGGATTTATTTACGGGTTGAGCAGAGAGGCTGCACAGTTTGACAAGTTTGTACCCAGCACTTTTGAAAATGCACTTCCGAAAATGCACTTCCGAATGCGTCTCTGTCCCCAGCACATTGCAAACCAAACTGACGCCCGTGGTAACGCATTGCATTTAACGTCCAGTAACGTTAACGGCGTTGTAACGATGGGAAAAGTAATTAATTAGATTACCCCGTTACTGAAAAAATAACGTCGTTACCTAATGCCGTTATTTTAAACGGCGTTATTCCAAACACTGGTAGTAGGCCAGATCCAGACCACCTAGACCTACACACTCACAGGGGATAATCTGGAGAAGTGAGGAGATGGGCATGCCTCAGTCTATAGGGCATGCCTCAGGGCATTGCCAAAGTCTTCATTCACAAGTATCATATATTGTGTATTTAAGTGGACTTATTCCAACAGTTTAATAGGGTGACAATATCCAAATAAACCTTAAATTAGTAATTTTGTATTGAATTTGTCTTGCTTTCATATAGTGTCACAGGTCGGGGCGGGCCAATCGGGCTGCACCCACCCCTCGGGACCAGTACCACCCTTGGGGAGTCGGACAGAGGCAAGCAATGCAATGATCGAACATCGCTAGGTGTTCTGGCTTATGATCAAAGTGTTATAATGGATTTTTTATAGAGTGTTGCTAAGGTGTTCTGGCTGATTTTTTAACATGTTGCTATGCGTTTGCTAGAGTGTTCTGGCTGGTTGCAAGAACATTGATGCTCTGACTTATTGCAAGCATGTCATGGTGGATTGTTAGAGCATGAGCAATAGGACATCATACCGATGGGGCATTTAAAAGTTTAGGAGTGACATGCATGCTGAGTTATTTTGACATCAGTGGTATTTATGGGACATAGTGGGCCCCGATTGAGATATAAAAATATTTTATCATCATATTAAAATAAACATTATCATAGCAGCAACTTTACAACAAAGACTGATGTATTGCCAGGCTTTGTTCACAATTTCCAGTGCAGAAGCAGCAGTAGCAGCTGTGAGAGAGAGTCGCAATGTGGGTCATTCACAATATTCAGAGTTTTTTTGGACCCCCAGACAGAGGTATGCGCGGGCGTTCTTGTTTAAATAAAATCTCTGGGTGGGATGACAACACCAAACGGTTTTTCCATGACTCCCCAAGAGAGGGTGAGCTGTCTTTGCCAGAAGAACACATCATCACAGCGGGCCAGTGCAAGGTTATGTTTGCTTGTTTGTCTGAAACAAATGAGAACTTTCCTTCTGGCTACTCCGATCTATGACATCATTTCTGTGATGCTGCCAAATCTCCATATCGCCCAAGCCATGATGACTAATCTAATTTGTACTCGATAATAAATGTAAGCTATGAAAATGTTCGTGCAAGATTTGTGATAACTTGTTAATATATTCAGGCTGAAACATAACACAGAACCTGCAAACCTTCATAGGCTCATGGTCTCACTGGCTTAATGTCATATTTCATAGTGTAATGGGGTAGAAGATGGACTAGTTTATATATTTTTGTATTTATTTTCTGTTTTAGTATTCTGATGATGGTGAATGGTGTTGATTGGTGCCTCAGAGAATTAAGCAGATATATTTGAGAATACAGGTACTGATCTTAATTGAATTATTGAACGGGGGGGGGGGGGGGGGGGGGGTGTTTTTAAGCTTCATTTTATAATTGTAATTTGTGTGTTATGTTTAATGGTTTTAAGGTTTTTTTAATCTTTGTAAATATTTTATTGGGCAATCATCAATTTGTATTCTTTGTTTTATTTACAGATTATGCATGATTGCCGTTTACTTTATTAAAAGCATTGGGGCCTAATGGGTGTCTGAAGAGATGACTTTAAAGATGACTTTAAAGTAACACCAGGTAACTTTTGCTCTCGGGGTCCCCCTACAGTTGGGAAACAGTATTGTCCTCTACTACTGTCGTAAACTGTCATCCTACATGCACGTGCATTTGTTGACAACCATGATAGCCCTGAACACTGTAGGAGGAGGTCACATGCAGGTGTTCTGCTTGCGTCGCGTGTGAAATGTCTTCATCCCAGGTACAGTGGCATATATTTCAGCATGTCATAGAAATATAATTTCATGGGTTTTGTTTTTTTCTATCGACAAATGATCGCGATGATCACGTTTACAAGCCAGCGACATTATAGTAGCCTAGTCTATTGGTTACCGTTTTACTGAATCTATATGATGCTTCAATGCAATGTTTGAGTGGTAGATAATAACCATATATCGTCAATATTATAATATCAAGCAACCATAAATGAATCTGCAAATTTTACAAATCGATTTGCATTATAGCTTGAGGCAAGACAAATAATCATTACCTGATTCATGAAGATAAACGGAGGATAAGATAGCTTCCGTAACATAGTCAGGCAGACAAAAAAACACCCCAGCCGACGGTGTGTCATTGGTTGGTAGGCCTGTCGCGATAGTCGATAAATCGATTAATCGCACGATAAAAAAAAATGACCTCGATAATTTTTCCGGCCGCGATAATTTCATTTGCATACCGTATTTTCCGCACTATAAGGCGCACTTAAAAGCCTTTAATTTTCTCAAAAAACGACAGTGCGCCTTATAATCCGGAGCGCCTTATATGGATGGTGAACACATGTTCACCAAGACGAGAAGAAAGCGCCGGGCGACTTACGCCACTATCTGCCAATGGATCGTGGATGCCTGGGTTGATATATCAGTCTCAACTGTGATCCGAGCTTTCACGAAGGCAGGAATAATCTCTTTATTCAGCCAGCTCACATACCCGTATTTACTTCCTGTTTTCGGTCGAAGTCCACAGTAGTCGATTGTTGAGCTTGCGCGCGCGCGATCAAGCCTCCTCCGTGTGTTCAACATCTGATTCGGATGAACTATCCATTTGAGCTGATATTCTCAGAACACCGAACAGCACCGTCATCGGCTGACAGTCTGAGTCTCTCTCCACTGTTGTTTAGTTACCAATGATCACGCGCGCGCACTCGACAATCGCCTACTGTGGACTTAGACCGAAAACAGGAAGAAAATACGGGTATGTGAGCTGGCTGAATAAACATCATTTTTATTCATATCAAACATGCACATGCACCTATAACACAATCATCCGTTGCAGTTTTCCCAGTTGGGAAAAAAAAGAAGCTACAACAGACGGGCCGTCTTTTTTTGCCTGTTATGAAATGCATGTTGAGCCTATTGTTTATTATTTTTTGAAGTGCAATTTTGTTTACATCCATTTTATTTATTGTTTTTGGTATTTATTCAAGTGCACTTTTTTTAACAGAGACTGAGAGTCCATTGCTTTTATTGTTTTTGGTTGTTTTGTTTATTGTTATTGTGGATATTTAAAATGTTTTTTAATGCACTGCCATTTTCAGTGTTAAATAGTCTTTGGAAATAAACGTTTATTGAATTTTGAAAGGTGTATGTGCATTATTATACCATTATCATTATTCTAGATGAAAATGGTCTCAGATCGACAATATTATCGTTTATCGCGATAATTTCTTGGACAATTTATCGTCCAGCAAAATTTGTTATCGTGACAGGCCTATTGGTTGGTGCGTTAAATGTTACCCAGATACAATAGTGCTATTTTCTGATTGGCTAACAACACCAGACGAACAACACCAGAGGAGACGCGCTCGATTCCTGCTGATTCCACAGTGAGAGCGCCGCGGCCAGAGCTTTGAGCGCTGCGGCATATTAAATATATTACAAATAGTTTTTCAGCGTGAGAAATACAATGTGTGGTGGGAGAGTCAATGCATGACACTTGAGAGCCCTGTGATTTAATGGAAGTGGGGGTGGCGGTGTAAGTGACGTATATGCCGTAAAGCAGTCGAATTTTGTAGTTCTCTTTGTTCGCCGGTTACTACCCGAAACCCGAAGTTTAAAAGTATGATTAAAAATGCTACAGACCCCGTCAGGCTATGGCAGACGTGTCATTCAACCTATTGTAAGTCGATGTACCATGACAAGAGACTTGGAAATATATTATGAAGGTTGAAAAGTTACCTGGTGCTGCTTTAATGTTGAATTGAGTCTTGTGTACGGAAGTGTCAAAGTGATTGATTTAATTTGTGAGATTGTTTTTGTGTTTTGTTTTGTTGTTGTTTTGTTTGTTTTGGACATACAACTGACAGTGCATCTTCTTGTATATGGTTTACTCTGTTAAGGTTTGGGGAATAGATTGTAGTGGTTTGATTTACTTTACAATTGTGGAGGTTGGAGTGAATTTGTGTTTGGTGAACTTGTGAGTGTGCACACAGTTTCAGAGCAATTTCCATTGGATAGGATTGGGAAACCTGTTGTCTGTAACGGTTACAATTTTGTTTGTTTTCTCTCTTTGCCAGTTCTGATTACCCCTTGTGAATATTGCGCAATAAACATTATCTTTGCAACGAAACACACTGTGGTTGTGGCCCTTTTCAGTTCTCCTCATCTCTTGCGAGATGACAGGGTTACAATTGCAAATTACTGAAACAGGAAAACAACAACGCATCCGTAGCAATAGTTATGCCCATTAAAGCAGTTAATAATTCCCATCAATAACGATCCATCCAGTCCAGAATTCCCCATCCATAAATCTACTATTGTCTTCAATAATTGAAGAAAAAAAAACGTAGGAAAACAAAAGCAAGCAGCTCTGAGCAACTACACAAACTATACAAATAACATCCTGTCTATGGTTGAGGTCAGAAAAAATGTAAACACAGATGAGAATGTTTGGCCAACACAATTGCATGCGCGTGATCCCGTTGTACTAGCATGAACATCAACTTGGGTAATATGATGTATTTCTAAGGACATTATAAAGAAAAACAATGCCTGATTTGCTTGATTGGATCATTTTAAGTGGGTGTTTCATAGAGGGATTGGTGTTGTCAGGAAAAAAGGAGAGTTGTTTAAGAGGCAGAGCAAGTTGCACTATAAATAATAAAGATAAAAGATTACAAACACTTTTACATGCACTAAACAATCTTGCACAATAAGAGCAAGTTGCACTATAAATAATAAAGATAAAAGATTACAAACACTTTTACATGCACTAAACAATCTTGCACAATAAGACCAAAGTGTGTATTAAGAAGTGTGCTTGCATGCTGACGTTTTTGCTACTGTGGCAGTAACAACTTTAGTCATCCAGGGGGTGATAGATTCATTCAAATGAAAGTGTTAGAATCATATTAGGGAATCATCAGGTTTTACTCACTTAGTTGGCAGTGGGAATCTTCCATGACATTCACAGAGATAAAAATGAGTTAAACGCGCTGTGTCCTGCTGACATCATTGCAGATCCTCTTACTCTGTCTGTTTCAGTCATAGAGTCTACATCATTAGCACACCCTTTCAGAAAGTGTTTTATACTTACTAAGCAAATAAATTTATATAGTGGCCACTTTCAGACAGGTCATGTCTAATTTGCTTTATATCTTATTTATTAATGGGGGGCAGTTGTCTGTGGAATCACCTCAGATGCCATGAGAAAGAGACTTTTAAAGGTACAATATGGAAGATTTTTCGCCACCAGGGGTCGCTAACCTCTTACAATAACAAAGGTGTATATTGTTGATGTATATTCCGCATTAAAGGAACACTCTGACTTTTTGGGACTTTAGCTTATTCACCTTGTCCCCCAGAGTTAGATAAGTCCATACATACCTTTTTCATCTCCGTGCGTGCTGTAACTCTGTTTGAGGCACCCACCGCTAGCCTAGCTTAGCAGAAAGACTGGATGTAAATGGCTACAGCTAGCATACTAATCCCAATAAGTGACAAAATAACGCAAACATTTTCCTATTTACAAAAATGGATGAATCGTTCAATGCTTATGCAACCCACCGTTCCATGAAGGAGGGAACGGAGGACGTAGTCCCCTTGCCACTACCGCTAGACCACCGCTGACTCAGAGTTACGCCCGACTCCTCAGCGAAAAAGCAACTAGTGCATGCATCCACTTCCGTATTTATACCCGCGCCGCGGGGGCGGAGTGTGTGATGCAAATCGTTCAATAGTACTCGAAGAAGATAGGCTCCCTGGCGTGATTCCCATTCAGTCAATGTCGACTACGTCCTCTGTTCCCTCCTTCAGGGCAACATATCTTTTAGAGCAACATATGCTTCCCTCCAGACGACGTCTATTTCAGGAAAGGCCTTGTGTATTTCAGCAGGACAATGCAAAACCACATACTGCAGCTATTACAACAGCATGGCTTCATCATAGAAGAGTCCGGGTGCTTAATTGGCCTGATCTTTCACCTATAGAGAACATTTGGTGCATAATTAAACGGAAAATATGTCAAAGGCGACCACGAACTCTTCAGCAGCTGGAAACCTATATAAGGCAAGAATGGGACAAAATTCCAACACCAAAACTCCAGACACTCATAATCTTGATGCCCAGACGTCTTCAAACTATTTTGAAATGATGAAATGCTGCACGATGGTAAACATGCCCCCGTCACAACTGTTTTTTTGAGACCTGCAGGCATCAAATTTAAAAAGAGCTCATTTTGTGCATAAAAATGTAAAATTTCTCCATTTAAACATTGGTTATATTATCTATAAAATTATGAATAAAATACTGGCTCATCTGATTTGAAAGTCTTTTAGTTTTCATTTTATGCAAATTAAAAAAAACATCCCAACTTTTCCGGAATTTGGGTGTCACCATTATGTTCTGTCTTGTCTGCACCTGTTCTTGTTTGTTGCACATAAGCCACAGGCCCTAAGACAACAAGCCAAACTCATCAGACCAGTTTGTTGCACACAGGATAAATCTGACCCACACAAAACAAGTCAAAACTCATCATAAAACAGTTTGTCACACACAGGCCATATCCGGCCCTTAGGCAACAAGTCAAAACTCATCATAAAACCAGTTCTACCAGAAAGACTTGGAAAGTGAGGTGATATCACGATGGCATTTATTAATTAATAGACCAGAAAATGAAAACAGAAATATTGAATGATAAAGTTTGTTGCCGCGGGCCCCATCCGTAGCTGGTATTCAGAGTGTAGCGGACTCTGCGTGTCCTGCCTGAAGATGGAGGCAGGGGCGCAGCGACCCCCGGGGAGGTATAGACAAGGACCATCCTGGTGGTGGTGGGTAGGATGGAGGTAAATGTTTGTATCATCATCTGCGAATTCAAACATGTGTAAGTAACGATCTTTTAAACTATCTTTTGATCTTGTATTAGATAGTGATTGGATATACTAGAAGTAATGAGTGACGTAACATTGATTCTTCCTGGCAAAACTTTACGCTAAAGCTTTCATTCTGTTGCACACGGGCCATGTCCGGCCCACAGACAACAAGCCAAAACTCATCATAAAACCAGTTTGTTGCACACGAGCCATATCTGGCCCACACACAACAAACCAAAACTCATCATAAAACCAGTTTGTTGCACACGGGCAATGTCTGGCTGTAGACTTAGAATTAAGCCTTTCCCCTGTTATTATTTGATTCACGGAACCGGACAACAGTAATCTTGCCAAGAAAAATCTTTATCCATCAGCATAGGAGAGAAACTTGAGAAGATGTTGTATTCGTTTTTCCGATGTTTCTCTGCAGTAGTACAGTAAGATTGAGCTTATATACACCACTGAGCGACTTTCAACTTCCTTGTAAGGTAAAACAAAACATGTTGCTTATGTTTAAAAATGGAACATATACCTCATGCTTACATATGGTACGATCCACTTTCCATATTAAGAAACTATTTATCAGTGTACATTTGTGGTACATTTGCATCAGTTGAAAAACATTCCTTTTCCTTGCAAAGCACATGCCAACTGTACACATTTAATGTATAATCATCATTGGAACATCTCTGTTTAGTGAAGGTTGCACTGGAACATCTCTGTTTAGTGAAGGTTGCACACAAACCTCTAAGCAAAATATACAGGTCCTTCTCAAAAAATGAGCATATTGTGATAAAGTTCATTATTTTCCATAATGTAATGATAAAAATGAAACTTTCATATATTTTAGATTCATTGCACACCAACTGAAATATTTCAGGTCTTTTATTGTTTTAATACTGATGATTTTGGCATACAGCTCATGAAAACCCAAAATTCCTATCTCACAAAATTAGCATATCATGAAAAGGTTCTCTAAACGAGCTATTAACCTAATCATTTGAATCAACTAATTAACTCTAAACACCTGCAAAAGATTCCTGAGGCTTTTAAAAACTCCCAGCCAGTTTCATTACTCAAAACAGCAATCATGGGTAAGACTGCTGACCTGACTGCTGTCCAGAAGGCCATCATTGACACCCTCAAGCAAGAGGGTAAGACACAGAAATAAATTTCTGAACAAATAGGCTGTTCCCAGAGTGCTGTATCAAGGCACCTCAGTGGGAAGTCTGTGGGAAGGAAAAAGTGTGGCAAAAAACGCTGCACAACGAGAAGAGGTGACCGGACCCTGAGTAAGATTGTGGAGAAGGACTGATTCCAGACCTTGGGGGACCTGCGGAAGCAGTGGACTGAGTCTGGAGTAGAAACATCCAGAGCCACCGTGCACCTGGGGTACAGAGACTGGACTGTTGCTCAGTGGTCCAAAGTACTTTTTTCGGATGAAAGCAAATTTTGCATGTCATTCGGAAATCAAGGTGCCAGAATCTGGAGGAAGACTGGGGAGAAGGAAATGCCAAAATGCCTGAAGTCCAGTGTCAAGTACCCACAGTCAGTGATGGTCTGGGATGCCATGTCAGCTGCTGGTGTTGGTCCACTGTGTTTTATCAAGGGCAGGGTCAATGCAGCTAGCTATCAGGAGCACTTCATGCATCATCCATCTGCTGAAAAGCTTTATGGAGATGAAGATTTCATTTTTCAGCATGACCTGGCACCTGCTCACAGTGCCAAAACCACTGGTAAATGGTTTACTGACCATGGTATTACTGTGCTCAATTGGCCTGCCAACTCTCCTGACCTGAACCCCATAGAGAATCTGTGTGATATTTTGAAGAGAAAGTTGAGAGACGCAAGACCCAACACTCTGGATGAGCTTAAGGCCGCTATCGAAGCATCCTGGGCCTCCATTACACCTCAGCAGTGCCACAGGCTGATTGCCTCCATGCCACGCAGCATTGAAGCAGTCGTTTCTGCAACACACGGAGTGAAGACGGTGTACACGAGCCACACAAGAAAATACCGTATCTGCGCCACTGATATCGCAGCAGCAATGAGCACTTTGATCACTTGATTTAAAGGGGTCATATAATGGTACATGCACTTTTACAAGTTGATTGTACTGAAATGTGTGTTGGCAGTGCCTGTACACAACCATCATATAATGATAAAAATCCATCCAGTGGTTTTGTTTTAATCTCCTTATATGTTTTCCCCTGCCTCAAATCGAGCCGTTCGAGCCTGTGACGTCACAAGCTGAAGACGCAGTGGCTGAGTTTTGTTTATGAAGGGAATATTTCCGACGAGCAACGTCAATGCGCTCATGTTTGCGCGAATCATTTCCCACCAGACTGCTTTTTAAACGAGGCGAGGTTCAATATAAATCAGGTTTTGCGAAGAAGCTGCTACTGAAAAAAGGAATCGGTACCAACTAGTCGTGTTCCTGGACCTCCAAAAGAAGTGAGTGTAACGTTTTATTAACCTTTAATCTTTGCAAATCCCTTGCACGCTTCACGATGATTGTGGCTAAGGTTAATGTTTACACTCAGGGTGCATTACGGCATGTATTTTATGTAACGTTACAACGTTCTCAATATAATTCATAATCCCACGTTTATAATGTAAAACGCGTTATAGTTAGTGTTATTAAAAACTGTGTATGCAGGTGTTACAGTTAACGTAACAGGAATATTAACAGGAATATCATGCAGTTACAATACTATAGATGTACTTAAGTTTTCTTAAAACATAAAACATTTTCGTACTGCACTAAACATAAACATACAACAAATTCTTAGGTATCCTTCAACTACTGCTAGAATCATTACAGTCACGATTGTTGTACCTAACACTGAGATAACGTCACGCATCACTGACAATTAAGCCTACATTTACAAAAAAAAAAAAAAAAAGTTTTTCAACATAAATCTGTCAACGAACTAACCTATAGCTTACATTAGTAACGTTAAACACATAGCGTTTGTATCTCACAACTCTAACGTTACCCTGCCAGTACATACAAAAATAGATCAAAGTGAAATTGTTAACCAACCATTCAGAAACGTCCTGTTCGAGCCTTAATTGTCGAACTTCTTCGGGGCGTCATCTTGTTTCGGGTCCGACTCCGGTTTAAACTGATACGGTTGCACAGATGTGTCCTCAGAGAGAATCCTGCTACCATAATAAACCCTCAACTGTTGTCAAGTCAACACTCCAAGTGCGTTGTGTCAAAGCGCCCACAGAAGAGGGGCGGAGTCAGCGAAGCTCATTATCATTTAAAGGCATATGCACTTAAACGGCGTGCTGACAACAGAGCTGTTTTTGAGCAGGGAAAATTAGTGTTTTCTTAAAATACTAATGAGAATTTTTAATAAAAGTATATTACAAAGTTTTCATTTAGACCCTAAAGATTCATATTAACTTGTACAGGCACGTGCACAGGTAGGGCTCAACCTGTGCAGAGCACATGCCCTTTTTGCTCTTACACTCGAAGTGCCCTTTCTTTGGTGGTGTTTTTTTTTTTTTTTTCTTATATAAATCAATGCTATTGGTCACCCTTTACGTTTGTCTGTCTGTTTTAAAATATTTAGCCAATGACAGTTCTTAAAAAGAGCTTGTGTAAATCTTGTTCGATCCTCAAACTGTCAGTAAAGCTGATAACTCCGCCCCCGCTATCGTGACTGAATGAAATGAAGCTCCGCCGCAGCCGCACAGCAGACAGCAGCTGAACGAAGTTTTGCAAGGGTAAACATCTTGTTGTTTGAATAAGTACTAAACACTTTGTCTATAAAAGCTCATATTTTATTTATTTAATGTCTGACTGAGACATGTGGGACCTGAGAGGGAGGTCTAGGCTAGCAACGTTAGTCAATACATAGCCTACACGTGCATAAAGTAGCATTTCAGCTTTTAGAAAATGCGATTTTGGTCAAATGTATTTTACAACAGGAAAAACTGAGCGTCTAACAAACTAGTAATCCGTTGATGAAAATGTAGCCTATGCCGCCGGCGCCGTTTTAATGACGGACAAAATGCACATTTGCACGCATTCGCTGGTCAAAAAACCCGTAACTGTATTTGAGTTTGACTTTTGTAAAATGTTAACGATATATTCATAATACAACAACATATACTTTGTTTTTAGCATCGGAAAATCATAAGCACAGGCGCGCCCCCGTGCTGTTTTGTACTGAAACTACACAAAGCGACGAGTGATCCTCGTCACCTAGGTCATATTTCTAAGAAATTTTCTTCTTTGATTTATGATTGCTGATACACTTAATTTATTAACATTTCATCTTGTTATGGTAATATTAAATTATGGTTAATTCAAGGCTGTTGATATGCACGTGCAATGTAGTTTTGTATTATTATTCTATACTCTCCGCTCGTCCTCACATGTATAATTGTAGTAAAACATGGTTTTACTCCAGTAATGTTGTAGTAGTAAAAAAAAAAACATTATAGAAGATCACTGTGAAATCTTTATATTTTATCATGCAGAATGTAATCCATTATTTAATTCATTCCAATGCTTAATTTATTTGATCCAAAATACAGCAAAAACAATAATATTGTGAACTATTTTTACAATCTAAAATAACTGTTTACTATTTAAATATTTTAAAAAGTAATTTATATCTGTGATCAAAGCTGAATTTTCAGCATCATTACACCAGTTCAGTACTCCTTTTCAATGCAACTGTACTTTTCACATTGCTTTATTTATTTATTTTCATTGCTGGCTTATTTTAGGGAAAGTGTAGTGAACAAGGGACCTTCAAGAAACTAATAAATGCCTGGTCCTCCACAGTATCAAGTTTTTGCCAGGTAGGCAGATACATGTTGGATATGCTATATTAATGGCATGGGTATAGTTTCTTATAATCTGGAATTGAGTTGGACATAATTATTTAAATTATATTTCAAATAGTTTGTCAAAAATACTTGACTCATGTTTATGTGTGACATTTAGAAGAGGGGAAGGTAGAGCAATTTTAACCAAATAATACAAATTAGCTTATTAAACCAAACAGAATAGCTAAACAAATATTTTATTGAACTTTGTTCTGCAGAGCAGAGAAAAATGATATATATATATATATATATATATATATATATATATATATATATATATATATATATATATATATATATATATAAGAACTATAACATTTATAAAAATAATTATAACTGATATAACTTTTTTTTGTACTTATATGAATTTTGATTACTTGGTAGAAAAAAAGGGAGGGGGTGCCCTTTTTTAGTTTCAGCACATGCCCTCAAAAGGTCTATGCACGGTCCTGAACTTGTACAAAAATGGCATTATATGACCCCTTTAAAAAACACTTATCATCTACAGTTTTTGATGTATTAATATTTAGTAAAACACATATCAGTGACATGATGGGTTTTAACTTCATTCAGGAGATTTTTGGTAACTGCACAACTGACAGATGACTTTGAGCGCACCGCCAACCGTGTGTGTGTAACCATATCGACAAAACGACCAATTTTCGGATCCTGCACTTAAGCCTATAATTTCGTTTTTAAAAATATAATTATGTATTTAAAAGTTGCAGAATGGATTCATTTGGATACTTGAAATCAGCAGAGATAGGCAGGCAATGCGTAACAAAATTTTACAAGTTATTGCTTAGCTTCAACAGTAGTCTGTTTTTTTTTTCCTTCCGGTCTTGGTCTCGACTTGGTCTTGGTCTCAACTTGGTCTGTCTTGGTCTCGATACCGTCTGGTCTTGGTAGTGTCTTGGTCTCGGTTTAGGCGGTCTTGACTGCAAGTCTATCAGATACATAATATTAAATAATGAAAATATATTAAAAGATGAAATCTAAGTCTTCACTGGCCCATACAAAACAAGCAACAACTTACACTAAACCCGGCTTGATGTGTATGGGCCAGATGCTGTCCGTATGATCTTTGCCACTGCCAGAACTGAGCAATAATGCCATAGTTGGCCTAGACATGTATGCTATCTGTACCTTTTATTAATTATTATAATTTGTTGAATACATCACTACTCGTAACAACTGAAATAAACCTGTATAAAAGTATCTGTGGCATTATATTTTTGTTACCCTGTAAAATGTTGATGAAATTCAATTGTTTTTCATGTTTTCAGTGGAACCTCCCTGGCTCTTTGAGCTACCGCCAGCAATTCGGGGATTAGGGCAGCTCAGGGGACCAGGGCAGAGCCAGCGGTTCAGGGAGCCAAGGAGGTTCGGCCTTCGTGACCTTGCCAAGGGAGCAAGACTCTGTCACTATGGCTTAGGGATGTATGGCCCCCTTCCAAAATTTATTCAGCTATAGGCTGGATAGGACTTTAGAACGAACACTAGGCTGAGCACTGGGGCTGGAGCCATCACTTGGCTGAGCTCAGGGGCTGGAGTCATCTTGGCTGAAGACTCTGGGATTTCACACAGGAAGTACTCACAGATTTCACATTCTAGAATGGACTAGGATTAATTCCTGCTCAGCTACTGTTTGGACGCTCTTCCTTACTGCTCCGCGCTTTGCTCTATCGCTTTTATATTTTATCAAATTGTATCACCTAATTTTGACTTCAGCAAATCAGCACAGTGCTCAAACGACAAAGCATGGATTACTACAAAAAAGCAGAATTCTTTTATCCGACCAGCCTCCCACTGACAGCCATCAGCTTACATTCCAAGGAAGGGAAAACACAACTGCCTACATTCAAAAGGATAAGAGAGAAAATGCCTTTTCTGCTTAGAATCTACTTGCTGCAGAGACTGCCACAGACTTTTACAAAGGATTGCAGTTCTTGAAACAAAGTTACTTGCGGGACCACCAAACCAGACAGAATACACAACAGAGCTTTATCATGGACGGTCGGCCTCAGAATACAGCCGGTGAGTCTAGTGCTCCTCAACAGGGTATACTGAGTGTAGAGAAACAAGTAACTGATCGAAATACAAATCGAAGGCACAAACAGAGAGATAGATACAAAGGCACTCAAGACATCAGATAGTCACAAGCATCACATATTGCCGCGAGCATCACATATTGCTGCAGTAGCATCCTCTACCCCAGATACGACTCTGACAAGGATTGCAAACACTGGTTTCCTACCACCGCCTATACATCTTGAGAACAGATTTGAAGTATTAATGAACGTAGATGAGGCATCACCAAACGTGATGAATGATCAAACAAAGATCAAATCAGCCAGTAGCTAACTGTCAGAACATAGAAAAGTTGGTCAGGTTGTAACCAATATTTATTAACATAAATAGAAAGATATATAAAACAGGAAATCAATTACAAAACAACTACCATTTCTGTTTGAGAAATGATGTTAAAATGTCAGACAGAACCAAGCTCAAAGTAATGGCAAAGGAAAACAGAAATAAACAAAACCGAAACCAAACACAAAAATGAATGTTAGCAAACAAATCTCACAACAGTCTTGCAGCGCTGAAGCTCTCCAAAGCAACCTCAACATTCTCAAAGCCTAACCCCGGATTTCCACCAACTGCAGAACGGCTGCGGATCGTCTCCGCTGCGTGACGGATCCGTGCTCCGCCGTCCTTCAATACCTACCAGATCCGGATTTGTTGCAGAACGGCTGCGGCCATGACTGACAGCTGAAGTCACGAGGACATACGATATCTCGCGAATGTACGTTTGATCGCGCTATTTAACAGGATTCAGTTTCTTTAAACAGAACCAAAAAACCAGCAACAGTTTGTTTCCATCCAGATGAGTACAGGGGAAACAACTCTGTGCTGACCTGCTGATCTCCTTTTTTGTGGAGATTATTGTGATTCTATAATATTTATAATTAAATATAATCAACTTATAAAATGCTAAATGTTTATTTGGGTTCCTTTTTGAATGAATTGGGAAAGTACTAGGCTGTGTAAATAAAGTTAACTATTGTTCTTGTTGGAAAAGGGAAAACCATATTTTTATTTTGGAAATTACCGGATGTTTTATTTAGTTTCTGTGCTCGACTTCCTGCGGCGCTCTCCGGCATCCGGCAAAAATAGAAACTCTGCGTATCTTCTCCGGAGGGCTGCGGTCGCCGGAGCTGGGACGGAGTCGGAACGCAGCCGTTACGCAGCCAGTGAAAATGCACACATTGATTTTAATGGAAACCTATTGACTGGATCCGCAGCCGTTCCGCAGTTGGTGGAAATTGGGGGTAAGCTTATACAGGTAATCATCACTCTCCCATGACCCTACACAGGTGTACATCATTCTCCTGATTAGTCTCCCAGCCACACCCACCAATCAACAACAGCAGGAACAACCGGAGACCCGTCACACTAACACTGATGCTAATTGGCGCTCAAGGTCGAGCACACAGCGGCACTCAGCTCAGAGTGCAGTCGGGCCCAGGACTCTGATAGTGGGTGACTCCATAATCAGAAACATTAGCAGCAACAACCACAAGCAACAACTTCTGATGTAAACCGAGAACTTCAGAACATTCTGATGAAACACAAGACTGCGAATTAACTTATTCATTTGAGGAAGATGTGATGTGATGTGAGGAAGAATGGTATTCATAAAGAGCAGTCAGAACTACTTAAGAAGGATTTCAATGAACTTTTTGAAACACTTAAAAGACTTAAAGGTCAAACATTCATCATTGGACCACTCCCAGCAAGAGGAACAAACAGGTTTTCACAGTTGCTTTGGCTTAAATGGGCTATATGTAACTTTTTCACTCTACTAACGCATAAAAAATACCATAATATGTTTGCAGATATAAACATGCTGGTGTAGCAATTATAGCTCAAATAAAGGGAATATAATAGGGGTGTAACTATTCATTCATATTCTCGATGCATCGATTAAAAATCCTGACGATGCATATGCATCGATCTTGAAACATGGATTTTTGAATCGTGAATCGTTTGTTTCGGTCAATAATCATTTTTAAATAAAAAAATCGAATGAATCGCGATTATATAACATGGATTATACTGATAGTGTTAAAAAATAATAAATCTTAAATTAGTTGCGTCTGCGAAGTAAAGTGCGTCCTCACTGCAGTGGCGCAGTTGATTACGTCACTAATCGTCAATTCGCACCTGTTTGCTGTCATTTGAATAGACGCAGCAGTGCACTATGGAGGGCAACGAAGGAGAAATTTGCAAGACACCAGCCAACATGAAATCAAAGGTTTGGGATTACTTCGGTTTTCACAAGGTAAATGGAAAGATTGACAAGTCCGTTGTAGTTTGCAGACATTGTAAATCGGAGTTAAAATACTTTGGAAATACAACAAACCTTGGCAACCATCTCCGCAGACGCCATGCCATTAAAATAGAAATACCTGCACCTAAAGCAGCTAGTATTTCAGGGTCAGATGTGAAAAGTCCTACTCCTAACCTATTTGGTCAACTTCAGAGTCTTCCCGAAAACACCCATCGTGCTAAAGCAGTAACTGCATCTATTGCGAGATTTATTTGCAAGGATTGGTGCCACTATAGCGTGGTGGAAAACACTGGTTTCTGAGAAATGATAAACACTTTAGAACCAAGATACAAGATACCTAGCCGTCAGTTTTTCAGTGAAAAATGCATCCCGGAATTGTATCGGTCTACGAAAGAGGAGCTACAGCTCAAGCTTTCTCAATCTGTCGACTGACTGAACGACTGACTCTTGGACGTCGTGTTCGACAGAGTCTTATGTGACAATTACAGCTCATCTGATTTCCATGAACTGGCAAATGCAGAGCTTCGTTCTTCAAACAAGGACTCTAAACGAAGCCCACACAGGCAAAAACATTGGAGAATTGCTGCGCGATGCCTGCTCCAAGTGGACAATTGCAGACACGAGTCCTGCTCTTGTTACTGATAACGCCCGCAATATGATTGTTGCAGGTAAAGTTGCTGGATTTACCCCCCACATCACTTGCTTTGCACACACTCTCAACCTGATGTCTCAAAAGGCCATGAAAGTTAGCAGTGCAGAGTGATTGTTGGGCAAAGTAAGATGTATTGTCTCTTTTTTCCACCGAAGTTCAACTGCTACATGCACGTTAAAAGAGAAACAGCAAATTCTCGGCTTGCCGGTACACAAACTTAAACAGGACGTTTGCACTAGGTGGAACAGTTCAGTGGAAATGCTTGAGCGTTTCTTAGAACAACAAATTGCAATCATGGCAGTCAACGGACATCAGTAATGCTGAGGATATTGTTAAAGTGATGGGACCCATTAAGATCGCTACTACTATGATGTGTGAAGAAGAACAACCAACCGTGTCTGTGATTTGCGCCTCTTCAGGTTAAACTACTGAAACATCTCGAGCTCTGCGAGGAAGATACAAACATGAGAAATGAAATCGGCGATGACAACGGACTTTTCATCCCGGTATAACGAACTCCCGCGACATTCTGCTTGTGTCTCTCTAATTCTCAAAAGCAAAAGTTTTGCAAATGCACTACAATCTTTGAATTTTTTATTATTAACACCAAATTGTTGCTTATATTAAAACTTTTAATAGCACAACATTGTTCATCGTTTTTATTTTGACTTGGTAACAACTAATAGTATTTTTTTTGTTTTTTTGTTGCTAGCATCTGCATTGGACCCCCGCTTCAAAGGGCTACCCTTTCTAGAAAACAAAGAAAGAGAATGTGTCTTCACTAAACTTACTGTTGCCACAAACAGTGTATGTTTGCAACTTCTCTTATTTTCATTAACCAAATGCTGGCTAATTAACTAGACTGTATTAAGGATTGAAATTGACTTGACTGGTGTTAGTATTAATGTTTCATTTTGTTACAGATTCAAGTGGAACAGCAGCAGGAGGCAGTTAAAGAGAAACCGCCAGACACCGCTGAAGAAGGTATTTTAAATTGTTAATAATAAGTATTCTGTTTAAATTTAAAGGGAAGGCATACTGTAGCATAAAAGTTTGGGATGCATTTGTAATTAAAATGTATTTAAGAACAATAAATGAAATGCAAACAAACTTTTTCATCATGTATTTCCATCAATCTAATTAATTTTCTTTTTCAGATGAGATGCATCCGGCAAAAAAACTGAAAGCTATGGATTTGCTCTTCAGCAACATCTTTCAGCAGATGCCAGAGACCTGTCCAATATCAATGTCCGCTAGTGTGGTCAGCAGAGACGAGGTATTCAAATACAGATCCATGGTTCCTCTGTCATTGACTGAAAATGCACTGGACTGGTGGAAGTCACATGAGACAGACCTACCAATCCTTGCAAATCTGGCAAGAAGTTATCTTTGCATTCCTGCTACCAGTGTGGCCTCAGAAAGAGTTTTCAGCACCACAGGAGACATAGTGTCTTCTCAGAGAAGCGGTTTACGGCCACATTGTGTCGATCAGATGGGGTTAGAAAAAAAAACAAGTCATATCAACAACACTTGTTTGTTCAAATCTGTCTTACTACACTCACCACTAAGTTTTAATTGCACTCTGTGGTATTTACACACTTTGCTGTATTTACACACTTTGCTGTATTTACACACTTTACTGTATTTACACACTTTACTGTATGTACACACTTTACTGTATGTACACACTTTACTGTATGTACACACTTTGCTGTATTTATACACTTTACTGTATTTACACACTTTGCTGTATGTACACACTTTGCTGTATTTCCTAAATGTTCTGGAAATGTATGCAATGTTTACAATAAAAGCACTCATGGTGCATAGAAGTAATATTATTTTTCTTGGTTTACTTGCCTTAATGTATTTTGTGTCAGATGCAGATGTATACTAAAATTTTCAGAATCGAATCATTAATAATCGAATCGGATCAAATTTCATTGTTAATCGAATCGAATTGAATCGTTCTAATTTGCAAAAATCGTTCTTGAATCGAAAACCTCTAAATCGTGAATCGAATCGATTCGCTGTCTACCCAAAGATTAACAGCCCTAGAATATAATTTTAATAACTGATCATGAATATGATCAGTGATCGCATACACAGATTAAAATTACCTGTAAAGGGGATATGTTGCCAATGTATCTGTATGGACACTTAATTACAATGTTGTCAAGGCAGTTCTAGCAGTGTGGTCTGTGAAGTTCAATTGAACATCAATCACAACTCCAATGTTCCTGACTGACCCTGATGGAGTTATGGATGACCAAACTAGCGGAATGGGGAAGTTGTGGTATAGTATTGGGTTGGGTTGGCCAGAACCACAAGCAGCTCGGTCTTCACAAGGTTTAGTTGAAGGTGGTGGTCCTTCATCCAGCCAGAAATATCTGTCAGGCAGGCTGCTGTTAGATATGACAAGCAACTGTCGGATCATCAGGCTGGAGTAGCAGTGATAGGAAAAGCCATGTTTCTGAATCACAGATCTTAGTGATGTCATGTAGATGGAGAAGAGAAGTGGTCCAAGCACTGAGCCCTGAGGCACCCCAGTAGCTAGATGTTGGGTCTTAACACCTCACCTCACCCCTCCACGACACCCGAAATGACCTATCTAAATGGTAAGACTTGAACCATTGGAGTGCAGTTCCCGAGATGCCCTTTGTCTTTAGGATTGACAGAAGGATCTGGTGGTTAACTGTGTCAAATGCAGCAGACAGATCCAGCAGGATGAGAACTGATGATGTGGAAGCTGCTCTTGCCAGTCTCAGAGCTTCAATTACTGAGAGCGGGGCAGTGTCAGTTGAGTGTCTGCTTTTGAAACCAAACTGGTTGTTGTCCAGGAGGTTGTTCTGTGTAAGTGGGGTTATCCGAGCCTGCTTAAATGCTGTGGGAAAGGTGCAAGTGTGAAGAGACAACTGAGGAAGAAATGGCTTGCAATAGATTAGTGGGAATAGATCAAGCGGACAGGTAGCAGGGTGATGGAAAGGAAGATTTTGGAGACTTCTGCCTCTGAAAGCAGAGAAAAGGAGGGTAGAATGTGTGTGTCAGCTGGTAAGATGTGGTTTGGTAAACTGGCCACTGATGGTGGTTGATTTATTTATGAAGAATGTGTCAAAATCGTCAGCTGTTTGGTTTGATGGAGGAGGAGGAGGGTTGAGAACAGAGAAGGTTTTGAAAAGCATGCGAGAGTCAGAAGAACTGTTCATTTTGTTGTGATAAGTCATTTTAGCAGTAGAGATATTAGCAGAGAAGGAAGAGAGGAGGGATTGATAAAGACCAAGGTCAGTAGGATCTTTCGATTCTCGCCACTTCCTATCTGCACCCCTGAGGTTAGAACGATGTTCGTGGAGAACGTCAGATAACCAGGGGGCAGAGGGTTTGGCGCGAAACTAATGAAAGCATAAATTATTACGAAAAGGTAAACATTTTTCGTTTAGGCATACGTTAATGGAACACTGAAACTACCTTTATTAAATAAACCACTGCGCTGAGAACATGGCCGTAGGGGGTGATTGGGGACAGTTGCAACACATTTTGCATTTCCTTGAGTTTCTCAGAGACTGTTGCAACATTCGTTAAAACAGCAATTAGCAACTGCCATGATAAAACTTGTTAGTTTGACACAATAGCTATATGCTTTTAAGATACTGAGAAAATTTCACAATGCTTCTCGGAAGATTGGGGGCAGTTACAACGCTTTTTGCATTTTTTTTGAGTTTCTCAGAGATAGTTGCAACATTAATTAAAAAAGCATTTAGCAACTGCCGCTACACTGACAGCCAGGATAAAACTTGTTATGTTAGTTTGACACAATAGCTTTGACACATGCTAGCTATGCCTTTAAGATACTGAGGAAATCTCACAATGCTTCACGGAAACACATACTTTTTTAACTTGAAATTTATTTGGTAACACTTTCTATTAATGCACATGCTTATCATGTAGCTCCATTTATACTTATTCATAAGTACTATTAAATAATTATATCTATAAATCTCTATACTGCATTATAACATTATATCATTATAACTATACTGCATTATAACAGTTATAGTTAGATTTATATTATTTTTATAATTACTTAAGTCATGCATTTGCTTTTTTTCAATGCGCACGCTCAATAATCATTATTAAACACAGTATTAATTAGTCAGTCCTATGGTTCCATGAATGTATTTATAAAGATAAGTGAATATATTGTTATAAATAACCGCGTTGGGTTCTTATAAATACTTATTGTGAGTTATAATAGTTACAAACCTCTATAAATGCATCATTCATGGCTTCAAGTAAAGTGAAAACAGTTTTCCTAGAGCAAATGTTAAGAAAAAATAAAGATGTGCTTATACATTTTAAGGTTGTTTATTTGTAAATTTAACTGAATTCCTGTAATACAACAATAAAGAAAAAACAAACAGTTGAAAAAAGGCTACATACAAAACACTGAAACAAAATATATTTTTAAAATATGTTTTCAAACTGCCAAATGGCTGAGAAGATATATATTTTAATAAATCAACATTACCATTCATGACCTCTAGCCATTAAATACATAATTGATAACTAATGCTGGGTACACACCAAAAGATATTTTACATCTTATAAGATTTTCAAAATGTGATAGACCACAAACATGAGGACAAAAAATCCTAGATTTGACCGTTTTGCTCAATATAGTGTGTGGTGTGCCATGATGTGACAAAGACAGCACACCACACACTAACAGATTTTCAACCAGAGTCTCGACTGTGAACACAGGAAATCTCTCAAATTCTCGCGAGACTTCTGAATAAGCATGGCGAACGATATGCAGGGAAAAATTGCAATGATAGTGTGTGGAATGATTTTCACCGAAAATTCACGGAAAAAAAGAAAAGGGTTTGGGTGAAGTTGTGGAGATGGCGGGAATTTAGTGAATTTAGTTAACTTCTCAGATAAAGGTTGTGGTAATGCACACACGCTGGCCTTGTCTCTCTCCCAGTACGAAAATGTACAATGGTTTTACTACGAATAAAAAATAAAACATGGATATTGTAGTTAAACCATGATAACCACAATTAGTTTTGCTAAAAGAATTCTAACTAAAGTATTTATTTGGTTATACAAATGTTCAATACGCCTATAATGAAACAATCTCTCTCTCTCTCTCTCTCTCTCTCTCTCTCTCTCCCCTCTCTCTCTCTCTCTCTCTCTCACACTCACACTCACACTCACACCACACCACACACCACACACACACACACACACACACACACACACACACACACACACACACACACACACACACACACACACACACACACAACACACACACACACACACACAGATGAGTAAACTAATATGACTTTGAACAGAGTAGAGCTGTTTGGAGGCTTGAGCACCTTATACATCTGTTCAGCAGTATTGCCCTTGGAACCCAGGAGGACCAGGCCCAATGCAGAGGAGATACTAAGGGGTGAGAATAACAGATGGCCTGTAATAGAAACAAATATTATCCAACAGAGCATCTGGTACTGAAATAAAAAAAGAAGCATGGGTGCTACAGAAGGTAAACAAAACGCAAACAATTGTAGGTGGATCCTATTGCATAGAAGAGATCAAATTCAACATCCAGGCATTTTTTTATATTTTACATACATAAAATATGTATGGGCTACATATTAAAAAACACTAACACGTATCGGTCAAGCAGGCTTTCATCAGGGTCACATTGACAGTGCACAATCTGTTTCAGCCATGGCCAAGCAACATTAATGTGCTCTCCTAAAATGTGAAAAGTCAAATGCAGAATTTTTATACACAATCAAAACAACAGAACAGCCCAAATACCAAAAAAAGAAAAAGCGCCCTGAAATAAACCCTCTTTCCCTCTCAATGAATTTTTTTTCCGTTTTCATCCCGGGTCTACCACACTTCCATATGTGTATTTTACATACATGCTTTGCAGAAGTTTTGGCCACCGGTGGAAAACTTCTGTAAAGTGAAAAAGTTTTTCAATAATACTGCCTTGAATATTTTTAATTTATCATTTAACCTCAAACGAAGTGCAGTAACCAAATAAAAAATTAAATCAATTTAATGTTTGTTGGGCCCACCCATTACCTACAGAACCGCACTGATTCTCCAAAATATGCTTGCTCTATCTGGAAAGTGTCTGTGTTAAACAGCATACAGAAATCTATGTCGTATCTTGTCTCAACTGATATTATTCAGCATTGATGTGAAGTTAGATGTGAAGTTAGATTAGGACCACCAAGATATGTTGCATGATGTGAGAATCTGTAAAATGGCAATCTACAGATTAATTTTGTATCATTACATGCTTTCTTGTATCAATAAAAGTTGTTTTTATATTTGATGTAATTGGAATATTGTTTTTGAGTCCAAGCCAGCTCAAGGTATTCTTTCAGGTTATTTGGAAAGAGTGATGTCTTTGTTACACAAGTATTTACCCTAGAGGAAATTACAAATTGATAATAAACTATGGGGTGATTTCTCACGTGGTGTGTGTGTGTGTGTGTGTGTTGTGTGTGTGTGTGTGTGTGTGTGTGTGTGTGTGTGTGTGTGTCTATATAATAGGAAGCAATAAATAAAACGAGACAGACTCGTGTCAGAAGGGCAGTTGTGAAGACACCTCGTATCAAGAAGAGATCGAATCATCGCTTTCTTTGTCAGTAAGTATTTCAGAAGCTTGTGATTTTAACTGTAGTTGTATTAACATATGATATACATGAACGATGCAAAATGTTTCACAAAAAACATTTGACTTAAGATGGTAATTTTATATTTATTTATCTTCTGCTTTACTGTGTAATTAAGACATTTTTATTTCAGATTCACCTCAATCATTTTAACATTCATTTTGCAAACAGTGTAATAATCCAGAAAGATTTTTGTACGCTGATAAAAACAGATATTACACTGATACTTTTCTGATCAACAATTGGTGTTCTAATGGCAAAGGCTATTAGGGCCAACAAACACTGAATCCATTTTCATTTTTTTTTTTTTTTTTTTTTTTGATTGGTTACTGCACTTCGTTCGAGGTTAACTAATAATAAAAAATAAAAAATTAAGGCAGTATTATTGAAAACATGTGTCAATGTACAGCATGTTTTTTCACCAAGGGTTTATAACTTCTAAAGAGTTTGGATGTAAAATGCACAATGAAAACCCCTTTTTTATTATTAAGAGGAATAGAGAGTTCCTTTCAGTTCTTTTTTAAAGATATAATTAGCTTTGGGCTGTTTTGTTGTTTTGATTTTATAAAAGAATTATGCATTTGACTTCACATATCCACAAGTTTTCGGGGGGCGCTACTGTAAAAAATAAAGTGGGTGCAACTTCCGGTCAGGCGGCGGAAGTAGCATTTTCTAATGGTATTTTGTTTGCTATTTAGCGAAGAGGCTAGTTGTTTTTCGGATAATGTTTTACTATTTAAACTAAGTCGCAAACCTTTACTGTATGAGAGATGTCGTTACGGAGCTCAGGGGCAACATGTGCTGTTCGTGGTTGTACATATAACCGGACTAAATCTTAGACTAAAGATTTTAAGTGAAGGATACTGTGAAGCAACGCCTCCGTGTCTTGATTATTGTCTGCTATATTTACTTATTATTTATTAAATCCAGGTAATTTGTTGATGAAACATTGATTAAAATTAAGATACAATTAACACAAAACGAAATTAACTTTAAATAAAGGCTTAGTGCTTTCATAGTTTTTTCCTCATAAATGCGAACATGAAAAATAAAATAAAATGAATATTTTATGTTCTGTGGAGAGCCAACCTTTTTTCATCCGGTGGGTAGTATTACTTTAGGTTTGTGCCGTGTAATTTACGCATTTCACAGAATTACTAAAAAATATTTTGCCACCTAAAAGTTAAAGATTTTTTTGTGTCACGTCCCTCATGTGTATTTCCCTCATATTAAATATAAAATGCATGTGTTATATTTTTCTAATGTCCGGACTCCTTTATTAATGGAGTATGATATATTTAAACAGAAGTTTCAATAAATGCATGTATTAAATGCATTTTCTGAAAATTTATATTTCAGGTTTTAACTGTGTTACGTCCATAACGCGAATTATGGCAATTCATAATGGAATTGCCCAATTTTAAAAAATGTATCCTCCTTTTGTGGTGTAGCTCTACGTATTTTATAATGTTAACTTCAAATAATACTAATAGTAAAGATATGGTATCTATATTGGCTCTGGACGGGAAGGGTACATCTCTGGGAGTTGGACGATGTGTGTCTGATTTCCCTCACCGCGACACAGGTTCGGGGATCTGAGTATTGCGATTTCGGTTTTATATCGCGTATCGTTACAGCCCTATTTAACATGATTCTTTTTTATTATTATTTAGGAACAAACGAGGGTCTCTGTTTAAGAAACGCCGGCTCGCAGCTGCAGGTTCCAGAGCACCGCAGCGCATATCTTCAAGTTTAGCCATAACCGAACGTCCAGTTTAACTGCCACAAGTTGATCTTCTTGTAATAAAGAACTCATCGTGGAAAAACATGCTGTATTTTTGTATTTTCATTGCATTTTTAATTGAGAAAAAGTTAAATAAATTAAATAATACATTTTAATATAAATATTAATGATTAATCGATAGTCGAATGATAAATGAATGAGTGTCACGTCTCGCTTGTTTACTTCAAACCGGAAGATGCGCCCACTTTTGACGCAAGGCCTCATGGGACGTAGGAAACTTGTGGATAGACCTTTTGTAGCCATGCCCCTTTTCAGCGCTGAGCTCGTTGTCTTTTGACTTCCGGTCTGTATTTTCACTGCGACCTTGCGTAGTTATGAATGAACGGCTCGTTTAAAAAATTTCCAAGGTCCATTTGTTAAGACACATGCTTTACAATGCTTATGATAAACATTACAATGCTCATGATAACTTTCGTTAACTCTACAATAAGTAAATCAACTTCACCAGCTAATTACTCCTGGACAGCGATGCCATAGAAATATACAGAGTGACCGCAAAAACGGAAGTTCAAAGACAATATTCTAAAGATGGCGGCGCCCTCGTTTCTCTGGTGCATAAGGTCTATAAGGAGAGTACATCAGGTAAACCATGGCTTCAACAGGATGTACACTTTGTTTTCTGATCTTTTCATTCTTGAAATTCTTTCCTTTTTTCTGTGCTGTTCTAACATGATGTTTAAAGTGAATCTCCTTCATTCTAGGCTGTAAACAAAATGGAAGCAATTGAACCTGTTGTTTTGGCAAACTCAAAATTCTCCATTGACCTGTTAAAAGCGCTTTGTAAGGGCAACACAGACAATGTGTTATTCTCACCCCTGAGCATCTCCTCAGCATTGGGTCTGGTCCTGCTGGGTGCCGGTAAAAACAGCCAAACTGCCGACCAGATGTATAAGGTGAGCTCAAGCCTCCAAATAGCTCTATAAGCTCTCTATATACTGTCATCTCATGTTTATGAATGCTTTATGAATGCTCAAACAATGCACTGGCAGTTGAAAACGCATGGTGTCAAGGCTTTTTTTTTAAGTTAAAGCTCTTTTAAATTTAGCGCTGCATTTTTAGAACGTCATTTCCTGTACGAGAGGCTGTGAAAAGTTGAAAAAGTAGCTCATTGGATCGGAAAAACACTGTGTTCATTGATATATCCAACAACAGAACATTTAGATTGTTTATCACGTAGCTGAGACATTCTTGTGTTTCCACTAGCTGTTCTAGCGAGGAGTGGCTAACAGGGCAGATTCCTTCACCAGTCGTAAACGGGGTCGGTTAGATTGTCACAATGTATAGAAAACACAAATAACTAATGTTGAGACACTGTTTATGATTTATGGGAAATATAACAAAGGAGTGGGTGGATTTTTACCATTTTTACCACTGTGGACACATTTATGTTCAAACAAAAGGGAATTTTGCACAATATGTCCCCTTCGATGCATTGATTGCTGTGACTCTACATAACGAAAGACATGTTCATTTTTACAATGCTTTCTTTAGAACACTTCTAACTTCACAGTATCAAATTCTCTGGATAAATTTCACTCGATGTTATTAAACAATATCCTGTTATGTTTCTCTTAAGACCCTCCACTTTGGCACAATGAAAATTATGTACCGCAATCTGTATAATGAGCTCTACAAAGAAGGGGACAGCCTGCAGCTGGCGAATCGCATGTTTGGAGAAAGGACACTCAATTTTGAAGATGTGAGTTGGTTGAGAAAACACAGCAAATGGTTAATTTACTTAAATGACAGTAAAGTAATCCGTCATTCAGTGAGATGTCTGGATCAGAACACTGATGTTATTTTAATTCCATGATGCCATGTTCCCTCTCTTTCTATTGATGATATTAGAAATTCCTTGACATGTGTGAGGAGTGGTGTTTCGGCAGCTTGAGGAATGCTGACTTCAAGACAAATCCTGACACTGCGAGACAACAAATCAACAACTGGGTTGAAAAAATGACAGATAGTAATTAAATTAAATTGGTTTTATAACTAGGCTATTAGACTATAGACCACTTTCTCATAATTTCTCACCCTTCTGATGGATGTTTTTATCTTTCTATTTTAGAAAATATTAACAATTTGTTGGATCAAGGAGATGTGTCTAAGAACACGAGTCTTGTTCTAATCAGCGCAGTGCACTTCAAGAATAATTGGGTCAAGCCATTCACACTTGTTCCTGCCATCAAGGTAACTTTGTCAAGACAATTCAGATTTGTCTGCTAAATCCACATTTAATCAGCTGTGCAACCAGTGGCAAATCACTGTAAAGCATGATCTCTAGTGCCTTTTTGCCTTAGTTCCAGTGTTTTTATCAGCTCATTTGGCCTCTCTATGTGTAAACCTTACAAAAATGTCCTATTAATATACTTTTAAACTAAAAATATGCTTTCGGTGTCGATGGTAGTTATCTACTCTGTCTATATTTTGATCATCGTTCTGAATCTGATCCCGATGTAGTCTTTGACAAAAACACGATTTTCTTAGCTTGTGTTGCTTTTTAAGTTTCCCTTAAAACTTTCCCACATTCAAGTGTTGGTAAAAAAAAAAGAATGTTGAAGTTTGAATTTTTTTTATAACCTTTTCTACCTTTCTTTCTAATTGTTTATATCACCTGCTTGAGTATACTATACTTGCAGTATAAAACTACTAAACTAATAGTTTACTGAGAGTATACTTCAAATTATGCTTTCATAAACTAAAAAATGCGCTACCATAAGGTAAAAAAATGTGCTACAAGTAGTTGACTAGTAAACTATCAGTATACCTCCTAAAATAGTTGCAGTACCAACAAAAAACCTAAATGTGTAAACTAGTTGTGTTATCAAATCACCACTGTTACACTTAAAGTGTACTTAAAAGTATACTTTTACACACTCATGTCACAGGTCGGGGCGGGCCAAATCGGGCTGCACCCACCCCTCGGGACCAGTACCACCCTTGGGGAGTCGGACAGAGGCCAGGCAAGGAGGACAGACAACGAGACTTGAAGTAACAATAATTTATTTAATATAAAATGGCCAAAAGGTTTGGAGGTAGAGTCTTTTGTGCAGGGTCGTTCCGTCCACGGACAATCCAAGTGGGCGTTTCGGCTTATGTTCCTCTTCTCTCCAGGTGGCAGACAGAGAGCTTACGGCGGGGGAGCTTTGCTGCCAGGCAGCCAGGTGAGCGTTCAGGAACGTACTTTTCTCCACAGGTGACAGACAGAGAATTTACGGCTGGAGGGCTGCACTGCAAAGCAGTCAGGCAAGTGTACGGGCACGTAATCCTCTTCTTCACAGGCGGCAGACAGAGAACTTACGGCTGGGGAGCTTCACTGCAAAGCAGTCAGGCAAGTGTACGGGCACGTAATCCTCTTCTTCACAGGCGGCAGACAGAGAGCTTACGGCTGGAAGGCTTCACTGCCAAGCAGCCAGGTGAGCGTTCAGGAACGCACTCTTCTCCACAGGTGACAGGCAGAGAACTTACGGCTGGAGGGCTTCAGACTGGAGGGCTTTAGGCTGGAGAACTTCACTGCAAAGCAGACAGATATACAGGCACGTAATCCTCTTCAAGGGCCAGCAGACACGGAGCTTACGGCGGTAGGGTTTTCGGGCTGGGGAGCTTTGCTGCATAGCAGTCAGGTGAGTATACAGGCACGTAATCCTCCTCTTCGACAGACGACAGACAGAGGACTTACGGCTGGGGAGCTTCACTGCATAACAGTCAGGTGAATATACAGGCACGTAATCCTATTCTTCGACAGACGACAGACAGAGGACTTACGGCTGGGGAGCTTCACTGCATAGCAGTCAGGTGAGCATACAGGCACGTAATCCTCTTCTTCGACAAACGACAGACAGAGAACTTACGGCTGGGGAGATTTCACTGCAAAGCAGTCGGTTGAGCATTCACCTACGGGTCCCTCTTCACCATGGACTGGACCGGCAGAACAGAGCTAACGGCGGGAGAGTTTTCACTGCAAAGCAGACAGGTGAATATACAGGCATGTATTCCTCTTCTTCTACAGGTGACAGACAGAGGACTTACGGCTGGGGAGCTTCACTGCATAGCAGTCAGGTGAGTATACAGGCACGTAATCCTCTTCTTCGACCGACGACAGACCGAGGACTTATGGCTGGGGAGCTTCACTGCATAGCAGTCAGGTGAGTGTACAGGCCCGTACTCCTCTTGAAGAGCCAGCAGACACGGAGCTTACGTCGAGAGAGTTTTGCTGTGAACAGACAGGTGAATATACAAGCACGTAATCCTCTTCTTCGTAAGTGACAGACAGAGAACTTACGGCTCGAGAGATTTCACTGCAAAGCAGTCGGTTGAGCATTCACCTGCGTGTCCCTCCTCACAATGGGCTGTCAGATAACACACTCGAATGTCTGTGGAGTACAACAGTGTTAACCTCTTCTTACGTCTTTAGAACGTGATGGAAACTCAGGTAAGTAATGGACATCCAGCAGGTTTAAGTTCACACTTCACACATCAAAGCAGTGCGTCACATCACTTCATCTCAGCACTCAGTGGGAAATACATATACAGATGGCCATCGCCCATTTGCTGACCTGGCATTCACATCGAGAAGTCCCGTAGATACAAGAGGAAGATGGAGATTAATTGAACTACTCACAGTCTCTCATAAACGATCTTACTGTCCAGTGGTTCCCTCTTTCCAGCTGATTCGATGTGCTCCTTCTCCCAAACTCACAGTGGCGCGCCCGTTCGCTGGCCCCCCTTCCTCTCCTCCAAACTCTCACGCTTCTCCCAAACTCATGATGCCGCGCCTGTTCGCCGGTCCCACTTCCTCTTCTCCAACGCTCACACTTCCTCCGAGATCGCGGGGCCCAAAACACAACTCACTCTCCAGTCTGCACTCTCTCCTCTTATCCTCCCCTAAGGGCAACGTGTTCCAATCGCGGGGCTTCAATCCCTTTCCGCGCAGCTGCCGGCGATTCAGATTAATCACCCCATTCGCGGGAATTTTCCGCTAACCCGGAACTAACCCGGTGTTCCATTGTTATGGGTCCGGCGGGAGGCAATCTCGGTGAACATTGGTTCCGCCTCGCAAGGAAAACATTTTTAAATTTCGTCACCTCGTGACATACCCCCCCACCAACCCGTTCTAGTCCCTAGAACGCGGTGACTCTACCCAGTCTCTGTACAGTGCCGGAGGCTGGCCTCGGCTGTCGCGCTGGGATCGTCTTGGGGGCGAGGGGAAGTTTGCTTGCTCAGGTTCAATGGCCGGTCCCCTTCTCCTGTTGGCTTCGCCTTAGTGAATTTAAAATGAACTGGGTCTTCTGTGTAACGTTTAACCCTTGGAGGCCTGCCAAGTACTGCACTGGAGTTTTCCATGCTGACAAGCTGAGTTCTGAACCTGGTCCTCCATACTTTTGGGCATGACATGTGGGCGACCCACCGGTGCATCTTCGCCCGCCATTGCTCCGCCTCTGCCTCTCAACCCAAGGTGGAATCCTGCCGACTACGCCAAGTTTATGTCACAGGTCGGGGCGGGCCAAATCGGGCTGCACCCACCCCTCGGGACCAGTACCACCCTTGGGGAGTCGGACAGAGGCCAGGCAAGGAGGACAGACAACGAGACTTGAAGTAACAATAATTTATTTAATATAAAATGGCCAAAAGGTTTGGAGGTAGAGTCTTTTGTGCAGGGTCGTTCCGTCCACGGACAATCCAAGTGGGCGTTTCGGCTTATGTTCCTCTTCTCTCCAGGTGGCAGACAGAGAGCTTACGGCGGGGGAGCTTTGCTGCCAGGCAGCCAGGTGAGCGTTCAGGAACGTACTTTTCTCCACAGGTGACAGACAGAGAATTTACGGCTGGAGGGCTGCACTGCAAAGCAGTCAGGCAAGTGTACGGGCACGTAATCCTCTTCTTCACAGGCGGCAGACAGAGAACTTACGGCTGGGGAGCTTCACTGCAAAGCAGTCAGGCAAGTGTACGGGCACGTAATCCTCTTCTTCACAGGCGGCAGACAGAGAGCTTACGGCTGGAAGGCTTCACTGCCAAGCAGCCAGGTGAGCGTTCAGGAACGCACTCTTCTCCACAGGTGACAGGCAGAGAACTTACGGCTGGAGGGCTTCAGACTGGAGGGCTTTAGGCTGGAGAACTTCACTGCAAAGCAGACAGATATACAGGCACGTAATCCTCTTCAAGGGCCAGCAGACACGGAGCTTACGGCGGTAGGGTTTTCGGGCTGGGGAGCTTTGCTGCATAGCAGTCAGGTGAGTATACAGGCACGTAATCCTCCTCTTCGACAGACGACAGACAGAGGACTTACGGCTGGGGAGCTTCACTGCATAACAGTCAGGTGAATATACAGGCACGTAATCCTATTCTTCGACAGACGACAGACAGAGGACTTACGGCTGGGGAGCTTCACTGCATAGCAGTCAGGTGAGCATACAGGCACGTAATCCTCTTCTTCGACAAACGACAGACAGAGAACTTACGGCTGGGGAGATTTCACTGCAAAGCAGTCGGTTGAGCATTCACCTACGGGTCCCTCTTCACCATGGACTGGACCGGCAGAACAGAGCTAACGGCGGGAGAGTTTTCACTGCAAAGCAGACAGGTGAATATACAGGCATGTATTCCTCTTCTTCTACAGGTGACAGACAGAGGACTTACGGCTGGGGAGCTTCACTGCATAGCAGTCAGGTGAGTATACAGGCACGTAATCCTCTTCTTCGACCGACGACAGACCGAGGACTTATGGCTGGGGAGCTTCACTGCATAGCAGTCAGGTGAGTGTACAGGCCCGTACTCCTCTTGAAGAGCCAGCAGACACGGAGCTTACGTCGAGAGAGTTTTGCTGTGAACAGACAGGTGAATATACAAGCACGTAATCCTCTTCTTCGTAAGTGACAGACAGAGAACTTACGGCTCGAGAGATTTCACTGCAAAGCAGTCGGTTGAGCATTCACCTGCGTGTCCCTCCTCACAATGGGCTGTCAGATAACACACTCGAATGTCTGTGGAGTACAACAGTGTTAACCTCTTCTTACGTCTTTAGAACGTGATGGAAACTCAGGTAAGTAATGGACATCCAGCAGGTTTAAGTTCACACTTCACACATCAAAGCAGTGCGTCACATCACTTCATCTCAGCACTCAGTGGGAAATACATATACAGATGGCCATCGCCCATTTGCTGACCTGGCATTCACATCGAGAAGTCCCGTAGATACAAGAGGAAGATGGAGATTAATTGAACTACTCACAGTCTCTCATAAACGATCTTACTGTCCAGTGGTTCCCTCTTTCCAGCTGATTCGATGTGCTCCTTCTCCCAAACTCACAGTGGCGCGCCCGTTCGCTGGCCCCCCTTCCTCTCCTCCAAACTCTCACGCTTCTCCCAAACTCATGATGCCGCGCCTGTTCGCCGGTCCCACTTCCTCTTCTCCAACGCTCACACTTCCTCCGAGATCGCGGGGCCCAAAACACAACTCACTCTCCAGTCTGCACTCTCTCCTCTTATCCTCCCCTAAGGGCAACGTGTTCCAATCGCGGGGCTTCAATCCCTTTCCGCGCAGCTGCCGGCGATTCAGATTAATCACCCCATTCGCGGGAATTTTCCGCTAACCCGGAACTAACCCGGTGTTCCATTGTTATGGGTCCGGCGGGAGGCAATCTCGGTGAACATTGGTTCCGCCTCGCAAGGAAAACATTTTTAAATTTCGTCACCTCGTGACATACCCCCCCACCAACCCGTTCTAGTCCCTAGAACGCGGTGACTCTACCCAGTCTCTGTACAGTGCCGGAGGCTGGCCTCGGCTGTCGCGCTGGGATCGTCTTGGGGGCGAGGGGAAGTTTGCTTGCTCAGGTTCAATGGCCGGTCCCCTTCTCCTGTTGGCTTCGCCTTAGTGAATTTAAAATGAACTGGGTCTTCTGTGTAACGTTTAACCCTTGGAGGCCTGCCAAGTACTGCACTGGAGTTTTCCATGCTGACAAGCTGAGTTCTGAACCTGGTCCTCCATACTTTTGGGCATGACATGTGGGCGACCCACCGGTGCATCTTCGCCCGCCATTGCTCCGCCTCTGCCTCTCAACCCAAGGTGGAATCCTGCCGACTACGCCAAGTTTATGTCACAGGTCGGGGCGGGCCAAATCGGGCTGCACCCACCCCTCGGGACCAGTACCACCCTTGGGGAGTCGGACAGAGGCCAGGCAAGGAGGACAGACAACGAGACTTGAAGTAACAATAATTTATTTAATATAAAATGGCCAAAAGGTTTGGAGGTAGAGTCTTTTGTGCAGGGTCGTTCCGTCCACGGACAATCCAAGTGGGCGTTTCGGCTTATGTTCCTCTTCTCTCCAGGTGGCAGACAGAGAGCTTACGGCGGGGGAGCTTTGCTGCCAGGCAGCCAGGTGAGCGTTCAGGAACGTACTTTTCTCCACAGGTGACAGACAGAGAATTTACGGCTGGAGGGCTGCACTGCAAAGCAGTCAGGCAAGTGTACGGGCACGTAATCCTCTTCTTCACAGGCGGCAGACAGAGAACTTACGGCTGGGGAGCTTCACTGCAAAGCAGTCAGGCAAGTGTACGGGCACGTAATCCTCTTCTTCACAGGCGGCAGACAGAGAGCTTACGGCTGGAAGGCTTCACTGCCAAGCAGCCAGGTGAGCGTTCAGGAACGCACTCTTCTCCACAGGTGACAGGCAGAGAACTTACGGCTGGAGGGCTTCAGACTGGAGGGCTTTAGGCTGGAGAACTTCACTGCAAAGCAGACAGATATACAGGCACGTAATCCTCTTCAAGGGCCAGCAGACACGGAGCTTACGGCGGTAGGGTTTTCGGGCTGGGGAGCTTTGCTGCATAGCAGTCAGGTGAGTATACAGGCACGTAATCCTCCTCTTCGACAGACGACAGACAGAGGACTTACGGCTGGGGAGCTTCACTGCATAACAGTCAGGTGAATATACAGGCACGTAATCCTATTCTTCGACAGACGACAGACAGAGGACTTACGGCTGGGGAGCTTCACTGCATAGCAGTCAGGTGAGCATACAGGCACGTAATCCTCTTCTTCGACAAACGACAGACAGAGAACTTACGGCTGGGGAGATTTCACTGCAAAGCAGTCGGTTGAGCATTCACCTACGGGTCCCTCTTCACCATGGACTGGACCGGCAGAACAGAGCTAACGGCGGGAGAGTTTTCACTGCAAAGCAGACAGGTGAATATACAGGCATGTATTCCTCTTCTTCTACAGGTGACAGACAGAGGACTTACGGCTGGGGAGCTTCACTGCATAGCAGTCAGGTGAGTATACAGGCACGTAATCCTCTTCTTCGACCGACGACAGACCGAGGACTTATGGCTGGGGAGCTTCACTGCATAGCAGTCAGGTGAGTGTACAGGCCCGTACTCCTCTTGAAGAGCCAGCAGACACGGAGCTTACGTCGAGAGAGTTTTGCTGTGAACAGACAGGTGAATATACAAGCACGTAATCCTCTTCTTCGTAAGTGACAGACAGAGAACTTACGGCTCGAGAGATTTCACTGCAAAGCAGTCGGTTGAGCATTCACCTGCGTGTCCCTCCTCACAATGGGCTGTCAGATAACACACTCGAATGTCTGTGGAGTACAACAGTGTTAACCTCTTCTTACGTCTTTAGAACGTGATGGAAACTCAGGTAAGTAATGGACATCCAGCAGGTTTAAGTTCACACTTCACACATCAAAGCAGTGCGTCACATCACTTCATCTCAGCACTCAGTGGGAAATACATATACAGATGGCCATCGCCCATTTGCTGACCTGGCATTCACATCGAGAAGTCCCGTAGATACAAGAGGAAGATGGAGATTAATTGAACTACTCACAGTCTCTCATAAACGATCTTACTGTCCAGTGGTTCCCTCTTTCCAGCTGATTCGATGTGCTCCTTCTCCCAAACTCACAGTGGCGCGCCCGTTCGCTGGCCCCCCTTCCTCTCCTCCAAACTCTCACGCTTCTCCCAAACTCATGATGCCGCGCCTGTTCGCCGGTCCCACTTCCTCTTCTCCAACGCTCACACTTCCTCCGAGATCGCGGGGCCCAAAACACAACTCACTCTCCAGTCTGCACTCTCTCCTCTTATCCTCCCCTAAGGGCAACGTGTTCCAATCGCGGGGCTTCAATCCCTTTCCGCGCAGCTGCCGGCGATTCAGATTAATCACCCCATTCGCGGGAATTTTCCGCTAACCCGGAACTAACCCGGTGTTCCATTGTTATGGGTCCGGCGGGAGGCAATCTCGGTGAACATTGGTTCCGCCTCGCAAGGAAAACATTTTTAAATTTCGTCACCTCGTGACACTCAAATGTGAGCCAATTTAGTCCAAAGTATTGAGATTCCAAGTTTACTACTCTCATTGACATTGGTGTGCTTACTACATAGTATATTTAAAATATATACTTGAACTTTACTGGAGTATACTTAATAAAAATTAACTTGAAGTACACTTATTGTTTGTAAAGGAAATGATACTTCAGCACAGCTAACACATCAGCATCACTAATGTCCAATCTGTCTGTGTTTTAAATTTCAGGGCAAAGTAGTAAAATGGCCAATGATGAGTCGGAAGGATACATTTCCTCTGGGTACCATCCCACACAGACAAAAATCACTTCCCACTGTAGCCCGGATTCTGGAGATCCCTTATGCGAACGAGGATCTGAGCATGATCATGATACTCCCAAACCAGAGCGATGGGCTACAGCAGGTAAAACACACAGTCGAACCTCCCTCACTCCTTTTACTTCAGTTGGAACTGCATAATTAAGATAAAGTCTACATGAAAATTTGAATTGTTTTGTAGGTTTGGTATTACATGAAATGGGATACAATTAAAAGCCTCTTCCTGATGTCTCTTATTTTTCTCCCCTTCCTCTAAGTTGGTAGAATTGATCACTTATGAGAACCTTCAGGACTGGACTGAGCCGGACAATATGATTTCTACAAATGTGGCTGTTAAAATACCCCTCTTTAAGCTGCAGGAGAAATATGACCTGGAGAAGGTCCTGAAGAAACTGGGCATAATTGAGCTGTTTGGTGATAAGTGTGACTTATCTGGCATGACCTCTGGAAATGTGAAGCTGTCCAAAGTGGTGCATAAGTCTTCTGTGGAGGTGGACGAGAAAGGCACAGAGGCAGATGCAGGCACTGATGTTACAGTTGTCGACAGTTGTCTTCTCAGTCAGAATGTGGAAGAGAGTTTCGTGGCAGACCGCCCCTTCCTTTTCTTCATCCGGCACAACCCCACCAAAAGCATCATCTTCTGGAGCCGCATCATCTCCCCATGACCTGAATCTGAACCACAGAGTAGAGCAGACTGTACAACAGTGTGATCTGTCATATTAAAATACAGTGGTTATATTGCATGTATCTTCTTTCAAAATTGATTTGCATTGAATGTCTGCTTTAAACAAAATTCTGAATACTCAAGAAAATGGTCGAGGACTCCAACTGAAAAACTATAAATAAAAGAAATTAGGCAGAATATTGTGTCCTTTTTTTCTTAACTTATTGTGTAAAGTGTCAGTTAAAAGATACAATATTTAAGAATTTTGTATCAAAATATTTCAATTGTGTGCTTTGCTTACATTATCCTAAATGTTTCCAAGAATTTGTAAATTAAGAGAAATTCAGAATTTCAAATAGAAATTTTGTCCCTTGTAACTTGTCGCCTGTCAATGACGTAATATCCGCGTTATCCCTGGTTTCCACTTGTACTGCCATAGTAACCATGGCGACAGACGTGGAACACTGTTACGTCCAGTGGCACACTGTTGTTGTTTCGTTAAAACATTATGGTCCATGGCAAGCAGACTCTGAGACAAAAGGAGAAATAAAACGAGGAGAAATATCAGCGTGGCGTTTTCATGATGCCGAGAGCTTCGCGACAAACACATGATAAATGTGTTTTATCTCACAAACACAACTCTGCCTGGCATTTATTTGTGAACTGCTGTGCATAAATCACTGCCCACATTTGTGAATTGCCTCTTGTGCATTTGTAAATCCCCTCACGCATCTGTGGATTTTGAAACACTTCTAATGTCGAAGTGCAGACAAATCCAGAAATAAGTAGACTCCACCCACCGTTTAGTCAAGCCAATCAGATAACGCCCACATTGAGCTAACCAATCGTATCACGTTCTCGCTACAACCAATCACGGTAGGGCTTTACATGCGGGAACTGAATCGGATTCATTTTGCAGTGCACCCTTGAAAGGAGTTGTAATCATAGATATCCATAATAAAGGCTAGATCTCTTACGGCGGAGTCTCTATCGTCATCACCGGCGGCCATCTTGTCACAGGCAAGCTTTCTGGCAGGCTCTGTGGTACCTGATGTAAGGTGAGAACACAAATACTCTTATCTCGCTGAAATCTTGGCAGATTTTTCTAAACAGGTGTGTAATGAGGGAGTGAGTTCAGGTGTGAAGACAAGAAGGATTTTGGGAAGTGTAGTGCAGACAAAGACAGTGTAGCGCATGGGTCACCAACTCCGGTCCTGGAGGGCCGGTGTCCAGCAGAGTTTAGCTCCAACCAGGTCCAACACACCTGCCTGACAGTTTCTATTATGCCTAGTGAGACCTTGATTAGCTGGTTCAGGTGTGTTTAATTGGGGTTGGAGCTAAACTCTGCAGGACACCGGCCCTCCAGGACCGGAGTTGGTGACCCATGGAGCGTATCTGGACTGTGTCAGGATGACTCATTCAATTCTACATGTGAAAAAGCTTTTAACCCCTTAGACTCTTATCCGTAACTCTGGCTTGGCACCAGATAGTCTGGAGTAGATTGCCTTGTTGCCCGAGCAATCCTCAGAGCAATACCAGGACGCCCCACACACACACCCAGCTCTGGTCCCAAACTTCAAAGAGATCAGTATCTATTTAACTATCTGGCTATCTATGAATGCCAGGTCATCAAAGAGAAAGCTACTCTCTTCACACAAACACACACACAGACATACACTGACTTTTCCATTAAACTCAGAATATGAGCCATTGCCAACTGTATATGATACGTTCCGGCGTATATGCATGTTTCCCAGTTCATAATAGCCTAGTTATGACTTTCTAGTGGCGTTAGTTGAACTCTAAACGCCTATATTCAAGCTATAGGAATAAATCTCTGTTGTTTTGTTTGTGCCAAAAACATATTTCTTGGTATCGATGTAAACCTCTCGGTTTGCCTTAGCTGAATGTATATAGTAGATTGTGATAAAAATGTATTTTACTATGTTTTACCATCTCCTCAGTGAGACTGACTGCGTTTCTGTCACTGCCATAAAATATGTAAATAAGCACCCTTTGACAGGACAAAGGAACACGTCCCCACGCACTTTTCTCACAGGTGATTGGTTCATTCACCCGAGAGAAGGCGTGAACAGAAGTGCTTTTTCCGCACACCGGAAGAATCACGGACACACAAGGACGCTCACTCACACAGCCTTGTTTAGCAACATAAGAGAACCCAACCCATTTTCAAGTTGTCAACAACTGAAGCATGGTCGAGCGCCCGAGGCGTCTTTAACCCACAGTGAAATGGAGCCTGAGTGCATAAACTCGTGGGTGCTAGAATTCACAATATTGTAACAGAAAAAGGGGTACTGGAAATTAAGTTTAATTGTGTATAGTTAGGTTAAAGAAGTTGAACATTTAACTAAAGTTCATTAAAAATAAACTGTAGGGATTTATGCTGACGCTTCCCCTTTAAGCAGCCGCGCGCACCATTTTGTACAGCTACAGAGGATGAGAGAAGCGGAGGGGGGGGGGGGGTCATTTGCAAATACTATGTTAACAGTTGTAGGCCTCTCTTGAGTTGAGTTGTAGGTTGTAAATCATTTTTTCTTTGACACTGGTGGCTCATCTGATTTTGTTGTGTTATCCTCCTCGTCCGTCTCTCTCGCCATTTCGCAAAACTGAGTAACGTTAGGTAAATAGAAAGTTTAAAAAAAGCTAGCTAGCAACTAAACTTGCATGGTTTAATCCTGGATGTGTGAATGCACGCGCGCGACCGACCGACAGCACAGGCAGTTGCTAGGCAATATAGGTGTTTTGTATTTCTGCTTCCAATCAAATAAAAGTAAACGCCTGGCATCGGCCAATCCACTGTTTTACCCGTTTTTACCCGTTTATGGACACAGGATTGGATGTACACAACCATGAAGACAACACAGTAACAGTAGAAGGAAACGGTTTAATTTGAAACCAGGAAATTCTACTTTAGAAGTACATTTTCACAAAAAAACGGGACAATTCGTGTCCCGGGAAAGAATATAAATTTTCTGGGACTGTCGCTCAAAAAAGAGAACAATCCCGGGAAAACCAGGACGGGTGGCAACCCTAGTGTGTGTGTGTTTGTGTGTGTGTGTGTGTGTGTGCGTGCGTGCGTGCGTGCGTGCGTGCGCGGGTGGAAAAGACGTGACAAGAGAACTAAGATGGTGGGCCAACCCGGATTGTAATCCTCATCTCCTTTCGGTAGCCAGAGGACCTATAGGCTACCACACGCAAGTTTTTATGTGTTTATTCTATGGGTCTCATTCATGAAACACGAGCAGAACGAATTTTTGTGTAAATCGTGTGTAAAGTGCTTCTGGTGTAAATTTTCGGATTTAATAAAATGTTCGTATTTTCCAAATGTTAGTTGGTACACAAGAAATCTACACCTGCTCCCAACCACGCGTAAATAGTGAGCTTACTATCCGAACGTTTTGCTCATTAATAAGGCTGCATTTTAATTCACCTTAATCGGGTGCATATTTACACCGCATTTTGAAAAAACATTATATAGTAATTACATACGTTTTTTCTTTTTACTTTTATTATTAGAGCCAGTAATAGTATCTTTGGTGGTGCTCCTCCGGTTTGAATAAGATTTTTCCAAAGTGAACTAATTCGTTTTTTGCAGTCAAGCTTAATGTCGAACCATTTTCTTCTCACTTCTGGGACTGTTCGATTAACAGATGAAACTCCATTAACTGCATCTGTAATATGCTGCCAATCTTCCTTTTTAGGACCTGATACGCCACTATATAAAATGTGGCGTTTGGAATGAACTTCTGATAATAAAACTTCAATTTCTACATCTGAGAAATGTTTCTTTTTCATTCGCATTCATGTCATAATATGATGCCCATAGCTGTCAGTCGGATTTGGATGTATTGTAATTGAGAATGAACGTGCACGCGCGTCCCATTTACGACTGGTTGGAATTCATTAACACACACACACGTTTCACTATCACATCTGACGTTTACGAAGTATTTGTGAATCAGGAGAAGAGTTTTCGGGAAGATCTCTTTACGCGCAAATCACTCACATATTTACTCGTATATTTACGAATGTTTCATGAATGAGACCCTATGTGATTATTATCTACATCTATCTGTATGTGTTTATTCTAATTTACTGTCTATTACTTAAACGTGCAAGTGAAATGCTGTTTGCTTTGTAGATAGCAGTTACAGGCTGTTATTTGCGCACCACAAAGGAGTCTGTGTTATGTTAAAGCCGCATCTGCTATAGCGCTACAGCGCTATACAAATAGCCTATGAGTGTAGCACAGAATAGACCCAATTATAGGATAACCGAATCAACTTTTTAATATCATGGCATATATGTGCGCTAATGTGCTGAATTTCAAAAAGGTAGTTTTAGCTTAGGATGTCCAGAAGTCCCCAGTACAGGGGACAGTCCCCGTTTTTGGTTGCCTCCGGGAAAATACAGAAAAAACTACCTATGTCCCTGTTTTTTGAAGATAAAACTTGTATGTATTTCAATCAGATTGACAGTCAAACTAAAAATGTCTCAGATTTTTCCAAAATGTTGGGATTATGTCCCCAGTTTTGGTCTCGGACATCTGCTCACCTTATCTTAGCTTTAGCTGCTATGCCGTTAAAGCTCTGAGAATTGCAGGCACACATTCATGAAAATGACATGCAACATTGTGAGCTTAATTTTACACCTTGACCGACCATTTAAACACTTGCTTGAATTGTATGCTGCCAGCTAGCCATCATCTAACAGTGTCAATTACTGATGCCACAACCTGCAGCTTTCTTATCTTTTTCATTTTTGAGCACTACTTTTTGGCTTGCTGAACATTGCAGTTACTTGGCTGTTAACAACTATTAAGTTAGATGAGACACTCTAAGAAAGACTTCTTTTTGTGTTTTATGGCGGTTGGCAAACCAACTTAACGGTGCATTACCGCCACCTCTCAGAAAGACAAACCTAGCAATAACATTCAAGGACGTAGCCTACACTGTAAAAACTAAACGTGCCTCAAATATCCTGTCGGATACTCAAGGAACTTAAAAATGTAATTTAAGTGCCTCAAAGCTCTTTCTCCTATAGTAGGGTTACTGGAGGAGCATCGACAATCTTTGCGGTTCTTGCTGGATCTTATGGGATCCTTTAAACACTTTGTATTCAGTTCAGTGGTTCTGGAGTCACCTTTTCACTATGAGACCTCAAAGTGCTTTGGGGGAAATTAGAGGAACTTGAATCCTATAAAGGGTTATTGTAAGATCTTCTAAAATGTAAGTGGTTCTTGGAAGATATTTTATGTTAAAGCCAGCATCTGGAGGAACCCAATGGTTCTGTGAGGCCAGAAATAAGAATATTATTATCCTATTATTATTATTATTATTATTATTATTATAGGCCTACTTAAGTTTTAAAAAATATTCATAAATATATTTCATAAATTATACTTCTGATTCAGTATACATAGGCTTACATTTATTTAGTAGCCTATAGGCCTGTTTTATTGATTAATTTATTTAAACCTTAAACAACAACAATAAATATTAGGCTAATAGTAGGCTATTAATAATATGAAGCAGAAGAAGAAGAAGAAGAAGCAGGAGGAGAACAGTTTTATTCTGTCACGAAACTGCTCCTCGCTTCAGTGAAGCTCGCACTGCATCATTATCATCGGATTTGAAAGTAACGGCTCCTCTCGTCGTCATCGTCAAAGCTTCAGCTGTTTGTTCGACTCTCCGTTACAAGGACTCGCCAATGAAATATAAATACAGAGTTTACTCACTAGCGTTATTGTAGATAGTGGTACTGTTGGACTGTTTTGACCCTAAATTTTTACCGTACCGGGGGAGAGTCTCACGAGACTGTGGAGTAAGAGTGTGAATATATACAGCAAGAACTGAATGACTCTGTAGTTGTGGGTGTTAATAAATAAGAATCATTCTTTCATTTTTGTACATTTATTGAACAAACAACATGGTGACAAAAGTGGGATATCGTTCCTGGAGACATTCATCGGACAACTTCGGCTCTAGGAAGTAACCTACGCTAACCTTTGAAGTCTCGTCCGTGGTAAGCGACAACACCAAAATGGCAGATGGATTCAGACGTACGGACCCTCTCGTCTTTGACGAGAATGTGGCAGAGCATTGGTACAAGTTTGAACGAGAATACGATATCTTCATTGCCGCCGCACACAGCGATAAACCTGCCCGAACCAGAGCCTATATACTCCTTAACATCGCAGGACCCAAGGCTATAGAGCGGGAGCGGTCATTCACATACGTGCCCACGGTTCTAGGAGCAGATGACAACATCGTCACTCCAGCGGAATCCAGAGAAGACCCCGAGTGTCTTAAAAGAAAGTTCAAAGAAATATGCAACCCTGAAACAAACGTGATAATGGAGAGGCACAACTTCAACACCAGACATCAAATACTTGGCGAAACGATCGAGGCATACGTGAGTACATTGAGAAATCAGGCTAAAAACTTTGCAATTTTGGTGTATTGGAAAACGAACTGATAAGAGACAGACTGGTCTGTGGAATAAGTAGCGACAGTGTCAGACGCACACTGCTAAAAGAGACTGACCTAACACTGTCCAAAGCAGTACGCATTTGCCAAATTAGCCGAACTCACAGAAAAACATAGGAAAACGCTCTCCACACCAAAAACTGTGTCAGCCACCAGTGTGGATGCTGTACAAATAAAGCATAAAAGAGCCTACAGCAAAATGAAGTGCACCATGAAAGAAAATTCTCTATCAATTTCCAGCTGCCGGAATTGACCGTTCGCAGGCCCCTCCCCCAAAACGGCTATTGTCCAATCACACATCATAGCAACCGTTACTATGTGAGCAGCTCCGTCAAACATTGACTCCAAGCAAGCTGGTGAAGCGGTGCGCCCACTGCGTTTGTAAACCGGACACTAGATACTCCGAGAGATTGTCTGGAGGAGTTGTGTTCTTTTCGTTCCCAAAGCCGAAAACACAACGTGAACGGTGCCTACGATGGATAAAACAGTGTGGATGGCCCCACTCCCAGTTACATGTGTCGAACATGGTTCACTCGCGAACAGCGTGCATGAGACTGACACACTGAGATTAGTCAAAGAAACATGGAGAGAGCAGATCAAGAGGATCCACAAAGGAAGTACGTTTTCTAAAGGGTTGTTGTTAACGTGATATTTTCGGGGGGAAATGAGCAGCAGTCACTAGCAGTGCAGGACCTGTAGACTACAGTTTAGAAGAGTGCACGCTCGCAACGGGGAACGCATGAAGCTTACTTGACAACATCAGTTCATATAACGTAATCAATATCGTAATGAATAGAAATAACCTTAAATGTATGGTTATCTGCATCTTTCCGTCTCTTATGTATAGTTACTTTTTAAACACGAAAATCGGATTCAGCATGACACGCAAGCGGTTGCCGTGGTAATGAAAAACCTGCTTGTTAAAGCGAATGTATAATCCTGTATCTGAGGCAAAATTACTAAATATGCAGCGCGAATTATATATTTCTAACTCCAAACAATTAGCGACTGAACCAGCGTATTAAATCTTCTTCAAGGCTGTAATTTACTGGTTGCATTTGAGGTACAGGTCATGGGGTTTCTCAGATTTCGCTTGAGACCGGTATATTAGCCTCAATAGTAGTCATGTCTCCTTCATTGCGTATTTTTATATTTTGAATATATCCCTCCACTGCATACTGTAACCCATTTTGCCTCGATCTGGAGGATATCGCGGAGGTAATTGCTCGAAAAAAGGTCACTGACACGCACGGGTATACCTCTTCCATTCATGGCAATCTGTGGCGCTGGTCGTGTTTGACCATTTGTTTGACGGGCGTAGCAACAATAACTAGGGGGCGTGGCTTTTGCGAACGGTCAATTGCGGGGGAACTCATCCAGCAAAACGTGACCAGTGTCCAGCTTTTGGCCAACAGTGCCACAACTGTGGGAAGCAGAACCACTTCAAAAGTCAGTGCAGGTCCGCCAAGTCAAGCAGACCAAGCAGACAGGTAAACCAGCAATGTGCCGAAACAGACTCTGGCAGGGACAGTGAAGACACATTCACCATTGAAGGCTTGTCTTTGCATGATGACGCAGGGGAAACTGACAAGGAAGGACATTTTTTTGTGATTGTTAATAACAAACAACTAAATCTGAAAGTGGACGCAGGGGCGAAATGTAACGTTATGTCCTTATACACATACAAACTTTTCAGGCACGCTGAAGAACTGCACATGCCAACTAAAAAAATAAATCTTGTAGTGTTTAGCAGATCTATGATCAGACCAATTGGCACAGTGACACTATCATGCAGGCTAAAAGGACAGCAGTATAACCTGCAGTTTCAGGTGGTGAAAGAAAATGTTCACTCCATTCTTGGCCTGCAGGACTGCCTAGAGATGAAACTGGTCACCTTCAGCAGTGAAGTGTTCCACTTGGACTGTGTAAAAGATCACACCCTGTCACGGAAAATGTTTCAGGAATATGCAGACCTGTTCAAAGATGAAGTCGATGACTTGTAACTTGTAACTAGTGACTTGACCTGTAACATACTCAATGAAAGTAGATCCAGAAATATCACTGGTTGTCAGCCCTCCACGTCGTATCCCAGCTGCCATGCAAAAAAAAGTGGAACTAGAGCTCCAAAGAATGCAAACTCTGGTAGTAATTGAACCTGTTGATGAGTCCACAGAATGGGTTTCTAATTTGGTGGCCACACACAAGAAAGAGACGGGTGATGTGCGCATCTGCATAGATCCCAGAAACCTAAACAAGGCCCTTATGCGCCCACACCATCCCATGCGCACGGTGGAGGAAGATGCCGCTCAGATGTCAGGTGCCACTATCTTTTCCGTCCTTGATGCCAAGAGTTCCTTCTGGCAAGTCAGACTGGATGATGCCTCATCTCTCCGTACAACATTCACAACTCCGTATGGCCGGTTTAAGTTTCTAAAGATGCCGTTTGGAATTAGCACAGCCTCAGAAGTGTTCCAAAGAGCCATGGAACAAATCTTTGCTGGATATCCATGTGCTATAATCGTAAATGACATTATCATCGGTGGCAAAGATCCTGATGAGCATGAAAGAAACCTGAAAATGGTACTGGATCGTGCCAGACAGGTAAAACTGAGACTGAATCCAAGCAAATGCAAGTTTGGACTCTATGGAGCTATGTTGGGCACACATTCACAGATAAAGGACTAAAAGCAGACCCTAAAAAAATCAAAGCAATCAGTGAAATACCACCCCCAGAGGACAAGCCAGCTCTTCAGCGCTTTTTAGGGATGGTAAACTACTTGGGCAAATTCATTCCGAACCTAAGTGAACTTACCACACCACTACGTCAGCTGCTTCACAACGGAGGGGTGTGGAATTGGACGGAGCACCAACAGAATGCTTTTGACAAGCTCAAAACCTGCCCACATGTACTCCATTACTATGATGTAAGGCAACCAGTGACGCTCACCTGCGATGCTTCACAATATGGTTTAGGGGCTGCCTGCCTTCAAGAGGGGAATCCGGTGGCATACGCATCTCGCACACTGATCCAAACAGAGACGAGGTACGCGCAGATAGAAAAGGAACTTCTAGCAGTGGTCTTCGCCTGGTACAAGTTCTACGACTACATCTACGGCAAGCCGGTAACAATTGAGACCGACCACCAGCCCTTGGTCACCATTCACAACAAACCATTTCACACCATCCCAGCGTGCCTGCAACGCATGATGCTACAGTTGCAAAAATTCGACCTCACTCTCACCTATAAAAAAGGAAAGCACCTCTACTTAGCCGACACCCTTTCCCGTGCACCGAGACGCAACGCCAGCCCCCAGAGGTCAGAACGGCCAGAGTTTGAGGTGATGACAATTCAACTAATATCTCCACGGCGCCTTGAAGAGCTCCGTCAATAGACTGCTGCAGACACAGTGCTTCGGAAACTCATCTATTTCATTCAACGGGGCTGGCCAAGACGTCCGTGCAGCGTACCCACATAGGTGAGACCATTCTTCAGTTTCCGTGATGAACTCACCGTCGAAGATAGGGTCATTATGAAAGGAAACAGGGCAGTCGTGCCCACTGCCCTGCACTCTGAATATCTGAAGGTGTTAGACCTGGGACACCCAGGAATTGAATCCACTAAGAGAAGGGCGAGGGAAAGTGTTTTCTGGCCATCAATAAATGAGGACATCCAAGCTGTCATAATGGCATGCAGCGTCTGTAACAGCCTGAGGCCCCACCAGCAAAAAGAGCCGCTAAAACTGCAAACATTTCCGGACCTGCCCTGGTCGCTTGTCGCCATAGACATATTTGAATGGAAGAATCACCATTACCTGGTGGTCATCGATTCGTACTCTGGGTGGTTTGAAATTGACCGACTCAGCAACCTGTCTTCACTGACAGTCATCAGTAAGCTAATGCATCACTTCTCAGTCCACGACATACCACAGAAGTTGTACTCAGACAATGGTACTCCGTATACTAGCCAGGCTTTCCATGACTTTGCTCGATCTTGGGATTTCTGGCATGTGACGAGCAGTCCTGACTATCCACAGTCCAATGGCCTCAGTGAGAGGGCTGTAAGGAGTGCAAAGAAACTGTTAGAGACCACAGAGAGAGACGGGACAGATTTTTACCTGAATCTGCTTGGCCTACGAAACACACCCCGAGACAACACCCTGGGTTCACCTGCAAAAAGGCTGTTGTCCTGTCGCACTCAAACTATTTTGCCCGTCTGCAAGCAATTGCTGAAACCAGCTGCAAGAACCCCATCCAGCATCAAAGCACAATTAACATAGAAGCGGCGGGCACAAAAACATTACTATGACAAGACCAGCAAACCACTACGCCCTCTGGCATCAAACCAGGTGGTAAGACTCCAAACAAAAAAGGGACATGACAAAGTGGGAATCGTAAAGCGAAAGTGTGATGAGCCACGCTCATATGTGGTGGAGTCTAAAGGGAAGGAATACAGGCATAACCGGCGCCACATCCTGCCAGTGTTGGAGCCACAGCCTCCAAAGAGCACCACATACACTGACGAATTGAACACAACAGGATACACAATGGATGCAGACATGGACAAAATACAAGGGACTGAAAGAACTGAACAAACACCACCAGAACAGTGTCACAGACAATTAAGTCCAGAAAAGTCTCCCACCAGTGTACCCCAGCAAAACGTGGAACCACAGGCAAAGAACTCAAGTCTCCACTTCCATGTATATCACTAGATCCGGCAGAGTCCCTAGGCCAAATACAAAATACATTAACTGAACTTGAAGCTCAAGTCTAATGAATCGAAAATGTCAGAAATAATACTTTGTTCTTTAGGATTTACATAATGTTTCATTTTGTTGACAATCTATTTAGTTGTGGGATACCCATACAGTTTAGTTTGATTTAACTAGGTCATATTTGCAAATTTATCATAAAACTGCTGTTAGTGCAGAAGTAGGTGATTCCGAGTTTCTCATGTTCAGGAGCCACAGCTAAAGAAGGGGGATGTAGATAGTTGTACTGTTGGACTGTTTTGACCCTAAAGTGTTTCCGTACCGGGGGAGAGTCTCGAGAGACTGTGGAGTAAGAGTGTGAAAATATACAGCAAGAACTGACTCTGTAGTTGTGGATGTTAATAAATAAGAATCATTCTTTCATTTATTGAACAAATAACAGTTATATAATCAAACAAATTCATATATAAACTAAATATGTTTTTTTTATTTTTTTTTATTGTTTTTACAGTGTTTACCAGTCGTTTATTGCACAGGCTATGAATGTTTTAGCCGCAATGCTAACGAACTAACGTTAATGAACAAATGAAAATCATTGACTTATTGTCTTAGATATTTTTAGTCGATCAAATCAATGTATTCTGTACCATTGTGTTAACAAATTGCTGATATATAACTAATTAATAGCTGATTCCTGCTGTTGTTTTTGGCGTTTGTTACGAATAACACAATTGGATAACGTTAGTTTGATCTGTTTTTGTTTATTTAAGTTACTACAGGTGCCTTGATTGTTTCAAATACCATTTTAAAGCCTTTTACTGGCCTATAAATATCATGTTGTGAATGTATCACAATAATCAACATAATCAGCTTTGTTCTTTTGTTTCCCTAGGTCTAGGACAACCACTGCATTTCTAAAATAATCTGAACCACATGCAAGTAACTTACCTTATTACTATAAACTTTTCTGTGTGAAATTGTATTGTTTGACGGTGTACTTTTAACCAGCTATTCTCTGAAAATCTTCCTGTCAGGATACAGGCCCGGAGACAGAGGTTAGTGAATTCAAACACAGCTTTATTCAAAGTGATAACAAGTGAAAGGTGAGTATTCAGAACGCAGGTGCAGATATGTTGAAGATCACTCAGTGCGGGGCAGATAACAGGTAAGCTTATTCTTCAGGTTAGTTGATGTCAAGCAGGTACAGTTCATCAATACTTGTCCCTTTTTCTTTCAGATGCAATCGTAAGCACATAAGCTCGAAGTGGACACCGGAATCTCATGAGGCTACCGGATCACTGGTAACATGGAATCAAACAGGATTTCTGGAGACAGTGGAACAAGGAGACAGAGGTTAATGGTACACAGGTGAGTATACGCTCGATTACAGATTTGCCGATGCATCAAAGTCTGTTCCTGTTGGAGGCTTGACAAAGACTGAGGCTGTGGTGAGTGTTTTTATGCAGAGGTTGATGGGGCTTACTGATTGTGAACAGGTGCAGGTGATTAGTATTCTGGAGAGAGTGATCGTTGTGTGATGAAGGATGTGGAGTCTGATTGGTTCCTGACACTTCCCTCATGTTCTCAAAGCTTATTCATGTTACTCAGAAAAAATATATCACAGGTTTTCTTACCTTAATCATTTGCATTTGAATTTAAGACATTTGAACTCTGAATTATAACTTTAAGTTTGGTTTAACAGAATATTTATTAATTTTTACATAAATTGTTGCATTGAATTGAACTAGACAAGTGCATATAAGAATGGTTTCATTAATGATTTACACAATTGTTTTCTGCTTGTTTTCTGCAGTGAAACTGAATGATGACTGGGGTTGCATTATGCCTGAGATCTGCTTTTGGGTTCCACCGACAGAAAGTCAAACAGGTTAGGAATGTCACAAGGCTGAGGAAATTATTTTAGGTTCACAACTATCACTTTAATAACATTACTAACTGTAATTTTTGTTCTTTGCAGGACCTCGGTAAGCTGAAATACAAGTTTGAACAAGAGTAAAAATCTTTCAAGCAACTTTCTGTTGGTCAAATCCAGCGAATTCCAGTGACCAACTTGGTCCCATAGTGACATTTTTGACCACACAAAACATTTCTCATCGTGTATTCTTATTGAAATGACTGGAATTTATCAGTGAAAATTCACAACAACATAATTGCTATCTATCTTGTTTCTAGTGAGAATACTCAACAACCATTTATGAGTCCTGTTGATTCAAGTCACACATTTAAGCTTTTCAAAAGCCATAGTGTACATTACAGTCTCCAGTCTCACGGCATCCCAGACTTCAATATTTTACGATTCAAAATAGCTGAATAACTAACCATCTGAAATTTCGGTATAGAGATAAAAGTTAGGATCATCATTTTCAGGAATATTACAGCACAATGAGTGTATATTAGCACTATTTGTTGTTTGTTTTTGGCATCTGATAGAGCTTTTGGATTTGGAAACAGTGACATCAGACTTAATAAGCTTAACACAACTTAGGTGAAGATGCACTTTTTTTTTACATTGATTTTTTACTTGGAACATATGTGTTTCCATACATTTTGTTGAGATGTATTTTCTTGTATAGCCTATTGTATATACATGGTAGATTATTCATGTTGCTTGTTATGTATTATACTATTTATTTGTGTATTCTATTCATTGATATTAATCTATTACTAGTTTTTCCCAAGTGCATGGAAGTGTATGTATTAAAATGGATCTAAAATATGTGTAATAAACAATTTGTATTTTGTATTTGGTTCAGTTTGTTAATTATAATAAAAGTTAATGGTAACCATAGTAAACACATGAAATAATAATAAATAAATAAAAAAAAGCGGTTCCACACAATGCCTAATGTAAGCCGCTCCTCGTTCCTGTTTCTCAGGAAACCTGGGTGGTTCCTCAGAGAACCGCCCCTTTTTAAAAGGTTCCTAGAGGATCTTAGGGCTGTAGTCAAGACCACCTTTGTCGAGTCCAAGACCAGGACTATCGAGTCCAAGTCAAGACCGAGTCCAAAGAGGTTCAGTCCAAGACAAGACCGAGTCCAAAAAGGTTCGAGTCCAAGTCAAGACCGAGTCCAGACAGGAAAAAAAAAAGTCTTCAGGGCCTGAATTTCATTTTTGCCAAACAAAATTATTAAATTTATCTTGCCTAAATGTTTGCGCTCATTGCATTTTTACAATGGGGTAATGTTGTTAAGAATTTACACAACACAAGGCTTGATTTAAATTGTTCAATTAAATTGAAAAAAGTTGCACAAATAAATACAATAGGATAAAGATACAAATAAAGACAAATAAAGAGTAAAGTTTTTGAATAGGTCTAACACTAGTATTCATAGACAGAAACTGAATAAAGTAATCAAATGGATAGTATTTTAGTCCTGAATAAATTGAACACATGGGCTATCAATCCTGATTCCTTTAACTTAAAGCTCTCTTTTGTTGTTTTGACGACAAAATTAAAGGGATAGTTCACTTTGGAATTAATTTTTGATATGTTTTAGCTTACCTCAAGGGCATCCAAGATGTAGGTGTCTTTGTGGCCGCAGTATTTTCAATTTTGATATTTTTAGGTCAACCCGTTCTTGTCTGTCAGTCATATAATGCAGGCAATAGGGAACCACCTTAAAAAGCATACACAGAGAAGTCCAAATTAAACATGATTTAATGACTCGTAAACGTAAGTACACATTGATGACCTAAGACACGAAACGAGTGGTTTTTGTGAGAAAACGAACAGTATTTATATAGTTTTTACCTCTTGTAAACACAGCCACGTCCAAGTGATCTGAGATCGCGAGCGCTTCGGTCTTTTCCGGAAAGCACCGGAAGTGAAACCTCGCGCGTGTACGTCACTCATACAATTGTTTTATTTTTTATTTTTTTGTAATTGTTTTCATTTACGACGGTTTAAACATCCCGGATAAGCGCAAATTAGTACCCTTTTAATTAGCAGTCTTACCTACAATCTCTGTTCTGTGTAAACAATGAGTGACGTACATGCGCGAGGTTTCACTTCCGGTGCTTTCCGGAAAAGACCGAAGCGCTCGCGATCTCAGATCACTTGGACGTGGCTGTGTTTACAAGAGGTAAAAACTATATAAATACTGTTCGTTTTCTCACAAAAACCACTCGTTTCGTGTCTTAGGTCATCAATGTGTACTTACGTTTACGAGTCATTAAATCATATTTAATTTGGACTTCTCTGTGTATGCTTTTTAAGGTGGTTCCCTATTGCCTGCATTATATGACTGACAGACAAGAACGGTTTGACCTAAAAATATCAAAATTGAAAATACTGCGGCCACAAAGACACCTACATCTTGGATGCCCTTGAGGTAAGCTAAAACATATTAAAAATTAATTTCAAAGTGAACTATCCCTTTAATGACCGACACATATGGTTGCTGTCACTTTAAGAGCTAGTGCACGTGTAATGGGGTGACCCTTTAAGGCGGAAGCTCGCGGCCCCTTTAAAAAGGCAGAAGCTCACGGCCCCTTTAAAAACGCGGAGATTTACTTTCATTTCTGTTTTCCCATGGTATGCAGGCGGGTATTGCGCATAATTCTAATCATTCCCGCAGGTCTCCCATTTATAATGCGGGATATTCCTGCAATAGTCCACACAGATTATAAAATCAAATCATTCTTTTAATAACTATCTGCCAGATGCAATTTCACAAACAGCGTGAGTGTTCAGCGGTGCCGCGTCTCTTCTCTCAAAATGTGTTGTGGAAGGCAGGCATCAAGCGCTGCCGCGATAATACCTGGGAATATCCTGGGTGACATCACTTCTTGTTGACGTTCAAACTATTGTCAAACAAAACGGAGGCTAGCTAGACCCTCCCTCCTCCTCATCCGCGCACTAACCCCTCAAACCCACCCCCAAACACTTCTTGTCGGTTATTGGCTGGAACAGTTTGTTATGTTTCGTAGAGCGGGTCGCTAGAGTTTGTAGCCGTTTGTGGAGCCTGGGGTGTCCGCAGAGACCGCGTTTTTTTACAGTGTGTTCAGGGGACAGGCAGCCAGCGGATAGTGAGGAGATGTTTGCTGTATGTGACAAAAAATGTTTTGGCCTTAAAATGCGTGACATCGCTTAGAGCACCTTTAAACTATCAGTGCTCGCGCGCTCTCTGGGATGACTATGCGCACATTCATAGAAAATCCGCAGAACAGCTGAGCTAGCCAGTAACAAAAGTTATTTTTCACGGATTATATTGCTTTAACACGCAAAACTGTGTCAATTTCGGTCTTCGTGAGTATACTGTAAACATAGTCGGTTTTGTCTTTAATAAACGCATACCAGACAGAATCCGTGTGTGAGCGGAGGCTAATACCAGGGGTGATTATAGCCCTGGTTATTATTGTAGCCCTATTATTGTAGCCCTGCCCACAGAGCTCACCACAGACAGACTGTGACATACTAGAACTGCTAGAAGATTCAGCACCCAAGGACGACTTTCTGGAAAACAGCCAGGAAATCCAGGACAGCATATTACAGCCTCCGATAACACCAGAGCAACAGCCCCCCTCCCCAGACACGTTATCCCTCTCTCCAGCATTTCCACTTCTGTGCTTCTCAGAGAAAATGGAACAACTGGTGTATGCTGGAACCAAACTATCCCATTCTTTTGCTGCAAGCCCCCAGATGTCACCCAAAAAACGGCAGGCCCCACAACCACCAAAGCCTGCGGGCCCAGCTCGCCCTCGCCCTCCTCCTGTGAGAGCTCACAACATACTTCTTGACAGGCTGGAAAACTGGGTGGGGCTTTCTGGGATAGCCCTAAAATGGTTCAGGTCATACTTAGAAGGGAGAGGTTATTATGTGAGTATAGGAGACCATAAGTCTGAGTGGACATCCATGACATGCGGAGTCCCTCAAGGCTCATATCTTGCACCACTCCTATACAACCTGTATATGCTCCCAATGAGCCAATTAATGAGAAAGAACCGAATCTCTTACCACAGCTATGCAGACGCCACACAGCTCAACTTAGCCCTATCGCCTAACGATTACAGCCCCATTGACTCCCTGTGCCAATGCATTGATGTAGTAAACGGTTGGATGTGCCAAAACTTTCTTCAGTTAAACAAAGACAAAACTGAAGTCATTGCGTTTGGAAACAAAGATGAAGTTCTCAAGGTAAATGCATACCTTCTTGGTGTGTCTCTAGAGTCAGACCTTAGTTTCAGTAGTCATGTCAAAGCAATAACTAAATCAGCATACTATCATCTGAAAAATATTGCAAGAATTAGATGCTTTGTTTCCAGTCAAGACTTAGAGAAACTTGCTTTCATCACCAGCAGGGTGGATTACTGTAATGGACTCCTCACTGGCCTTCCTAAAAAGACCATAAGACAGTTGCAGCTCATACAGAACGCTGCTGCCAGGATTCTGAGCAGAACCAGAAAATATGATCATACGTATCACACCAGTCCTCAGGTCTTAACACTGGCTCCCAGTTACATTTAGGATTGATTTTAAAGTATTATTACTCAGGGCTCCAAACTGCGACTAAAATGGTCGCATTTGAGACCAAATATATTTATTTGCGAGTGAAATTTCTGTCAAGGTCGCCATTGGCGACAATACAAATTTACTCCCTTTCTTTGTAAAATTTGCATCCTACGTGCATGTTTTATAACCAGTAGCCTATCGCTTCATTTTTTTGTTAACGTCATGAAATGAGATGCTTTGTGAACGTCAATGAGTGAAAGCGCCAAAATATGAATGGGTAAAGCGCGAATTTTGTCACCTTTCCGCGCCAGAAAAAAATGTAAAAAGCGAAAAATATCTGACTTCAAACAATCCTCATCTCTGTCAATCGCCAGCACGGATGACACACACTGCTAACAAAAAGGTAGGCTCCAGCAGCACGAGCGCGCTAGAGAACGCCAGGGACACAGACACAGACACAGGGATTCATCTTTCCACATCAGTCAATTCAGAAAACTGAATTTGGTGACACTATAGTGTGTGACAGTGAAGTTATTGACTGTTTTCGTTGTAACGCGTTTCGAGGTTTGCACTTTGCGACGGTCCTGTCTCGGTTCTGTCTCTCAGTCGCCTGCGCATGATCAATGTATTTTATCCACTGAAGGAAAGCTCGTTTTGAGGGGAAAAATAGGTTGTAGCTGCTTTTCTACATTACTACGATTAAAAAGAGGTGTAATTTGTGTAGTAACAACGTTTAGCTGAGGAGTTATTTACCCGGGAAGTTCGAATCTTTGAATTTATTGCCAACTTTAACGTTACTCAACTGTTGACCTCTGTGTCTGTAAGGGACGATATTTCCCCCATTCTCTTAAGAAGATATTCCACCGTGGACTCAAACCTTTTCATCAAAGCCTTTTGAGCATTTGATTTATCAATTTGCGATGTCCGTTTGAGCATTTGATTTGCCATTTTCGATGTTGGTTTGAGCATTTGATTTATATTTTGTCCATTTGATTTATGATTTGAGCATTGACTTATAGATTTAATTATGACAGGTTTATACTGGGTTGATAATGAAAATTAAAAATCAAATACAAATGAGTTTTAACTTGATTTTTGATACAGTTCATGCTTCCACGACTGAGGAAATGAAATTGCATTTGAGCATTTGATTTATCATTTGTGCAGCCATTTTGAGACTTTGATTTTTTATTTAATAATTTGACCATTTGATTCATCATTTGAGCAGTTGTTTTGAGACTTTGATATATTATTTGATTTTTTAAAGCATTTTAATTTTAATTATGTTAGGAAAAAGCTTCCATAGATATGGACATAATCATGGTCAGTGGCAGTGACACTGGCTCAGATTCTGCGTAAAAAAATTAATTTGACTGTAGTCATAAATTGGAATTGACATTCAGTTCCCAAATAAGCTTCAGTTCCCAGAACATTCACAAGATGAAAATGCTACAATATGCAAACAACAGGGTGACTAAAAGTAAGTGCATTGTTATGTGGCTCTTAAAAAAATTATTTGGCGCCTGATTTTTTCCCCTATAGGAGCCAATGGCTCCTTAATTGATTTTTTTGTTTGGAGCCCTGCTACTGGTATATAAATCATTCAATGGGCTAGGACCTCAATACATTGCAGATATGCTAACTGAATATGTTGTGTTCTAGGTATACAAATACAATACAAAGCCAGGCCACAGCAGATGAACGGGTTATATAGTTTCTTTATTATTTACTCACAGAACTCGTGCTCTGAACTCGTGCTCATACTTTTCTACATCTCCTCTCTTTTTCTTCGTATCCCTCTTAATACCTACTTCCCCCTAGTGGTCTCAGTAAGTATTGCACTGAATAACAGGACACCACATCTCCCCCATTACGTAAAAAAACAATTTCACGTAGTACAAATTATCTCAAACAGTTCCAGATTTCAATATGAACAAATAAGCGTAACTTTCACCTTATTATAATCAAATTCCTTTACAGTAATTAAACAACTGAAATTGCATCCGTTAAATTCTCAATTTCCCGTCTTCATTCCTAATTCCAACAGAATTACCGAATAATAACATGACTATATTCAATCTCCATCTGCTCTATACCTACATACAGTCAGCAATTCAAACCACTGTTTACTCTTATTTAGTCTCATAATCTTGCAACCAAAAAGGTGGTTTGCACTGTCGAACAGAACGTCTTTCTGTGCTTTGTTCAGTGTTCGGAACCTTTGCAACTGAAGCATCATCATCAGACTGATCTGAGGTTGACTTCAAGGCCTATGGCACTAAAGACAAGTGAGAAGAGTGCCACACTCTTCCATCTGCCAATCTGTACGTGCTTGGGCCCACTTGCTTTTCTATTTCCACTGGCTGTGTGAACTTTGAATGTCCTTTGGGAACATGCGTTGGTTTGCGTACACGCACTCTATTCCCCACCTGAAATGTAGGCACCTGAGCCCCTCGTTTCGCATCAGAGTATTGCTTCATTTTGTTTTGACGAATTGACACTCGTTGTCTGACTTCCTGGTCTCGGGTGGAACTGGAGTGAGATGTGATCACAGTAAGTTTAGTTCTCATTTTCCTACCGTACAACAGTTCAAATGGTGACACACCAGTCATTGCATGTGGAGTAGAACGATACGTTTGCAAAAAGTCCAGGACTGCTTGTTTCCACGGTTGCTTTTGCAAAATGGCCATTTGCACACAGTCCTTAAGAACCTTATTGAATCTTTCCACTGCCCCATTGGCCGCAGGATGGTATACGGATGTTTTGGTGTGTGCGATATTTCGTTCGTCCAAGAAAGCAGTAAAGATTGAAGAAACAAGTTGTGGTCCATTATCTGTTACCAGACACTCAGGGTTTCCATGCCTACTGAAAACAGAATTCAGGAATCCAATGACTACAGGTGTCGTAATGGAAGGTGTAAATGCCACTTCGGGCCATTTTGAATAATAGTCGGTCAGCGTAATAGCATATCTACAGTCATAAGCGGCTGTCTCAAAAGGCCCTACTATGTCCAAACCCAACTTCAACCATGGGCCCTCAGGAAGAGGCACCGGCTGTAATGGAGAAGCAGTAGTCTTTGCCGTCCTATCTGACTCCTGGCACAACGAACATACTGCAATCTGAGTTTGAACCATAGCGTCTATTCCTGGGAACCAATACAACTCACTTAATCGCTGCTTGGTCCTTACTATGCCCTGATGATTCTCATGTGCTAAAGTGACCATGGTTCTGCGCAATGTCACTGGCACCACCAACCGTGAACCTCGGAACACTAGATTGTTTGTCACGCAAAGTTCATGTCTCATTTTGAAGTACGATTGCAGCGGGGAATCCAGGGCTGTCGCTGAAGTTGGCCAACCCTTTTCAATCTGTGCACGCAGGGCAGAAAGCTCAGTACAGGCCATAGAAGCAGCCTCAAACTCCTTTGGAGTAACTGCCGTAAGAGACCTTGATAGCAAGACAACTAGCTCAGGTTCTGCGTCCGAGTCCATGTCTGTGGTAGATGGCAAGGGCAATCTTGAAAGACAATCAGCTGTACAGTTCAACGAGCCTGCACGATAGACCACGTCATAATTAAAGCATAACAGGCGCGCAGCCCACCTAGCTATGCGCATTCCCGCCCTGTCTGCTCCTTTGGTACAGAGAAGTGTCATTAGAGCCTGATGGTCAGTTCGTAGTGTAAACTTACGCCCCCAAAGATAGGTCCTCCACTTCTCCACCGCCCACACGCATGCCAAAGCCTCTTTCTCCACTGTTGCATACTTCCTCTCAGTCTGAGTTAAGGATCTGGAGGCAAAAGCGATGGTTCGCTCTGTGTTGTCTGGGTGAATCTGGGTGAACACTGCACCAAGACCATAATCTGATGCATCCGTAGAGATAATGGATGGTAAATTAGGGTTGTACAATGCTAATGCTGAACTTGCAACCAACAATTGCTTCACAGTGACAAAGCAGTTCTCCGTTTCCTCACTCCACTGAAATGGTCCCTCTTGTCGAAGACATGCACGTAAGGGTTCAACTACGGTAGCATAATTGGGTATAAATGTATTATACCATGAGAGCATACCCAGAAACGAACGTAGGGTTTGCGCATCCTTAGGAGGTGGAGCTTGTACGATTGCCTGTAAGTGCTCAGTATCTGGCTGGACTCCTTGTGCTGTAACCAAGTGTCCCAAAAAACGCAGATTCTTTTGCCTAATTTGACACTTTTGTTCGTTCAACCGTAACCCAGCCTCCTTTAGACGGCTCAGTACTGTGTTCAGCGCAACGTCATGTTCCGCTACTGTGCGTCCAAAGCAAATTACGTCATCGAGGTAGTTCTGCACATTTGGTACACCTTTGAGTATGCACTCCATCATCTTTTGGAATACCGACGGTGCTGAAGCCAAACCGTACGGTACCCTGCAAAACCGGAACAGTCCTTCATGCATGATAAACGCTGTTAAATCACGGCTCTTAGGATGTAAAGGCACTTGATGATATGCATTCTCAAGATCGATTGTGGAGAAGATTGTAGATCCAGCTAAAGCAGTCAATAATTCCTCCATGTGAGGCAGGGGGTAACTGTCTATTATTACAGCCTTATTCGGTTCCCTGAGATCTACACACATTCTTATGCCACCAATCTTTTTCATTGTAACCATAATTGGTGACACCCATGGAGATGCATCGATTCGCTCAATAACTCCAGCAGAAAGTAATCTGTCCAACTCAGCGGACACAGCTTCTCTCACAGAAAAGGGAAGGCGCCGTAATTTCTGTCTAACTGGCACGGCTGAATCTGACACTTTGACTTTATGCATAAACCCTGCAACGCAGCCAACTTGGGGTGAGTCCACTTGAGTGGAAAGCTGTAATACTGGTTCTGAAGAGCAAGATGTGGCGGTTGTAGCATGATCTGGCAGGATTGTATCTCCTTTAATGCACAGTTTAAGAGCTGATATGAGATCCATGCCCATTAATGCAGTTCCTTTATCCACCACATAGAAGTTCACAGAGCATTTGCGGCAGTCTTTTACTACGGTTGCGTGCAAGCACCGAATAAGTGACTAAGCATGCTGCAGGTGGCTGTAGAGGTACTTCCCCAAAGTAATCATCATAAATGCTCTTTGGCAGAACTGAGACAGAAGCATCCGTATCAACAGTCAGTGTCACAGATCTCTGAACCGCACCGGCTTCGACTTGAACAGTACAGTGGAGTTTAGCGCTTACATCCTTATCTTGTAGTAACAGTAGTGTGTACTCAGGCATTACTACTTCATGCACTGTGTGAGTTTGCGTCGTTCTACAGACAAGAGCAAAATGTCCTTTTTTCTTGCAATTTTTACAAGTTACCTTGGCTGCTGGACATTCCACTGCATTTGCAAGATGTTTATCCGATCCACAGCGAAAGCAGGTACGTGAAGTCACCGTCCGAGGTGATGTGAATGAAGCAGTGGAGCGCGCGCCAGCCGTTCTATTTTTAGATCCCCCAGCGCCGTGTCCGAATACTTTTAAGTTTCTTTGCATATTCACAGTCTGTACGTAAAAGTTCTGTGTACTCGTTATTGCTTTAGCATGTTCTCCAGCAGATTCGACTTGTTGTGCAATTGTAACGGCATCCGCTAATGTTAACTTCTCCTGCAGCAAAAGTCTCTCTCGGATACGCGGATTAGTAACGCTTTCCACCAGCTGGTCACGAATCATATCATCCGCATTTGTAAACTCACACGTAGATGACAGTTCTCTCAGTGCAACAACATACTGGATTATAGACTCACCAGCTTGTTGAGTTCTTTTCCGGAATGTGCGTCTCTCCATAACCACGTTCAACTTGGGAGTAAAATGTGCATGTAAAGCAGTAATCGCAGCGACCATTGTATCGCCCGTTTCTGGTAACGTGTAGAATATTCTCTGCCCCTCCGTACCCAGGCAATGTAACAGAAGGGCTCCTTTCCTGGCTTCCGACCAGTCCTGTCCTTCAACGTCGATCACTAGTAAATAATTCTGGAACATCCGCTCCCATGTCTTGAAAGGAATCGCGGGGTCGCCCGGAGCAGGTAAGAAGAGGTTAGGAAATGGTGCAGACGATGCCATCTTTGCATCTTTGAATGATTTGAATGAATGTAATGCATGCATGAATATATCCACACAAAACAAATGACCCCCTCAATAGAGCTAAAATAAAACAGATAGATTTTATAGAGCTAATCAATATAAATAATGATTTAATAATTATAAACTGTTTTTTTCTGCCATAATTATTAATAACCGAAATTTTACAGGAATAGCGTTTAGAGAATAACATTAAAGAGTTAAAATATTGGTAATTCTAGCCTCGCACTCATAGTTTTGATTAGAAAACATCACATCCGGTCGGCCGGTCGGATACGGTCTAGCCGCAGAAGTTCAGATATTTCAACGGATCCAAAGCTCAAATCGGATCCGAATTTTCCGCATACGCATATGATCGGAAATCCCCGCAGCTCCCGTACGACTCTCCATTGGAAATGAATGACTTCCGGTTTGACGGCTGTCGTTTGTCGTGTGCAGTGGAAAGGCGGCTTTACACTGCACAACGAAGCTCTTACTGTATGTCATCGTTTGCATTGGTGAAAGTATGAGAGAGACAAACTGCGTTGTCTCGCGATCAATAGACTGTCATCTGCTTGCTCAATGCTCGTCATCACAGCAACATTTTATGTGATGGAAATAGATTTAAATACTTTAAAAACATCTCACGATTCGTTAATCTTGATAGCTGTAATAGTTAAAATGTAGCCTATATAAAAGCTTTAGTAAAAGTATTCGAGAGAGTTTCACATGTCATATTTCATATGCCAGCAGGTCAGCCAATCACAGGAGTGGCCGGTTCTCACAGCAGACACGCCCCTTCAAACAGAGTGTTCAAATCAGAGACTAAAATCAGGCTAGGAAAAATGCCTTTTATTTCTAAATTATGACTATTTTTGATCTAAAAAACATACTAACATTATAAGGGCCGCCCAGGAAACATTATAAAATAATAAAAAGAACCATTCTAGGGCACCTTTAAAGCCCTGTTTCAAGATCGTTTCTGATGAAATAGAACGGTTAAGATTAAAATTTGGGCACAGGCTGCTGTCCCGAGAAATTTCGGTTTCTGTGGTCGCACATAGCGTAGCCTATATAAATATTATGGGAAATTGACATCCCTAGTTGCTATGCGGTTCATATGATGTTATGTTTCATTGCTAAAACATCGCTAGGTGTTCTGGCTTATGACCAAATTGTTATAATGGATTTTTTAGAGTGTTGCTAGGGTGTTCTGGCTGGTTTTTTAACATGTTGCTATGCGTTTGCTAGAGTGTTTTGGCTGGTTGCAAGAACATTGATGCTCTGGCTTATAGACCCCTTATCAGTTGGTAAACATGGTGACGTTTTTCTGTGGGCGGAGCTTGGTGGCTGCAGAACGATCCCTCTGGCCGCTTCTCTAACGTTAGTTTGCAAGTTTTGTTAGCTTGTTTTTTAACAATGACTGGAGAAAATCCGATTTTATCTTAATGTGCAAGGTCACTCAGTGTCCAGGACCGCGATTTTTATTTGCAAAAGTTAATTTTAACGGACGGAACCAGACGTAAAAAACGTTTTACGGCTGACCCGTACACGCTCACTCAATGGACGATCTGACAGGATTAACGCTACCTCCGGTTGAGTGGCCTGACTTCTACACCTACCTGATAGAGAAACCGAGCGTAAAGAGAAACGGAGGGCATATAAATCTTTAGATGCCTATAACTATGTGCTGAATGGTCATGTACAAGACTTGTGTGTACAATCCGCAGTTCTGCCGAGCCAGTGCACAGACGACAATGTAAACAGTGACATTACGTGCAATGTTAATGATGTGAATATTTTCTAGAAATAAAAATTCCAGATACAGCATACTCATTTTTCATTGATTCTTGCACCCAACAACACATCAAGATTACATTTAATAATAATAATAATAATTTAAGCTCCTTATTATGTAGCCGAATCTGTGCTGGTTTGTATTAGCCGTCTGCAGTTTTCCATTTGTTTTGCCTCCAGCTAGCGGCGTGACGTAACTGTGACGTCGGCTGATAAGGGGTCTATTGCAAGTGTCACAAGTGACGAAAGGAGGCGGAACAAATATCCGCGGGAAGTGTGTTCCCCCCGGAGCGATATTAGTGAAACACCAAGCCGGTTCCGCTTGTTGTTGGTTTCCATGACAGCGGCCGCTGATGAGGCAAATGGAATCAGGTGCAGGCGATTGGGGTGAGGATCAGCGATTCATAGATGCCACCTACGTCACACCAAATAGAACGCCGCCATATTTACGACCGATCTCGCTCCGTTATGGGCGCCCAAACTGCCCGTTTGAATGAGAGAGAGACAGATAACTGGAGAAAATTTTAATTTTAGGCTCCGATCCTTATTTGTTACCCCCAGTTTTCTTTTGTCCATTATTATCTGCCTCATACTTGCCCCAATTTGTTTATATTATGCATAACCCCTCCCCATACAGTGGGGATCGCTTGAAGGCTTTCAAGAGTAACGTTACCGATGCATATCAATATGCTGTGGCTAAAAGTGCGGCACCTGGCCACCACGGATTTAAATTTAATCATGTGAAATGTAGGTATTATTTTTTTAAAAATTCAAATGTATGATTTTGGTGGTAGTTTGCTCTGACTAGGTGACGAGATGTTAGCTAGTGACTTACCATCTGGTAGCTTATAGCCACGGCTCACGGCTGTCATTAATCTGGATTAGGCCCGTCGCGATGGTCATAATCAATTAATCGCACGATAAAAAAAAAAATGAGCTCGATATTTTTTCTGGTCGCGATCATTTCCATTTGCATGCTTGTTTGTTTTCCTCGTCTCTCTCTCTCTCTCTCTCTACCAAAGAGACTGGATGACAACTCTGTGTAAGACATAACCGACATATTTTAAGTGAATACTCTCCAAAACGGACATTTAAACATAATGTTGTGCGTATTTGTCCATTCAGCATGAAACAGAGCTCAGTTCATAACTCGCGCGCTGTATCAGAATCAGAATCAGAAAGAGCTTTATTGCCAAGTGTGCTTGCACACACAAGGAATTTTCTTTGGTACTGAAGCTTCCAGTGCACATATACAGATACAAATACAACAAGAAACAGTAATACAAAATCTAAAAATAAAAATTATAAAAAAAAAAAAATATATATATATATATATATATATATATATATATATATATATATATATATATATATATATATATATATATATATATATATATATATATATATATATATATATATATATGAAAATACTATAAAATATAAAATATAAGGCCACGGTTGGGTTTAGTCAGAATAAACATTTTCGGATTATGAACATATATACAGTATTTTGAATAGTATGAATAAATATAAATATAAATAACCTGAGTTTAGGAGATATTGCACTAAACAGTGGGGGTATTGCACTTAAAGGCATATGCCTTGGGAGATATGTTAACTGTTCAGGAGGGAAATGGCCTGTGGGAAGAAACTGTTCCTGTGCCGAGATGTTCTTGTGGCCAGTGATCTGAGTCTCCATCTTGACGGTAACAGTTCAAACAGGTGGTGTCCAGGGTGAGTGGAGTCTGTGATGATTTTACCTGCTCTCTTCCTCACTCTGGAAGAGTACAGGTCCTGGAGGGTTGGCAGGGGGGCACCAATGATCCTCTCTGCAGTCCGGACTGTCCGCTGTAGTCTCATGATGTCTGATTTGGTAGCTGAACCAAACCAGACAGTGATGGAAGTGCATAGGACAGACTCGATGACGGCTGAGTAGAACTGAATAGAACTGAATCAGCAGCTCCTGTGGCAGGTTGAACTTCCTCAGCTGGCGAAGGAAATACAGTCTCTGCTGGGCCTTTTTCACAATGGAGTCAATGTGATTGTCCCACTTCAGGTCCTGAGAGATGATAGTGCCCAGGAACCTGAATGACTCCACTGCTTCCACAGTGCACAGTGATGATGGTGAGTGGGGGGAGTGCTAGGCTGTTCCTCCTGAAGTCCACGGTCATCTCCACTGTTTTGAGCGTGTTCAGCTCAAGGTTGTTATAACTGCAATAGACAGCCAGCTGTTCAACCTCCAGTCTGTAAGCAGACTCGTCACCGTTTCGGATGAGACCGATGACGGTGGTGTCGTCTGCAAATTTCAGGAGCTTGACAGTGGGGTCTTTAGAAGTGCAGTCGTTAGTGTACAGGGAGAAGAGCAGTGGGGAGAGAACGCACCCTTGGGGGGCGCCAGTGCTGGTGGTGAGAGTCCTGGATGTGTGTTTCCCTAGTCTCACGAGCTGCTGCCGGTCCGTCAGGAAGCTGGAGACCCACTGACAGATCGAGGATGGAATGGAGAGCTGGGTCAGTTTGTCTGTGAGTAGATCAGGCATGATGGTATTGAAGGCCGAACTGAAGTCCACAAAGAGGATCCTTGCATAAGTCCCAGGTCTGTCGAGATGTTGCAGGATATAATGCAGTCCCATGTTGACTGCATCATCCACAGACCTGTTTGCTCTGTAAGCAAACTGAAAAGGATCCAGCAGGGGTCCAGTGATGTCCTTCAGGTGGGCCAACACCAGTCTTTCAAACGACTTGAAAGGGTCGTATAGGGGTCTATGGCCGCACGCTTCAGGTCAGGTGTGTGCGCACAGAAATATGAGACATTATACACAATATGAGACATGATGCAGCGCATGCCAACTCGTGTCCCGTTAGGTAGATCAGCACGTTACAGTACAAATGTAAAAATACCAGTCGGGGTTTCGTCTTTCCGCTGTTGTTGCAGCCAACTGCACAACATGTTGCAGGCATTACTGAGACCGTCGGTCGTAAAGATGGCGGCGCAAAGCTACAGTGACGTCATGTGAACCGAACGCATAGGGCTCCGGGGCTGAAGGAAACAGATAAAAGGAAATGTAAGAGGACATCGAGTGTGGTACTCCCCCGGGAGAAATCTTTCTTTGGCAGTGGCTTGAATTCACTGGGATCTTTGGAGAGGGCTGTGAGGATTTGGCTGGCTTAAGGGTGCAACGGTGATTTGTGTGAATACACGTTGGAAACGTGAACTGGATGGGAAGTGGGAGAAGTGTGGAGAGACAGTTTAGACTGGAGAACGCCATCATTCTTGAGAGGAAGATAAGTAATAAAACATCGGATCTGTGTGAATACATGCCTTGCACTGAGTTGAATGAGGAATTGTGAAGTGTATTAATCACGAGTGTAATTGTCACTTAAGAGTGTGAACTGAGTCATCATTGAAATCCTGATGTCTTTGTCTGAGAGTGAGAGAGTATTGAAGACGCTGTTTTTCATGCTGTGAGAAGCATGTGTCACACAGTATTGGATTTGACGTGAAGTTGCAGTGTGTGGGTGTATATGTATACTTAACTGCCAGTATTCCCCAGTACATAATTTCGCCCAGTGTTTTCTGAATAAAGCCTCAGTGTTGAATGAGCATGTCCCGCTTGGGCTATAAGCTCTTGATCCGATACTGATGTAGAGTTTGAGGGTGAACCAAACACTACGGTGGCCGAGAGGTGCAAAACAAATCACTATTATAAAAACAAAATAACAAGTCAGAAAACACAATAACAATTCAGAAAACAAAATAACAATTCAGAAAACACAATAACAATTCAGAAAACACAATAACAATTCAGAAAACACAATAACAAATCAGAAAACACAATAACAATTCAGAAAACAAAATAACAATTCAGAAAACACAATAACAAATCAGAAAACACAATAACAAATCAGAAAACACAACGACATTTCAAAGAAAACGGAAAAGGTAGGTACATTTTGAGAATGGCAAACTTGTCGCTGATTGGACGAGACACCTGTCAATCAAGCTTTACAGGAATTAAGAAATTTGTGACCAACTTTGTTTTGCTAAATGCGAAAATGGAACACATTAAACATTACTTTGAAGAAGGACATTCATATGCCGTGATTGTGGACATGCTGGCGAAATACCACGATATTAAAACTATTTACAAGATTACTAAAAAATTTTACATGCTTCGTGAGGCACACACGTACATTTGCACACACAAGCAAGGTCTCTCGCCCTCTGTCTCTACCTCTCTGCCGTGTGCTACACGGTTTGGAGCTCGCGAGCTCTAGAGCTCCGAGTTTTTAACTAATTTGCGGGCATCGGGGAGCCGCTATCAATGTGCGGGGAACTTCTGGGAGACTTGGGATGTCTGCATATCACTCCATGGGACCGAACTATCTTTGGCATGTTGATGGGTGTGATAGGGAATGCGGAGGTACGTCACGCCGTGTTGCATTATGGGACGTGGGCGCCATCTTTACAGGCACGATCTCTGTTTACCTTCGGTATAATAGTGGGTGTTTGGCTAAAACGAGGTAAAATTGAAGAAGAACGGAAGAAATGGAGATGTTTAAAGAAAAAGAGAAGGGACACTACTGGGATAAACTAAATGCCACTGTCAAAAAACTATTTGGACAAACTATCCGCGATAAAAAACGTTGATACATCTGATTTAGTGTTGGTGTTCGAAGCCTATGCTAAGTTGATTACTATTGTACATAAAGTTCAAGCTATTTTACCTGAAAAGCAGCTCTCGTAGTTAATGTTAGCTTGCTATTTTCAGCATATGTTAAGTTTTCATAGGTTGTGCAAGAAAAAAATAATGTACTTTGCTTTATAATGCCACAAGATGTGGTAACTTGTTAAATACAACTGCCTTATTGTCATCATTTAATGTTGACACGTGTAAAAATGAGCGTATTTGGTCGTTTATTTTAAAAGTTTGATGTATCTTTGCCCATTATTATGTGTAACGTTACTTAAAGGGTCTTTGTGGATGCAATCAGTACAGAAACAGAGAAGTCACTTAATGTAATCATTAAGCAGTGTTTACAAAATCATGATTCACATACATTTTTAAAAAGGCATGTAAAAAGGTGTACAGAATATCAAAGCAAATTGTTTATTGAAAATAAATATAATTTGATTCATGCAATGTGTCCTGGCTTTATCATCTGCTGCTAACATTAACCGCAAATTCAACATCATTCATCAACTATCCTCCTAAATGTTAGTCATCGAGGAATATACAATACACAACCTCTTGCTTTGTACAACTTTTAACAAACGTAGTATGCAGTGGAGGACAGTAAGTAAGTTTTTCCTCATGATTGCGGCGATCCGGCGTCTTCTCGTCAGCTCCTCGACCTGCTTTCCTTGTTGTTTTTTCCAAGAAAGAAAGGTGAAAAAACATACTCCGTTATTCAGTTTCCTCCCTGAACGATCGTGTGACCTGCTATGGCAGTTAAACTGAACAACCATATCGACGTTTATTAAAATCTCGACAGAAAATCCAAACACAGCTTCCAACACATGCATTTAAATACAGCGGTATTGGGCGCGATCCTGTAAATATGGCAGCGGACCCATAATGCAACACGGCGTGACGTCATCTCCACATTCCCTATAAACTTAAGCCATTTGAGCACAAGCTCATTTTAATGTCGTGGTATGTCGCCAGCATGTCCACAATCACGGCATATTATTGTCCTTCTTCAAAGTAATGTTTAATGTGTGTGTTCCATTTTGATCACAAATTACTTACTTCCTGTAAAGCTGATTGACAGGTGTCTCGTCCAATCAGCGACAAGTTTGCCATTCTCAAAATGTACCTACCTTTTCCGTTTTCTATGAAATGTCGTTTTCTGTTTTCTGAATTGTTATTGTGTTTTCCGAATTGTTATTGTGTTTTCTGAATTGTTATTGTGTTTTCTGAATTGTTATTGTGTTTTCTGAATTGTCAATGTGTTTTCTGAATTGTTATTGTGTTTTCTGAATTGTCAATGTGTTTTCTGAATTGTTATTGTGTTTTCTGAATTGTTATTGTGTTTTCTGAATTGTTATTTTGTTTTTATAATAGTGATTTGTTTTGCACCTCTCGGCCACCGTAAAACACAAATGAATCTTCCATTTGATTCATTCAAACAGAACTCAATCACTAAATTCAGCCATAAAAGATCCCGGCTCCAGCTAGTCTAGGCCAGCCAACCAAGACCCCCTCCAGAGAAGACTTTTATGGCCTCCAAGCTCCCAGAGATAGGCCAAAACAGGAAGAACGTGTCACTGCTTCATTCTTAAGCAAGACAAATCTCCTCACAAATGGTTAAACAGGCCTGACCACCAAAGGGGCCTGACCACCTTTGACCTCCCTGAGCATCACCACTGCTGAACAGGACAGAGATGTGAAACAGACCACAGCTTTCATGGGGGAATTACACAGACTTTACATTCAAATACATAAACTAATCCCAGAACAATTCTTGACTGACCTATAATCAAAACTATATAACATAACATAATTATATATGGTGTTTACAACCCCTGTATGTGTCTACTCTGCTTAGATCACATATAAGTCATTTGATTGTCATAACTATGAGATGCTTGAATGAAAGTGTGTCGTGTTTCCTATCATTATGCTAATATATTCTTAATTCAGAAGATGGCTTGTTTGAAATCTGTGTAAAATGTTTTGTATTCTTATAATAGTAATAATGTCTAAATTGTGGCCTCTTGTTCTCTCTGCTAGTGCTGGGAGCAAGGATGTCACAGATAACGCATGATTTACGATAAGAAGAAAATAGAACCACCTCCTAAATTATGCCATTGTCTCATTGGTCAGAATTCTCCAAAAGAGGTTGGACTAACTTTAAGTTAAAGACCCGAACAAAGAATTTGAGTTCAGTTCAGTTCAGAGAGCAGTTCAGTTTTCGGTTCGGTTCAGTTCGGTTCTGAGTCGGTTCTGTGTTAAATTAAGTTGGTGCCTCTCTCTATCAACAAACAGCAAGAGAGTGTTCATGTTCGTACGCTTCTACATCGACCAGACCAAATTAGACCAGCAGACAAACCCATCAAGATCGGAGTTAAACAGCTCATTCAAGCCATCTCATCTTACTTTCATTTCTTCCTTTATTTTCTTTTTCGTAAAAGTCTTGGTTCAAAGTTAAGTTTGCTGTAAAGTTCGTTTACACGTCTCTCCTGCAACGTGCTTCGAACTGTAAGACTCTTGTTCGCCTGCCCATCACATGTGACCGGCAGTTCAGAAACTTTCATCCAGGCACATCAAAGACAACCAGCGACACGGACCCGGCCGGGAAACTCCTTCGACGAAGCACCGCACAAAGGGAATTCCCTGGCCTAAGCAACGCAAAGACGAGCAAGTACTCCAGACTGTAACTAAACTGATGTTTTAATTTAAATTGAATAACCTGTCTAAGAAACGAAGGTTTAAATTAATGCTTGGTGGTTCGTTCAGGTTTGTCTCACAAAGTGCATCTCACTCTGAAAACTCACTCTTTCTCTCTCTTCCTCTGCGCCTTGAATGTGTGTGTGTGTGATTGGGTTTAGACCTTAGTTTTATGTGTTTAGAATAGTTAATAAAGTGGTCCATATATTTGAAAAGATATTTGCCTTGTGTTGTGCTTACACATTTAATGTCTTGTACTGTCGATCTAAAGTTACCTTGCTAATACATAACGTTTCACTATAGATTGGATACTTATATCTGTTGCCAAGGTTATAATTACGGCCCGTTCAAATGAACTCTAAACGAGTCATTTGCTCGGTTCCATAGTGATTCGGTCAAGATTCATTGCAAATCAATGAATCATTCCCTTTGAGCTAAATTGGCCTTCCGGCCCCCTTAAATACATTTTATGTATATTATTATTATTGTGTGATTCGTTACACTGAAGAGAAGTGTGTTCGCCCCATATAACTTGTCCTGTCTATTTAAAAAGTCTATTCTACAGAGGAGTGTGCCTGCACCTGTGTAAATTGCTCTGTCTGTTTAAAATAGATGATTCTTCTTGTGGGAGGCCTGCCTGAAGGAGGGACCACCCTAGCCACATCGTGTCAGTACAGCCATTCGCTCCAGCCGTAAGTCCTTGCCCCAATGGTAACGAGAAGTGAGCTTGTAAAATTGTCTCTGTCTTTGGAATAGAGGATACCTCCTTTAACGACTGAACCCGCGGAAGGAGAAAGCTACACGAGGGACCCCGTACCTGTTGTCCAGCGACGACACGGGAGGCGCCCTGCCCTGAGGAGATATACGTACCCGGCTACCCAATCTGACTGGCGGAGAGTTCCCTCCTGGCCCACAGCCCCCGTGCTGAGCACATCCGGAACGATTAACGGCCCAGGAACATACAACCCACCTACCCGCCTGTCCTCCAGTGAGGCTCCTCCGCCCTGCTTGCCCCTTTGGAGAGGGATACGTACCTGCCCCTCACCTGTCCGGTGGAAGAGTCCCCTTCTAGTCCTCAGTCCTGGTCCAGCCCCGTCCAGACGTCTGTCCGCCTGCATCACGCCCACAAAGTTTTACTTACCCAGATACTTACCTGTTTGCTGGAACGGTGGTTGAACCCCTCTTCCTCAGCGGTTGCTGGTGGCACAGATCGGTGGGGTGAACCCCTCGCAGCCCGGGGTCCAGAAGTGGGTTCCCCGTCCTGGGAAGACACACAAATTCCACGTCAAGACTTTTAATCCCCTTTTTTATTGTTCAATAAAGATTGTTCATTTTAATTCCACTTGTCTGTCTGGTCTCTGGTACGCTCCTCAAGGTGGTCCTGGGTTTTGAGGGGTGGGTGCAGTCTGGCTTGGCCCCCCCGACCTATGACACAAGCATGTCATGGTGGATTGTTAGAGCGTGAGCAATAGGACATCATACCGATGGGGCATTTAAAAGTTTAGGAGTGACATGCATGCTGGGTTATTTTGACATCAGTGGTATTTGAGACATAGTGGGCCCCGATTGAGATATAAACATATTTTATCATCATATTAAAATAAACATTATCATAGCAGCAGCTTTACAACAAAGAATGATGTATTGCCAGGCTTTGTTCACAATTTCCAGTGCAGAAGCAGCAGCTGTGAGAGTCGCAATGTGGGTCATTCACAATATTCCGAGTTTTTTTGGACCCCCAGACGGAGGTATGCGCCGGCGTTCTTGTTTAAATAAAATCTCACGGTTTTTCCATGACTCCCCAAGAGAGGGTGAGCTGTCTTTGCCAGAAGAACACATCACAGCGGGCCAGTGCAAGGTTATGTTTGCTTGTTTGTCTGAAACAAATGAGAACTTTCCTTCTGGCTACTCCAATCTATGACATCATTTCTGTGATGCTGCCATATCGCCCAAGCCATGATGACTAATCTAATTTGTACTCGATAATGAATGTAAGCTATGAAAATGTTCGTACAAGATTTGTGATAACTTGTTAATATATTCCGGCTGAAACATAACACAGAACCTGCAAACCTTCATAGGCTCATGGTCTCACTGGCTTATTGTACGATTTCATAGCAAATTACTGAAACAGGAAAACAACAAAGCATTTGTAGCAATAGTTATGGCCCATTAAAGCAGGTAATAATTCCCATCAATAACGATCCATCCAGTGCAGAATTCCACATCCATAAATCTACTATTGTCTTCAATAATTGCAGAAGAAAACAGTAGGAAAACAAAAGCAAGCAGCTCTGAGCAACTACACAAAACTATACAAATAACATCCTGTCTATGGTTGAGGTCAGAAAAAATGCAAACACAGATGTGAATGTTTGGCCAACACAATTGCATCTGTGTGATCCTGTTGTACATGCATGAACATCAACTTGGGAAGTATGATGTATTTCTAAGGACATTTTGATTTGCTTGATTGGATCATTTTAAGTGGGTGTTTCATAGAGGGATTGGTGTTGTGAGTGAAAAAGGACAGTTGTTTAAGAGGCAGAGCAAGTTGCACTATAAATAATAAAGATAAAAGATTACAAACACTTTTACATGCACTAACAAAATCTTGCACAATAAGACCAAAGTGTGTATTAAGAAGTGTGCTTGCATGCTGATGTTTTTGCTACTGTGCCAGTAACAACATTAGTCATCCAGGGGGCGTTAGATTCATTCAAATGTCTGAAAGTTTTAGATATCATATTAGGGAATCATCAGGTTTTACTCACTTAGTTGGCAGTGGGAATCTTCCATGACATTCACAGAGACCTCTAGAACAATAATGAGTTAAACACGCTGTATCCTGCTGACATCATTACAGATCCTCTTACTCCGTCACTTTCAGTCATAAAGTCTACATCATTAACACACACTCTTTCAGAAAGTCTTTTATGATCTTACTAAGAAAAAATGAATTCTATAGTGGCCATCGCTCAGACAGGTCATGTCTAATTTGCTAATTTGCTTTTTTGGAGGCATAGGTTGTCTACAGTTTTAGTTTGAACATTGGGGGGTTGAAGTGTGAACAGGGTCCCAGCCGGGCCATGTATGCTCCCTCATGAGGTCTATTTATTTACTTGTTTGTCTTTTGCAAAATGGTCCAAAAATGCTAATTGATTAATAACATAGCTGCAATAAAGTAGCCTATAGTTAACAATCACTTGTTTACTGTCATGATATGTAATAAATGAGTCACCTATTGGCACCCTGAAGTATAAATGTAATGTTGGGGTTACGGGGCAGGGTCAATAGATAGATAAAAGAACATGGCTGAAACCTAAAACAGGCCTAGTGTTTTCTCCTTTAAAGGGATACTCCACTTTATTTGGAAATAGGCTCATTTTACAACTCCCCCAGAGTTAAAGCTGCAGACGCTAGAGCGAGAGATGTGCTCTTTTGGCTTGGAATGTCACAAAGCATAACGGAGAAGATAAACAACTGTGAAGTGTGCAGCACACACCAAAAACGGCAAACGAAAGAGCCATTACATCCACACAGTGTTCCTGAAAGACCCTGGCAGAAAATAGGTGTTGACTTGTTTACCTTTGACCAATAGGATTATCTACTCTTATCTTACTTGATTACCACTCCAAATTTATTGAAGTAGAGTGGTTGAGATCAGATACAATAAGTACAACAGTTGAAGGATACATCATGCAGATGCACTGGGACACATCCTCAGTGATGAATCCTGGGGTCATTGGGTGTTTCGGGTCTTTCAACATCAGACACCCTCGCCCAGGCGACCCGACACTCTTCAACTAGCTCCTGGTACTTGGCGCGCTTTCTCTCATTGGCTTCGTCCATGCGCTCTTCCCAAAGCACAGTGAGCTCCAACAAGATCAACTGCTTGGTAGAAACTGAGAATATAATCATGTCTGGACGAAGCCTTGTGGATATTATTCTAGTTGTAATCTTTAGCTGTTTTCCAATATCCACTTCCAGTTGCCAATCAGTGGCAGTAGTGAGGAGAGGACATCGTAGTTAGTTTGGACTAAGAACCTGATACGGTGGAAGTCTCCTTTCCAGATGTCAGCCCTGATCTTCAGTTGCAGCACATGTTCCCACTTTGTCCAAGCTCCTTGCTGTCCCATTCCCACCATCCTGCTAGCTCTAACTTCCTCCACACCTGCCCGCACTTCCTCCTGAACAAGATGTTGACGCTTTTTCCCTTGAGCATTGTTACCTCTTGTTACCGGGAAGTAGCCAAAGCCTTCACGCCCTGTTGCTATGGGCCCCACCAGTGCCTTCTGCCTCAGCCGTGACTCAGCCACCTCCAGCGATTTTCCTGCACTCCATTTCCTGCCTGTTCGCACCTGTATGCCAGCTGCTGCCACCTTTGGATCCCTGGATTCTCTATACTGCCATACTTCCCTAGTTCTTGACACCATAAACTCCTCAGAAAGGCTGTTAATTGGGATTTGCAGGACATTGCTGGTGCCATACAAGGCTGCGCTGCTCAGCCATCTACGCAGATAACTGCTGATCTTTCTCTCCAGGGCCTCGACAGTTGTTATGGGCACTTCGTACATTAGCAGGGGCCACAAGATCCGGGGCAGGATAGAATGCTGGTAAATCCAGGCCTTAAACTTCTGTCCAGCTTGTCTTCCTTAATGACAAATTCAACCGTCGGAGGATGTGGGGTTATGTAGGGCTACGTGTGGTTCCAGTTCCAGGTCCCTATCTGGGTCACACAAGGTGTTATGCAAAAAAGAATTCAATGGTAACAGTCATTGCCCAGTTGAAGTCACAATTCGCCAGACATGGAATTCCTGAAACAGTCATTTCAGACAATGGACCACAGTTTAACTCGTGTGAATTTCAAGCTTTTGAGAAAGAGTGGGAATTCATGCACAAAACCTCAAGTCGAATGGAATGGCTGAAAGAGGGGTACAGACTGTTAAACTTATGCTTAAGAAGGCTAAGGCTGATTAGAAAGATCCTTACCTGTCGCTACTGAATCTGAGAAGCACACTTATGGAGGATATTGGTACTAATGAGACCAAAGATCGACTACACAAGACGAATTATATCTCATGTTTAACCACTAGACTATAGAGACATCAGAGCCAGCGGCAAACGTCAGAAGGACTAGCCGAGGAAAAGCAGTTCCAGTCGGGGTTAATGAGCGCTGAACGCCCGGTGATCGCCTGGATCTCACAACTCCGAAAAGATACATTTGTCAGATACATTTTTCAAATAGGCGCTATCTTTATAAATAAACCACAGATTTGAGCTTTAAACAACTACATTCACGCCTTAAACACTCTTAAAATTACATTTCGTGACACAGTAACAGTAGTATTTTGATATTATGCAGGTTTTCTCCTCTGTTATGACGCTTGCTGGTTGGTGCGAGATGCATTCTGGGATACCTGGCTGTCTCAAGTCAGCACAAGTCACCTCTCGATGTATACTCGGTAAAAGGGGAGGAATCAAGAACACATCCGGGGATTTGATCTGAACTTGGCTAGATGTGAACTTTGAATTGGAACAGTACTTGGGCAGCGAAGTCCACAAGAACACAAGTACAGACAAGAACGCATATTGAGAAACGGCCTAAGTTACGGGAAGCATGGGGGTCAACTGGCAAGCCAATTTTACCGTTTTTGCTTTTATGGAATGTTTTAAAGTTTTGTTTAGTCATTATGCAGTGTAGACATGCTTCATTGCTTCAGTGTCACTATAATTGTCATTTCAGTTATTGAGGCAGACTTTAATGCTTCAGTGTCACTATAATTGTCATTTCAGAAATTGAGGCAGACTTTAAAAGCAGAAGGAAGAGCCATTCTAAGCATTTTTATTTAACTCATTTTTTTTAATGACAAAAACTAAATTGTTTTTCAGATATCACAACACTGTTACTAAACTCAACTCAAAAGAAATTTAAATTCCAAATTGATCCATATCTTGAGACGTATCGTATCGTGGCTTTAGTATTGTGATGCGTATCGTATCGTGACATTGTTGGTGATACACAGCCCTAGGTCCGTTCGTGCTGGGTGACAGGAACAACACTGAAGAACAGATGCGTAAGGTGAGCTCAAGCCTCCAAACTGCTCTAAACTCACTTTCATCCCATGTTTATGCATGCTCTAAAAACACATCGGCAGTTTTTTTTTTTTTTTTTTTAAATGCTGCATTTTTAGAACGTTGTTTCCTACGTGAGAGGCTGTGAATAGCAATAGAAAAGTATCACAGTGGATTGGAAAAACTGTGTTCATTGATATTGCCAACAACAGAACATTGTCTCAGCTACGTGATAAACATTATTGTGTTTCCACGAGCCGCTCTAGTGAGGAGATAGGCTAATCATAAAAGCTCACTCAGGGGAGGATCTAAGCTGTTACATTGTCACAATGTATAGAGAACACAAACAACTGATTTTGAGACACTGTTTATGATATATGGGAAATATAACAAAGGAGTGGTTGTGTAAGACACTGGGGACACATTTATGCTCAAACACCATGTAAAGATTTTTGCATAATAGGTCCCCTTTAAATTAATGCATTGATGACCTCGATTGTACATTGCGAGTTACATGTTCATTTTTACAATGCTTTTTTCGAAACGCTTCAAACTTCACAGTCTGAACAGGATGAACAGAAGCCTGAAGCTGGTGAACCGCATGTTTGGAGAAAGGACACTCGATTTTTATGATGTGAGTTGGTTGAGAAAGCACAGAAAAATAGTTAATTTACTTCCTGAAATCGACAGTAAAGTAATGCGTCATTCAGTGAGAAACCTGGGTCAGAACAAAGAGAACAATTGAACCAGGGGAACAATTTTAATCACATGATGCCATGTTCCCTCTCTTTCTATTGATGATGATAGAATTTCCTTGACCTATGTGAGGTGTGGTGTTACACAAGCATGAGGAATGCTGACTTCAAGACAGATCCTGAGACTGCGAGAAAACGAATCAACGACTGGGTGGAGAAGAAGACCGACCGTAATTCAATTAAATTTTGCTTATTTCTTTTTTAACTATGAACTGCTCTGTTGTACTGGAGTCTGTGGTACCATTAGCTGTGACTCCATAGTATGGACTATTTATGGCACGGGATACAATTTTGCATTGAATAGCGCAGGCATACAGTTAAATGACTTCATTCTGGATTGTGTCCGAGAGCCAGTTTTCTCTCTTCTGAATCCACTGTGTCTCATTTGGGAGGTTGTAGGTACCATCAAGCATCAGTACAAAATTCCATCCCAGGTGCTGTCACCTAGAAAAGCCACCCCTTCTTTCCCAGGAAGGACACTGACCTGAACATTAGCTCCAAAACATGCCTAGCTGTGTCTTGAAATTGGAGGGCAGCGTCAGATAATCGGGCAGTATAACAGGGGTGTTTTGTAGAGCAGCGATTTTTTTTTAATGGTATCACAATGAAGTTTAGACTTCTCATAATCTTTTTCTGTGGCTTTCCGCCAGTTTGTAAAGCCTCCCTTGACAAAACTGCCTTCAAACCTTACACTATATTCATTAATGAGACGTTTCTCCATTGCCTTCACACAGCTGAAACATGCAACGCGATTACCTTCCTCAATATAATGTAGCCACTTTCAATTTTTTAACCAGTTTGCATTGAATGAATGAGAAAAAGTCTCTTTTCCAAACTGCTTTCCAGGAAAAAATTAAGTTGGTTGATTGGTGTGGAGTGATTGCCTCGCTTTCTATGAAGCCCATGCTTATAGTGAATTATAGCTCCATTTATACTTATTTATAAGTACTATTCAATAAATATATTGATAAAGAGACTCATTAAGACCTATACTGCATTATAAGAACACAACAGTTATAGTTACATTTATATTACGGTATTTTTATAAGTACTTATGTCATGCATTTGCTTTTTCAATGTGCATGCTCATAATCCATTATACAGAGTATTAATTTGTCAGTTGTATAGTTCCATGAATGTATTTATAAAGATAAGTGAATATATTGTTAATAATATCCATGTTGTGTTCTTATACTTATTGTGAGTGATAATACAGTTACTAACCTCTATAAATGAATCATTGATGCCTTTAAGTAAAGTGAAAAATGCAGTTTTCCTAAAGCAAATGTTAAGAAATCATGAAGATGTGCTCATTATACATTTTAAGATGTTTATTTGTAAATGTAACTAATGAACAATAATAAAAAAAAAACAGAAATCATAAATACAAAGTTGAATTTTTATAGATTTTTTAATGTTACATATTAGCAAAACACTGCAAACAATATTTTTTAAAGTATAATTTCAAACTGCTATATTTAGAGAGATATAGATTTTTCCATATCAAAATGACTATTCATGACCTCTATGAAAACATTAGCCATTAAAGACATACCGGTAATTGATAACTGTGTCTCTGGGACTATTTTATATTTGATCATTTATAATTCAATGTATAATGGATTATGTAAGACTTGATTGTACTGCTCAGACAAAAGCTGAGATAAAAAACCCAGACAATAAAGCAATAAAACACACCTTGGAGAGAAGATCTCAAAGAAAGATCGCCTTTTCCAAACATTTCTCCTTCCTTATTCATGCATTCTCCTCTCCCTCCTCCCTTCCCCCTGATTCAAGTCACAGAAAGTTCACTGAGAATATCTACATGTGCTGGTCATATAATTAGAATATCAAAAAGTTGATTTATTTTGAGTAATTCCATTCAAAAAGTGAAATTTGGATATTATATTCATTCATTACACACAGACTGATATATTTCAAGTGTTCATTCCTTTTAATTTTGATGATTATAACGGACAACTAATGAAAACCCCAAAATCAGTATCTCATAAAATTTGAATATTGTGAAAAGGTTCAATATCAGCTAATTACCTTAACAGCTTAACACCTGCAAAGGCCTGTAAATGGTCTCTCAGTCTAGTTCTGTAGGCTACATAATCATGGGGAAGACTGCTGACTTGACAGCTGTCCAAAAGACGACCATTGACATCTTGCACAAGGAGGGCAAGACACAAAATGTCATTGCTAAAGAGGCTGGCTGTTCACAGAGCTCTGTGTCCAAGCACATTAATAGAGAAGCGAAGGGAAGGAAAAGATGGTGGTAGAAAAAAAGTGTACAAGCAATAGGTATAACCGCATCCTGGAGAGGATTGTGAAACAAAACCCATTAAAAAATGTGGGGGAGATTCACAAAGAGTGGACTGCAGCTGGAGTCAGTGCTTCAAGAACCACCACACACAGACGTATGCAAGACATTGGTTTCAGCTGTCACATTCCTTGTGTCAAGCCACTCTTGAACAAGACACAGTGTCAGAAGTGTCTCGCCTGGGCTAAAGACAAAAAGGAATGGACTGCGGCTGAGTGGTCCAAAGTTATGTTCTCTGATGGAAGTAAATTTTGCATTTCCTTTGGAAATCAAGGTCCCAGAGTCTGGAGGAAGAGAGGAGAAGCACATAATCCATGTTGCTTGATGTCCAGTGTAAAGTTTCCACAGTCAGGGATGGTTTAGGGTGCCATGTCATCTGCTGGTGTTGGTCCACTGTGTTTTCTGAGGTCCAAGGTATGTATCAACTCGTCTTAGTTAAGGGAATAACATAGTTTAATATGAAAAACCAGTAGAGTATCCCTTTAAGGACCATGGTATCACTGTTCTTAATTGGCCAGCAAACTCGCCTGACCTAAACCCTATAGAAAATCTATGCGGTATTTTGAAGAGGAAGATGTGATACGCCAGACCCAACAATTCAGAAGAGCTGAAGGCCACTATCAGAGCAACCTGGGCTCTCATAACACCTGAGCAGTGCCACAGACTGATCGACTCCATGCCACGCCGCATTGCTGCAGTAATTCAGGCAAAAGGAGCCCCAACTAAGTATTGGGTGCTGTATATGCTCATACTTTTCATGTTCATACTTTTCAGTTGGCCAACATTTCTAAAAATCCTTTTTTTGTATTGGTCTTAAGTAATATTCTAATTTTCGGAGATAATGAATTTGGGATTTTCATTAGTTGTCAGTTTTAATCATCACAATTAAATGAAATAAACATTTGAAATATATCAGTCTGTGTGTAATGAATGAATTGTCAAATTGACAAATGTCACTTTTTGAATGGAATTACTGAAATAAATCAACTTTTTGATGATATTCTAATTATGTGACCAGCACCTGTGTGTGTATATATATATATATATATATATATATATATATATATATATATATATATATATATATATATATATATATATCACACACACACACACACACACACACACACACACACACACACACACATATATATATTATATATATATATATATATTATATATATATATATATATATATATATATATATATATATATATATATATATAAAGCAAAATATCTAAGAAAGCAAAGATGTATTAAAAGAGAATAAAAACAGATGTAATTGGAATCTTGTTCTTGAGGCCAAGCCAGCTTAAGGTTGTCTTTCAGGTTATCTTTCAGGTTATCTGGAAAGTGTGATGCATTGTTACACAGGTATTTATTATAGGAAATTACAAATTAATAATTTTCACAGAAAAACACAGAATTTTGATACCACAAGAAGTTGCTAATTAACAATATAGGGTGATTTTTCTCAAAAAAAGTGTGTGTGTGTGTGGTGTGTGTGTGGTGTGTGTGTGTGTGTGTGTGTGTGTGTGTGTGTGTGTGTGTGTGTGTGTGTGTGTGTGTGTGTGTGTGTGTGTGTGTGTGTGTGTGTGTGTGTGTGTGTGTGTGTGTGTGTGTGTGTGTGTCTATATATATATAACTGGAAGCAATGAGACTTGTGACAGTTGTGAAGACTAACCTCGTATCAAGAAGAGATCGAATCATCACTTTCTTTATCGGTAAGTATTTTAACTACAACAGCAGTTGAGATAACATATTATACACATACGGTGCAAAATGTTTCACACAAAAAAAACATTTGACTTAAGATGGAAATTTTATATTTTTGTTTTACTGTGTTAGTAAGAAATATTCATTTCAGATTCACCTCATTCATTTTACCATTCATTTTGCAAACAGTGTAATAATTCAGTGAGATTTCTGTACACTGACATTTTCGGAAGGCAAAGGGTGTTAGAACCAACAAATATTGATTTGATTCTATTATTTTTTTGGTTACTGCACTAAGTTTGAGGTTACCTGATAAAAAAAACTATTCAAGGCAGTATTATTGAAAACATTGTCACTGTACAGCATTTTTTCGACCAGGTGACTATAACTTCTAAAGATTTTGGATATAAAACGCACATGAATATTAGAGCAGTATAAAAACTGAAAACCTTTTCCATTAAGAGGGAAAGATGTTTTCTTTCAGTGCTTTTTTAAAGCTAAAGAGCTTTGGGCTGTTCTGTTGTTTTGATTTTATATAAAAATCTCAAAATTCTCCATTGACCTGTTAAAGTCTCTCTGTGAGGTCAACACAGGCAATGTGTTATTCTCACCCTGAGCATTTCCTCTGCATTGGGTCTGGTCCTGCTGGGTGCCAGTGGCGAAACTGCCGTACAGATAGATAAGGTGAGCTCAAGCCTCCAAACAGCTCTATAAGCTCTCTATAAACTGTCATCTTATGTTTATGAATGCTTTATTATTGCTCTAAAAAAACATGGGCAGAGACAGTGTTTCCACAAGTATCTAAGCTAACAGGGCAGATTCTCCCAGTCGTAAACGGGGTCTGTTACATTGTTACAATGTATAGCAACGACTTATTTTGAGAGACCGTTTATGATTTCATGGAAATATAACAAAGGATTGGGGGGATTTCTATCCTTTTTTGAGTAGTTGTGTAACACACTGTGGACACATTTATGTTCAAAAGTGAATTTTGCATAATAGGTGTTAAGAAATAAAAAATGTATATGTATTCATCATTGTTAAATAAAGAGATTTGAGATCAAAATGAGTGTAGCCTATTGGTTGTGAGCACATAATGCAACTTGGAAGCTGTTTGGGCATTGGAACTGCACATGCCACATAGAACCAGGTATGTGTGATTACCAGCATGCAGAGAGATCTTTGTTAGCAGTGGATGTGCTTCTCCTATCCAATTTGGTGGTTATAAAACCATAGGAGAAATATTGTTTATCAGCATTGTGACGATTGAGTTGGAGTAAACCACATGCTGACTGTTTGTTCAAAGACTGCTGGGAAAAGCCACAATGTGTTCATCAATTTGGAGATGCTATTGGTAGGAAAAGACTAATTTCTTTAGTGACTACAGATTACAGATGTTGTGCATGTTTGGAAGTTGTTTGTTAATGCTAGCAGTTTATCATCTAACATTTTAACTGGCATTTTACATTTCTGTTAAATTGCTATGTAAACTGTGAATAGTTTAACAATGTTGTTTGTATTTTAAATATCATTGAGTGTAAATTGATCAATACTGTGTGTAGTAACTCATATATTTATACATGTTTTCTGTATAGGTTATTAAGCTAACCATCTGAAATAATCATTGAAAACAAGTACAAGAAGAAGATCAAGTCATTGCTGAGAGATTTTCTATAAATTGCTTCTATGATGAAGAATCAGATGCTTCAAGTTATTCAGTGCACCCTCTAAATTGATTGAAGCCTTTTTTAAGTTTAAGCAGACATTGAGGCAAAGAAACGTCTCGGTTACGGATGTAACCCTCGTTCCCTGTGTAGGGAACGGAGACGTTACGTCGGATGACGACGAATGGGGTTTCGCTTCGAACACCTATCGACTTCGAGTATACAAAATGAGCCAATGGCAAAGAAATGCCATGGGTCTGTGGAATTTGCATAGCGTATCTCCGCCTTACCTCGTGGGTATAAAAGGAGGACACCGGCAACATGCAGATATGTTTCTTTGCTGAGGAGCCGAGACTGAACTCAGGCGATCCCCGCGGTACAGCGGAAGTGGCAGGCAGACGTAACTCAGGGAACGAGGGTTACATCCGTAACCGAGACGTTCCCTTTCGTTGTTACTCCGAGTTACGTCAGATGACGACGAATGGGGTTACCAGTCTAATCACGTCACCTTCACAGCTGTCTTCCAGTGCCCTGCGTAAATCTGAGATCCCTGTCGTGAGACTAGCACGGATGAAGGACTCCTATTTAGCAAAGGAATACCAAGGTACACTTGGGAGCATATCCATAAGTTTAGAGGAAATATGCAAATATTGTCAACAATTGGTGGGGGGGGGGGGCACAGGCAATAGACACTGGCGCCGACGTCAGGAGATCTGGAGGAACTCAGGGCTTTCGGGGAAGCTCACCTGAGGTGAATATCGCACGCATCCAGTCCATGGAGTAGAGTAGAATGGCGAGCAAGCAAAGACACCTGAGCGGGTCCAGTACTAGCTGGTTGAAGCGAGTACATGAGAGGAGGACACAGGATCCACTTGGAGATTATAGAATCTGGCGAATGTGTTAGGTGTCGCCCAGCCTGCAGCTCTGCAGATGTCTGTTAGCGAGGTGCCATGCGCTAGAGCCCAAGACACGCTTCGTCAACGGAGAATGTGTGCAGGTCCCCTACCCTCTTGATGGAGGCCAGTGCAACCAGGAGCGCTGTCTCATTGACAGGAACTTAAGCTCCACTGATTGTAAAGGCTCAAAGCACTCTACAGGGCAGTTAGAACCACCGCGAGGTCACAAGAGGGAACGAGAGGAGGGCGAGGAGGATTCAGTCTCCTCGCTCCTCTCAGGAGCTCGTGCTTTCCCACCGACTTACCTTTCGACTAGGTCATGGTGTGCGGCGATAGCGGTGACATAGACCTTCAGGGGGAGGGAGACAGCCTTCGCTCCAACCCATCTTGAAGTAAGGAAAGCACAACACTGATCGAACATCTCCGGGGGTCTTCTCGGTGAGAAGAGCACCAGCTGACGAAGAGGTTCCACTTCAATGCATAGAGGTGTCTCGTGGGCAACGCTCCAGCGGAAGTGATGGTAGCCACCACCGCTGGTGGTAGGGTACTCAAACCTGCCTCGTCCAATCCAGGAGCCACACGTGGAGGTTCCAAAGATCGGGACGAGGGTGCCATAGGGTGCCCCGTCCCTGAGAAAGGAGGTCCTTCCTCAGAGGGATTGGCCAAGGAGGTGCTGTCGCTAGGAGTACAAGTTCGGAGAACCAGGTCCGGGTGGGCCAGTACGGCGCGACCAAAATGACCTGCTCCTTGTCCTCCTTGACCTTGTGCAAGGTCTGCGCAAGAAGACTGGGGGAAACACATATTTGCGGCCCCGCGGCCAGCTGTGCGCCAGTGCATCCATGCCCTCGATCAGGGAATAATACAGGTCGCAATGGGTCGAGTCGTGAGAGGCAAACAGATTTATCTGTGCGTCCACGAACTGGTCCCAAATCAGCTGACCCGACTGGGGATGGGCCAATCTCCCGGGAGGGGCTGAAGCCGTGAGAGCTCGTCGGCTGCACAGTTCAGGGCTCCGGGGATATAAATGGCACAAAGCGACCTCAGATGCTTCTGACTCCATATGAGAAGGTGGCGGGCGAGTTGCGACATACGGCAGGAGAGTAGACCACCTTGACGGTTGATGTACACTACAGTGGCGGTATTGTCTGAACGGACTAGTACGCGTTGACCCTTGAGCACGGCCCGGAAGCGGCGCAGAGCAAGATGTACAGCCAGCAACTCGAGGCAATTGACGTGCCATAATCGGCGGGGTCCTGTCCAGGAGCCTGCGGTAGCACGGCCATTGCACATGGCGCCCCATCAAGGGGTGGAGGCATCTGTCGTTACGACAACATGCCGGAAAGCTCGTTCCAGGGGCACACCGGCCCGTAGATAACTGAGGTTCGACCACGGGGTGAAGGACTGACGGCAGGTCGGAGTAACTGGTACTTGGAGGGTGCCGTGTTGCCATGCCCAGCTCAGGACTCGGTCGCGAAGCCAAAGCTGAAGCGGTCTCATATGAGCAATCTGAGCGGCAATGTTGCGGCTATGGATGGCATATGCCCCAGGAGCCTCTGAAAAACTTCAGTGGAACCGCACTCTTGCGCTTGATAGTCTCAGGCAAGTCAGCAATGGCTGAGTGGAGAATGCGATCAAGTCAATACTGAGAAAAGAGATCCTCTGCACGGGGCAAAGTTTACTCTTTTCCCAGTTGAGGCGAAGGCCCAGACAAGCTAGGTGCCGGGGCACTGGGTCCCTGTGTTCGCAAACCTGGTCTCGAGAGTGAGCTAAGACAGCCAGTCGCCGAGATAGTTCAGGATGCGAACCCCGTGTTCCCATGGAGGAACAAGGGCTGCCTCGACAACCTTTGTGAAGGCGCGAGGAGACAGGGCTAGCCCGAATGGGAGAACAGTGTACTGATATGCACGCGCCTTGACAGCAAACCGTAGGTATGGTCTGAGTCGAAGGAGAACGGAGACATAAAAGTAGGCGTCCTTCAGGCCGATCGCTGCAAACAAATCCTCTGGCCGCACACATCCAGAAATGCTCTTGGCCAGTAACATCTTGAACGGCAGCCTGTGAAGGGGGCGGTTCGGATGTGCAGGTCCAGGATTGGCCGTAACCCACCAGATTTCTCCGGGACAATGAAATATGGGCAGTAAACCCGAACCTCATTTCGGCTGGAGGGACAGTCTCAGTCGTACCCTTTGCCAGTAGGGTAGCAACCTCCGTGCGAACTGAATCGCATAGCCGAGCCGATGGTTCGCACAACCCAGCGGAACAGATAGGGAAGCTCTAGCCAGGCTACAAGAACTGTGCCAGCGGATTCAACGAACCACAGACGTCCCCTCGGTGGTGCAGCGAAGCGGAATGACCGGCCCAGACGTGGACGGCATGGCGGCCCCGTGTGGGGGCACGGTCATAATCGCACACTGACAGAGGAGGCCAGGGAAGGACCAGCGTTCCGCGGAGGCCTGCTCTGCCAGGGATCTGGCGACAGAGGGGGATGAGAGCGGTACGGTCCGGGGATGGCACACACTGTCATCCGGCTCTGAGACCGAGGGGGACGAGGGGTGCACGGCTCGGGGGCGGCACACCGAGTCGTCCGTGAACTCTGTGTGCTCAGAGACGGGAGAGTCAGTTCTTTCTGAGAATAAGGATTCTTCTCCAGCCATCCACCGGGGAAGGGAGTAACTGGTACAAGCCACTGCTACCAGCTCCTGGAAAGAACTTAGTCCCATCTCTGAGCAGCCCGTCTCAAGAGTGCCGCTTAACCTGGCTTATAGCGGGGGGCGGGGCTGGAGAGGGCTATGGCATCCCCCTGCGGCTTCCAGAGCCAGCCCGGGTGAACAGGTGGGGTTGGAACCGTGGGAGCACGCCTTCGGTGGTGGGCAGACTGAGGGATCTGAGCGGACGGTGGGGCCGTCGGGCAGAATAAACCTCAATCTGCTCACGGGCGGTTGAGAACTGTTGCTCTTTTTCTTTTTCTTTTTTTAAAGCTCTCAACCACACCGCCAAAGAGGCCGACATGGGATATGGGGGTGTCGAGCAGACAGGTTCGCACGACATCCTGCACATCAGCCAGTCAGCCCCAGAATGGTGAGCATCACCTGACCCAGAGAGCGTGCGACCACTTTCGTCGCTTAGAGAGCAAGGTCAGTGGCGGCGCGCAGCTCATTGAAGAGCCTTGGGTCAGTCCCGCCCTCGTGCATATCCGTGAGCATCTGGGTCTGGTAGACCAGCAGAATGGCCATGGCATGCAGTGAGGCGGCTGCCTGTCCTGTGGCGCTATAGGATTTTGCCACAGTTTAGTGTAGACGAAAAAACGACAGGCTTCGGATGGGTGCTTAGGTTCGCGCCGGGAAGCACTCTGAGGACACAGTAGCATCGCAACAGAGCATTCAACCGGGGGAACCCCAGTGTACCCATGGGCAGCGGCCCCGTCGAGGGAAGAAAGGGAGAAGGAGATCTACGAGGGAGCGCTGAAAGACACGGGGGTCTTCGAGGATTTCGAGATCTCCTGATGCACATCCGGGATGGCCCGGAGCAGAGAATGTGCCCATCAAAATCGGAAATGATTGACCGCAACCAGAAATGCACGGGCGAGCCGTCTTTAAGAAGATGTGCCGCGTGCAAGCTCTTTTGTGAGAGGAGAAAAAACGAGCAAGCAGGGAGACACACACTCACTGGCAGATCACTGCACAGATCAGCAGGCAATGTGAACTCGCTGCAAATCGCCATCACACCAACACCAGAGAGAGTGGCTCGTCTCATAGAGCGAAGTCAGAAATGGCTGTGGAGTGAAGAGATACTCTTGGCTCCGAAGCGAAAACATATGTTGCCGGCGTCCTCCTTTTATACCCACGAGGTAAGGCGGAGATACGCTATGCAAATTCCGCAGACCCATGGAATTTCTTTGCCATTGGCTCGTTTTGTATACTTGAAGTCGATAGGCAATCTAAGCGAAACCCCATTTGTCGTCATCCGATGTAACTCGGAGTGACAACGAAAGGGAACCCAGATAACTTGACAATAGTTCCCAATTAATGCACTGATTGCTGGGATCTACATTGTGAAATGTTAATTTTTACAATGCTTTCTTCAAAACACTTCTAACAGTCTCAAATTCTCTGAATACATTTCACTCAATATTAAATAATATCCTGTTATGTTTCTCCTAAGACCCTCCACTTTAACAATGAGAGAATTATGTACCACGATCTGTATGAGGAGCTCTACAAAGGAGGGAACAACAGAAGCCTGAAGCTGGTGAACCGCATGTTTGGAGAAAGGACACTCAATTTTTATGATGTGAGTTGGTTGAGAAAGCACAGAAAAATAGTTAATTTACTTCCTGAAAATGACATTAAAGTAATGTGTCATTCAGTGAGATGCATGGGTCAGAACACTGATGTTATTTTAATCCCATGCTTCCATGTTCCCTCTCTTTCTAATGATGATGATAGGATTTCCTTGACCAATGTGAGGAGTTGTGTTATGCCAGCTTGAGGAATGCTGACTTCAAGACTAATCCTGTGGTTGCGAGACAACAAATCAACTACTGGGTGCAGGACAAGACTGGGAGTAATTCAATCAAATTTTGCTTATTTCTTTTTTAACTATTAGACTATGGTCTAGACAACTTTCTCATACTTTCTCACTCTTCTGATGAATGTTTTTATCTTTCTATTTTAGATGAAATTAAGAATTTTTTGGATAAAGGAGATGTGACTAAGGACACGAGTCTTGTTCTAATCAGCGCGGTGCACTTCATGGATAAGTGGGTCAAGTCATTCACACGTGTCCCCTTCAGCGAGGTAACTTTATCGAGACAATTCAGCTTTGTCTGCTAAAAATGGTAAAACACTAAAACTGGATGATCTACATCTAAACCGCTGCGCAACCAGTGGCGAATCACTGTAAAGCATGATCTCTTGTGCCTTATTGCTTTAGTGCTAGTGTTTTTATCAGCTCATCAGGCCTCTCTCGGTGTAACCCTTACAAACAAATGTGCTATTAGTATACTTCTTTTAAACTAAAAATAAGAAAATATACACTGCCGTTCCAAAGTTTGGGATCAGTAATGTTTTAAAAGAAGTATCTTATGAGTACCAAGGTTGCATTTATTTGATTAAAAATACAAAACAAACAGTAATATTGTGAAATATTGTTACAATTGAAAATAACTTTTTTGTCATGAGGTAAGAGTCAGACAACAGGTGCGGAGAAATAGTACTGTTTAATGAGAGCTTGCAGGAGATCGTTGAACATAAATCTTCACAAAGGGAACTTAGAGCTTCTTGAAGGGTAACGTTAAATAAGAGTCTCTGTTAGAAGCAACAACTTAAAAAGCAACAGTCTAGTAGACGATAGTTAGAAGAGATCTCCGTCTTGTGAGTAGAGGCGTAGGCTGATTGCGCTCGAGGAAGATCAAAGGCAAGCGGCGATTCTCCGGCTCAGATCAAAAGGTTCCTTGTAACAAACAGCTCTCCGACACGACAGGACAAAGACAGGACAGGAGACAACAATGTTTAGATGGCACATAGCACACACAGAAATGCAATACTCAGGCAAAGACAGGAAGGAAGAGAGGGAAGAAATAGAGACGCTAATCAAGTAAAGAGGGTTCAGGTGAAAGGAGGCGAGAGCCCCAACTAGGGAACGAGTAACAGCTGAAGAGGAAAAGATGAGGATAATGAGGGTGTGTGTGAGAAAATGAGGAAACAGCGTAATGTGAGAGAAACAACCAGGATCATGACATTTTTTATTTAAATATATAAATGTCATTTATTCCTGTGATCAAAGCTGAATTTTTAACATCATTACTCCAGTCTTCAGTGTCACATGATCCTTCAGAATTTTTTTTTTTAGGATTCTTTGAATAGAATAATTGTTTTGATTTCTTATTGATTTCTTGGTAACACTGTACAATAAGGTTGATTAGTTAACATTAGTTAATGTATTAACTAACACGAACTAACCATGAGCAATACATTTATTACTGTATTTGTTCATCTTTGTTAACGTTAGTTAATAAAAATATAGTTGTTCATTGTTTGTTCATGTTAGTTCACGGTGCATTAACTAATATTAATACGATTTTATTAATGTATTAGTAAATGTTGAAATTAACATTAACAAAGATTAATAAACCCCAAACTTACAAATGGTATGTATAATGTTACAAAAGCTTTCTAAATTAGATCAATGCTGTTCTTTTGAACTTTCTATTTATCAAAGAATCCTAAATAAAATGTACACAACTGTTTTCAATTTTGATAATAATAAATGTATCTTAAACATCAAATTATCATATTAGAATGATTCCTGAAGGATCATGTGACACTGAGGACTGTAGTAATGGACTACAGTAATGGACTAGTAATGGAGTAATGATGCTGAAAATTAATCTTTACCATCACAAGAATAAATCATATTTTAAAATATATTCAAACAGAAAACAGTTATTTTAAGTTGTAATAATATTTAATAATATTGCTGTTTTTTCTATTTTTAATTAAATCAATGCCTCCTTGGTGAGCAGAAGAGACTCTTTTTTTTAAAACATTAAAAGTCTTAATGATCCCAAACTTTTGTAAGGCAGTGTCTTATAAACTTACATTGTTTGAAAATATTGATTTGTAAAGAAAAAAACATATGTTCCTAATTCTGAGTATGTGATTTTTTACTGAATAAAATGTCGACCCAGGACCATCTATAGTGAAGCTTTTGGGTGTCAATGGACTCGTTCTCCTCCATCTATTTTTTGATCATCGTTCTGAATCTGATCCAGACATAGTCTTTGACAAAAACATAATTTTTTCAGCTTTTTGTTGTTGTTTTTTTAAACTTTCCCACATTCAAGTGAAAAAAAAAGCATGAAGTTAGAATATTCTGGGGCCATGAAAGTTTTGTGAAAATTATCAAAAATGCTGGTGCTGGCTGGCAGCATAAAAAAAATTAAAATAAAAAAAAACACTGGTGGGGAAAGAGTTAAAGGAATATTTCAAGACGAAGGCACTTTTAAATCTCCTGCTTAACCTTAATAAAACTTTTTTTCTAGAGTGCAGAACTTTTGAGCATTTTTATATTTCAAGCACAAACAAATATACCTAAATACGAACATAGTATACTTAAAGTGCAAAATATAAATAGTAAACTATTAGTATGATGTTAAGCTCATTTAAAGAAAACAAGTCAAGTCAAGTCAAGTCAAATATATTTATATAGCGCTTTTCACAATACAGATTGTATCAAAGCTGCTTCACAGTATCAATCAAAACAACTTAACAATGTTTGCTTATTACTGGAAAAAAGACATCCAAGAGCTGATCAATGGTATGATTGGTTATTTAATTTGAATATCCCCAACTGAGCAAGCCAAAGGCAACAGTGGCAAGAAACCGAAAAAACACACATATACCGGTACTTGTAGTATAAAACTACTAAACTAGTTTAAGGATACTTTTATGCTTTCATAAACTAAAAAATGTGCTACAAGTATTTGACCAGTAAACTATCAGTATACCTCTAAGTTTACATAATTGCAGTGCAAACAAAAAACCTAGATGTAAACTAGTTCAACATCACTAATGTCCAATCTGTCTGTGTTTTAAATGTCAGGACAATGGAGTAAAATGGCCAATGATGATTCGGAAGGATAAATTTCCTCTGGGTACTATCCCACACAGACAATATCAACTTCCCACTATAGCTCGGATTCTGGAGATCCCTTATGCGTATGATGATCTGAGCATGTTCATTATACTCCCAAACCAGAGCGATGGGCTACAGCAGGTAAAACACAGTCACATGAACAGAAACTGAACCTCCCTCACTGCTTTTACTTCACTTGGAACTGCATAATCAAGATAAAGTCTACATGAAAATTTGGATTGTTGTGTAGGTTTGGTGTTACATGAAATAAGAAACATTAAAAGTCTCTCCCTGTCTGTCTATTATTTTCTCCCCTTCCTCTAAGCTGGTAAAATCAATCTCTTATGAGAAGCTTCTGGAGTGGACTGAGCCGGACAATATGATTCCTACAGAGGTGGATGTTAAAATACCCCTCTTTAAGCTCCAGGAGAATTATGACCTGGAGGAGGTCCTGAAGAGTCTGGGCATAACTGATCTGTTTGATGATAAGTGTGACTTATCTGGCATGGCACCTGGACCGTTAAAGGTGCCCAAAGTGGTGCATAAGTCTTCTGTGGAGGTGAGGGAGGAAGGCACAGAGGCAGCTGGAGGCACTGGTGTTCCAGTTGTCCAGGGTGTTCTTTTCAGTAAGAAAAGGGAAGAGAGTTTCGTGGCAGACCACCCCTTCCTTTTCTTCATCCGGCACAACCCCACCAAGAGCATCATCTTCTGGAGCCGTATGTTCTCCCCAATAGCTATAAACTAGAATCTGAACCGCAGAGTTGAGCAGACTGTACAACACTTTGATCTGTCATATTGAATACAGTACACAGTACAATATTGCATGTATCTTCATTTAAAATTGATTTGCTTGCAATGTCTGCTTTAAACAACTCTGAATACTCAAAATGGTCAAGTACTTCAACTAAAAAACTATAAATAAAGGAAATCAGGCAGAATCTTGTGTCCTTTTTTTCTTAAACATATTGTGTAAAGTGTCAGTTAACGGGTGGAAATGAACTGATATTTGAATGATTTGAATTTAATCGTGAGGATAACATGACGATGAGTAAATGATGACTAGATGAACTATTTAAATAAGCTCAGCTCAAAGTATAAATTCAGTTAAAAGGAAGAGGGTATAGTTTAGAGTTGACAAAAAAAACTGCATCTCTCTACCGGGCTCACATTGCTCAATATTGTGATGAATAAGGAAATTATTGGAATTGAAGTGGGATTAATGTACACGCCCCTTTACCTAAGTGAATGAGTGTTGCGTAATTAAATTAAAAGGTACAGCTGATGTGGGAGGAGTGGATGATTATTTAAGGATGTTTTGAGTACTGCTTGGGAGAGATCTGGGGAGCTCTCACTTGTGGGGAAACGCTAGATGGCCGCTCGGGATGATTAGTGTCTCCGGCGGTGAAGATAGACAGTCAGTGGGGGGTAAATGTGCCAGATAGTCAGGGACGCGACTTCGGGTTAGGAGAGCTCCTAATCGGTGTGCTCACTGCAAGCAACAGAGAGAACTTCGAGGAACTGATGCTGTCAGTCGAATGACGCAACCGAAAGGCTCCTGGGTATCCTCGTTGTTGAACGCGAGCCAGTTTGCATGCTGACCAATGGACTGAACCGAGATTTCCTGTGATATCCTTCTCGCCATGAGCTCGTCTGCTTGTGGATCATACTGAGCAAGGGGGGTAATGTTTTATGAGCTGGTATTGTGTTTTAACTATTAATAAAGAGTTGTGTGTTAACTGCCATCCTAGTGTGTTTGTCTCTGCCTCTCCTGAATCCCGTGCGGTTGTTACACTGGTGGCAGCGGTGGGATTTAATCCCTAACGATAATAAAACAGCCGGACGATGGAGGGCAGAGATGGGCACCGGGATGTGTCAGTGACTACCCCATCTACCTCAGCAACTATTACTGCACCTTCGTTTTTAGCCACAGCTGCATCATCAAACGTGTCTATGGCACGCCCGGTATTTATGCCGGAGACCTTTACTGGCACGGGTCGGGAATGGTCTGATTGGAAGGAACAGTTTGAGATGGCAGCTGTGGTGAATAATTGGAATGACGGAATGAAATTGAAATTTATGGCACTTTTATTATCGGGGCGTGCTCGAGATATTCATAGTGGCCTTTCGTTAGAAGCCAAACGCAGTTATGTTTTATTGAAAGACGCGTTAGGTAAATGTTTTGAACCATGTGAAACTGCAGAATGGAATCGTGTTAGTTTCTCGTCCCCCAAGCGCATGCCGAACGAAACTTTACGTGAGTTTGGTAATACGCTGCGGAGGTTGGTGACTAAGGCATATTCTTCAGTAGGTGCAGATACACAGGATTTATTGGCTAGAGATCATTTTATTGCGCATGTGGGAAATGGGGAGATTCGTATTCAATTACGCAGTGTTAAACCTATCACTCTAGAAGAAGCTGTAACCCAGTGACAATACAGGGTTAAAAGAACTTAAAAAATTTATTAAAATAGCGTAATACACCTTTTAGGAAAATTAGCCAATCAGGAGCGATAGTTCCTCCCCCAGCGGAACATGATTGACAGGTCACGACGCAACTGCGTGATCTAGAGAGAGAACCTGCGCGTGTGTATGTGAGAAAGGAAGAGACGACGAACAAACTTGATGGCGACGGGAGAAAAGAGGAAATTAACAGATTTAAAGTTAACAGCGTGATAAAAGTGAGTGTATTAGCAAGCTAAAGAAGAAACACAGAAGACAGGATAAGGAGGAGCAACCGGGAGTTTGGAAAAAATCCCGGTTTTGTCTCGGTAAGCTAGTGAACTATATGACGCTAATATGGCTAACTGTGTGTGCAGTGCTATATTTTCCTATAATTGTATCAAGAGTTAAGACGAAGTTAAGTTAAGAGTTCACGGCCTGGTGCCGTAAAAAAAAAATGTTTTATTTCTGACAGTGATATAAAGTTTTAATTTTAATTAGAACTGAAATAGTAAGGGGATATTTAAGTTACCTAAACACAGCTGCATTTATGTTCATTTGCTCTGTTTTAAGGAGAAGCTAAGTGAATTACACAGCATTGCTATTGAAGGGAAGGTTATGGAAAAAATACTATGGTTGTCTATGATCATTTTATTTTATTGTTGTGTGTGAAAATGTTAAAAATTAATGTTTAAACTCTGTTGGGAGTAAAAAAAAACAACAACAACATGTTTTCTGATAAGGGTACTCTAATGAGAGTATTAGCATTGCAACTACAGTTATGTGTTGCAACTTAACTTATGTAGAGCCTGTACTGCCTACAGTTTTCCTAATACCGGGATAAGAGTATCTTGATGTAATTTCTGTTGATTTATCATCAACTGTTATTGAATAAGTACAATGTTTGGCATGTTATATGCTGGTTGCTGTAGATATATCTAGATATTGAGCTGAGATGTGAAATTTGAACTGAAGTGTAATAAATAGGCCTGAACATGTGATCATTGAGTATTATACTGCATGTGATGCTTAAATGTTACATGGTTGTTATGCTTTAGTATGATTGTTGTACAACATATAGATATATAAAACATAATTTTAAAAACCTGTTTGCAAAAAATAGGTCAGGTCTTATGGACAGAGAGAGAACTACTTGGAAGATCCATTTGTATCGATGGCGAGCCTCCCAGTGTGATCTTGAAGAGACGCAGACCAACTCATCGAACACTTCCTTTGGTGGTAGGAAAGTATCAGTTGCCTGAGCTGGTACACACACTTCATCCAAAAGTGCCAACTTTCTTCTTAAACAAGGAAACTGTCACAGAACTGGTGACACACACTTTAACAGAGAACTATTGACAGTGGATTGACTAATTGACTATTGACTAAAGACAGACTTTAACGACTACAAAAGGAAAGAACCAAAGACTCATTTATTTTCAAAGGGCCCAATTTTTTTATTTTTCATGTATGTTATGTAATTGTATTTCAATTGTTACTTGCAACGTAATGTGAGTAAAAGTTACTGTTTACAACTTATCTGGCCTAATCCTTCCTTTTGTGGGTACAGTTTATTTCACTTAGCTCCTTCCGAACCTAGCCCCAGTGTTAGCTCATATTTAGAAGGTAGCACGGTTACATAAAACTTGGCGAGCCAGCCAGGAGCTTTGTGAGTAGACTGTTACCATACAGGAAGGCCAGTTATAGCGCCACCTGCAGATAAAATTTTGAATTGCATTTTTTTTATTAAAAGTGATTTTTTGGGGAATTTAGTGTTACACCTGAAAAATGGAGATTGTTGAGAGAGAAAATATCAAAGTACCAAACTCAGTCATAGTAAGTGGGTTATCCTATACCCCTGTAGATGAAGAGATTTTCGATTACTTAAAGCAATGTGGGTCAATCAGTAGGATCTTTAAGATTGAGAATCCTGAGTCTGAATACCACAAACAGGCCATCATTGAGTTTAAATCAGGTGCAGCACTGCAGTCACTTGAAACTACACTGCCACTAGACAGACCAAGTTCTGAGGACCCCAATGTCATACACCACGTAAAAACACTAGCTAGTGTTTACAGCAGCAGAGTAGGCACTGAAATCACTCACACCTTTCTGTCTGAGCTTAAAGGCATAGCCAGATTAAGTGGTGTGTCATTTGAGGACATTTTACGAGGAGAGTTGACAAGGATTACAGAAACTATCAGAGCACAGGTCCCAGCGGAAGAAGCGGAGACAGTTCATGAGCCAACTCCTACTCCACCAATGAGTGAAAGGATAAAGCCCCTCTCACCTATGACCCAAGCTCAGCCTAGACCCACACCAGTTCAAATAGGACAACACCCAAATTTCGCTGAGACTCCTGCAGGAAGAACTGTTGGTGAAACACCATCTTACACTGAGCCAACAGCTACATTCACTCCATCTGTTATGAGGGACTCCATGCCTAGCTTTACCTTATCTCCTGATCATCTCACCACACCTGAAGTTCAGCGGGTAGTGGTCGAACACATTGTGAAAAGCACAGAAATTGCATCTCAATTGCACTCACCTGCCAAATTGAGGATTTTCTCAGGCAGAGTCCCTTGCCCCAACTATGAGGTGGATTACGAAACCTGGCGAACCAGTGTTGATTTCTACTTGACTGATTCCACTGTTTCTCATTCACAGTTGGTGAGAAGAATTGTGGATAGCCTTTTACCCCCTGCTGCTAACGTGGTGAAGCCTTTAGATCGTCATGCTACTCCGCGAGATTACCTGAGTTTGCTTGACTCTGCATATGCAACTGTAGAAGATGGTGATGAGTTATTTGCTAAATTTCTTAACACACATCAGAATTCAGGCGAGAAACCGTCTACCTACCTCCATAGACTGCAGTCATCTTTGAGTGCTGTTGTGAAAAGGAAGGCTGTAAGTGCCAGTGATGCAGACAGACAGCTTCTCAAACAGTTCTGTAGAGGATGTTGGGACAACACATTGATTGCAACTCTCCAGCTGGAACAGAGACAAAATAACCCACCAACCTTCTCAGAGTTTTTGCTGTTGTTGCGGACTGAAGAGGATAAGCAAGCAGCCAAGGCGAGTCGAATGAAGCAGCACCTCGGATTCATAAAAACAAAAGCCCAGTCTAATGCACAAGCTGCGTGTGTCGAAGGAATCACTAATTATGACACAAAGATCCAAGATAACAGTATACCTTCAACCATGAAACAGATTCAAAAACAGATTGCTGACCTCCAAGCTCAGATTGCGGCCTTCACAGTTTCCAAGGGAGAGAAAGCAGTAAAAACCAAAGTGCCTAATGCTCAGAAGGCTAAACAAAAAGAGAGCCAGCCTATGTCTCAGAAGCAGTCCTCAGCTCAGTTGGTGACCACTAGGAGACCCCGGCCTTGGTACTGTTTTAAGTGTGGGGAAGATGGTCACATAGTTAGCAGCTGCAGTAACCCTGCTAATCCTATGCTGGTTGACGCTAAAAGAAAAGAGCTAAAAGAAAAGCAACAGGCTTGGGATGAGAAGACTGCATCCAGCAACCCCTCCACTTTAAACTAGAAGCGGTTCCTGTGGAAGGACGATCAGGGACCGAAGAACAGAAAAGTCCTCAAGAAAAGCTTAACACCAAAGCAATATTGAAAGAACAGACCGTAAAACAATCCAGAAGTGTTCCAAAAGGACTGGTTGGACGAAAGAGCACAGCTAATGTTAAAGTCAATGGAGTCGGGTGCAACTGCTTACTCGATACAGGCTCGCAGGTTACCACCATATCCCAGTCGTTCTATAATGATCATCTGTCAGAATACATAATCAAACCTGTGAGTGACATATTAGAGGTAGAAGGAGCTAACGGCGAACCTGTTCCTTATGCTGGATATGTGGAGATAAGCCTGAAGTTTCCTAAAGAGTTTATCGCCTCAGAACCTGAAGTAGAAACTCTAGCTTTGATAGTACCGGACACTCGCTCAAACAGTAGTATACCAGTACTCATTGGGACGAACACTCTGGACCCTCTTTATGAGGAATACTGTGATGACAACACTCTCAGACCTACCACATTATGTGGCTATGCCCAAGTTCTCAAAACCCTGCAGCTACGACACCAGCAACGCTCCTGTGGTAGACTTGGACTAGTAAAACTCAGGGGCAGTACACCTGCCACAATCCCTGCTGGTGAGAAGGTCATACTACAGGGATGTGCTGGCGGAAAAAATGTTACCAGTGAGCCATGGGTGCTACTTGAGCCCCCATCTATGTCATCCTTACCTGGAGGAATCTTCACAGACTGTTGTCTTATCACCATGCCAACTCAACATCCTTACAAGGTACCTGTAATATTGAGAAACGAAACCGATCATGATATAACACTACCAACTAACTGTATCATTGCTGAGCTAACAGTAGCTCAAGAAATCTTGCAAGATACTCATCCTAACCAAAAACCTACTCACCCAGATAAAGAATCATCTTCTTCTGATAATCTGCGAGATGCAGCCAGCTCCTCTGGTCAACTAGAGACAAAAGCAGAAGAAAAGCTGAAGCTTGACTTTGGCGATTCACCACTTTCTGAGGAATGGAAGACAAGAATAACCGAGAGGCTGAATGACTACTCTGATGTTTTCGCTCATCATGATCTTGACTTCGGTCATACAACAAAAGTCAAACATCACATTCGTCTGAAGGATGAAACGCCATTCAAACAGCGACCCCGGCCCATACATCCACAAGATTATGAAGCAGTGCGACGCCATCTCAAAACACTTCTCGATGCTGGAGTTATCAGGGAATCTGAGTCCCCTTTTTCATCACCAATTGTAGTTGTCAAAAAGAAGAATGTCGATATCAGACTGTGTGTAGACTACAGGAAACTAAACCTCCAAACTATCAAGGATGCATATGCCCTACCGAATTTGGAGGAATCCTTTTCTGCACTTAGTGGGTCTCAATGGTTTTCCGTGATGGATCTAAAATCTGGATACTACCAGATCGAGATGGAGGAAAGTGACAAACAAAAAACAGCCTTTGTCTGCCCTTTAGGGTTTTGGGAATGGAATCGCATGCCACAAGGGATAACGAATGCACCTTCCACATTCCAGCGATTGATGGAAAAGTGCATGGGTGATATGCATTTGAGGGAAGTGCTCGTTTTCCTTGATGATTTGATTGTTTTTTCCACGTCTTTGGAAGAACATGAAACACGACTGATCAGTGTCTTGAATCGATTAAGAGAAAGTGGCCTTAAGCTATCACCAGAAAAGTGCTGTTTCTTTCAAACATCAGTACGCTACTTAGGGCACATTGTATCAAGGAACGGAGTCGAAACTGATCCAGAAAAGGTTAAAGCACTCAAGACCTGGCCGAGACCCCAGACCCTGAAGGAATTAAAATCCTTTCTTGGTTTCTCTGGTTACTATCGGAGATTTGTACAAGATTATGCCAAGATAGTGAAGCCCTTGACAAACCTGACTGCTGGTTATCCACCAACAAAAAGAAGCAGCAAGCCAATCCAAACACCTGGCAAATATTTCCACCCCAAGGAGCCTTTTGCTGAAAGATGGACCTCTGCTTGCCAGCAGGCTTTCGAGAACATCATCGACAAGCTCACATCGTCCCCTGTGCTAGGATTTGCAAATCCTAAGTTACCATATACCCTCCACACAGATGCCAGTACGACTGGACTCGGGGCGGCATTGTATCAGGAACAGGATGGACAGAGCCGTGTTATTGCCTATGCAAGTAGAGGGTTGTCACACAGTGAGGCAAGATATCCAGCGCATAAGTTGGAATTTTTAGCCTTAAAGTGGGCTATCACTAAAAAATTCCACGATTACTTGTATGGTAACTACTTCAAAGTTGTCACTGACAATAATCCGCTGAGGTATATACTTACCACTGCTAAATTGGATGCTACTAGCTATCGCTGGTTAGCTTCACTGTCCACTTTTACGTTTGACATCACATATCGGGCAGGCAAGCAGAACCAGGATGCTGACGGGTTGTCAAGGAGGCCTCATGGTGACTTAATAAATGACAATCAGTCTCAAGGCGAAAGTCAGAGGATACATGAGTTCACTTCTCATCATCTGAATCCTGAGAGCGATGATTTCTGCTGTACAGAAACAGTCAGAGCGGCCTGCCAGAGCCATATTGTTGCTTGTGGTAAGGAAGACTCCAGTACTCCTTGCTTAGTAGAGTCTCTCGCCATCCACTCAGAGGCCATTCCTACTGAGTTTGAGGAGGAGGGATTCCATGGTCTTTCTACAGTCCCAAAGTATAGCACAAATGAGCTTGCAACACTACAAAGAGCAGACCCAGTTATCAGTAACATCATAAAATTAATTCAGTCCAAGAACCGGTACCTACCAGTCGCAAGTCTGAGTCCCCAGAGTTTCAGCTGATGCTCAGGGAGATGAGTCGTCTAGAATTGAAGGATGACCTGTTGTACAGGAGGCGGCAGTGTGACAATAGATCAGTTTGCCAACTTGTTCTGCCACAGGTGTTAAGGTCATCAGTACTTACCAGTCTTCATAACCAGATGGGACACATGGGTATTGAACGTACTCTTGAGCTGGTTAGGTCAAGGTTCTATTGGCCAAAAATGACCTCTGATGTCGAGACAAAGATCAAGACCTGTGAGAGATGTGTCAAGAGGAAAAGTCAGCCAGAGAAAGCTGCACCTCTGGTCAATATCCAAACCAGCAGGCCAATGGAACTAGTTTGCATGGACTTTCTGTCTTTAGAACCGGATAGCCATAACACCAAAGATATCCTGGTCATCACTGACCACTTTACACGGTATGCTGTAGCTATTCCAACTAAAGATCAAAAAGCCAGCACAGTCGCCAAATGTCTATGGGAGCAGTTCCTCAGTCACTATGGGTTCCCAGAACGTCTCCATAGTGATCAAGGACGCGATTTCGAGTCGCAAACCATCAAAGAGCTCTGTGCTTTGGCCGGCATCCGTAAAGTGAGGACAACTCCATACCATCCCAGAGGAAACCCAGTAGAGCGATTTAATCGCACATTACTGAGCATGCTGGGAACTTTGCGGGAAAAGGAGAAGACGAAGTGGCGTGAGCATGTCAAACCACTAGCTCATGCATACAATTGCACGAGAAACGATGCCACAGGGTTCTCACCCTATGAACTGATGTTTGGGCGGCAGCCCAGATTGCCGATAGACATCGCATTTGGTTTACCAGTCAAAGACAGTTCATCTACTTCACATTCCCAGTATGTGAAAAATCTCAAGTCCCAATTGAGGGAAAGCTATCAGCTTGCAACTAAAAGCGCAAAAAAAGTGGCTGATAAGAACAAACAGAGGTTTGATGTGCGAGTAAGAGAATCCACACTTGAGGCAGGAGACAGAGTTCTTGTGCGAAATCTTCGCCTTCGCCAAAAGCACAAACTCGCTGACCGGTGGGAGTCAAACGTTTATATTGTGCAAAAGAGAGCAGGAGACTTACCTGTCTATGTAGTGTGTCCTGAAGGTCAGGATGGGCCAACACGCACATTACATCGTGATCTGCTCTTACCTTGTGGTTTTCTTTCCGAAGAAGAGGAAGTAGTAGTCGAGCCAAAACCAGCACGTAGGCTCAGAACAAGGCAGACACTTCTCCAACCAAGTGAACAACTTATTTGTTCAGATGAGGATGATGATATTGAACCTCAATTCTACCCCATCAAAGTCTCGGAGGTAGAGACAAAACTGTTTAAAGTTTTGGATATGCCTAAGGAAAATGGTGAGGTAGCTCGCAGAAGAAGCACACCTGCTGGAGCTGAATGCTTACCTGTTGATCCTGAAACCTTACCTGACATGGAACAACAAACCTTACCTGGAACCTTACCTGACGTTTTCTTTGCTGGAAACAGCCCTAACTCTATGGAGAGAAATCCCATGGATTTGGAACTTGAGGAAAACTTACCTGTTGCAATTGAACTTGAGGAAAACTTACCTGTTGCAATTGAACTTGAGAAAAACATACTTGTTGCAGTTGAACCTGAGGAAAGAACTGGAAAAATGAATGGAGCTATGGAAACAGAGACAGTAAATGAAATCATCACACCCCAAATGGAAAAGGAACCATTAGTACAACATCTAGATGAATACCTACATGAGCAACTTGCAATGGGAAGAGAGGATTCACAGTGTCAGTCTCAAAAGAATGGCCTCCAGACAGTTACAACCAGTGACCCGAGTTCTACTGTTGAAACAGACAATGACATCAATGAGACAGCCAGTGAACCTCCACGTAGGTCAGAACGTTCCAGAAGAGCACCTGGGAAATTTACTTACCCTCATCTTGGCAGTCCCTTGATTTCTTTTGCCCAGACCATTCTAGAAGGATTCAATCGAGCTTTAGTTGAAACGTTTGAAAGTAATCATTTGGTGGAAAAGAGGACATGAAGGGACTCATGTCAGTTAAGGGGAGGAGGGTGTAACCCAGTGACAATACAGGGTTAAAAGAACTTAAAAAATTTATTAAAATAGCGTAATACACCTTTTAGGAAAATTAGCCAATCAGGAGCGATAGTTCCTCCCCCAGCGGAACATGATTGACAGGTCACGACGCAACTGCGTGATCTAGAGAGAGAACCTGCGCGTGTGTATGTGAGAAAGGAAGAGACGACGAACAAACTTGATGGCGACGGGAGAAAAGAGGAAATTAACAGATTTAAAGTTAACAGAGTGATAAAAGTGAGTGTATTAGCAAGCTAAAGAAGAAACACAGAAGACAGGATAAGGAGGAGCAACCGGGAGTTTGGAAAAAATCCCGGTTTTGTCTCGGTAAGCTAGTGAACTATATGACGCTAATATGGCTAACTGTGTGTGCAGTGCTATATTTTCCTATAATTGTATCAAGAGTTAAGACGAAGTTAAGTTAAGAGTTCACGGCCTGGTGCCGTAAAAAAAAAAATGTTTTATTTCTGACAGTGATATAAAGTTTTAATTTTAATTAGAACTGAAATAGTAAGGGGATATTTAAGTTACCTAAACACAGCTGCATTTATGTTCATTTGCTCTGTTTTAAGGAGAAGCTAAGTGAATTACACAGCATTGCTATTGAAGGGAAGGTTATGGAAAAAATACTATGGTTGTCTATGATCATTTTATTTTATTGTTGTGTGTGAAAATGTTAAAAATTAATGTTTAAACTCTGTTGGGAGTAAAAAAAAACACCAACAACATGTTTTCTGATAAGGGTACTCTAATGAGAGTATTAGCATTGCAACTACAGTTATGTGTTGCAACTTAACTTATGTAGAGCCTGTACTGCCTACAGTTTTCCTAATACCGGGATAAGAGTATCTTGATGTAATTTCTGTTGATTTATCATCAACTGTTATTGAATAAGTACAATGTTTGGCATGTTATATGCTGGTTGCTGTAGATATATCTAGATATTGAGCTGAGATGTGAAATTTGAACTGAAGTGTAATAAATAGGCCTGAACATGTGATCATTGAGTATTATACTGCATGTGATGCTTAAATGTTACATGGTTGTTATGCTTTAGTATGATTGTTGTACAACATATAGATATATAAAACATAATTTTAAAAACCTGTTTGCAAAAAATAGGTCAGGTCTTATGGACAGAGAGAGAACTACTTGGAAGATCCATTTGTATCGATGGCGAGCCTCCCAGTGTGATCTTGAAGAGACGCAGACCAACTCATCGAACACTTCCTTTGGTGGTAGGAAAGTATCAGTTGCCTGAGCTGGTACACACACTTCATCCAAAAGTGCCAACTTTCTTCTTAAACAAGGAAACTGTCACAGAACTGGTGACACACACTTTAACAGAGAACTATTGACAGTGGATTGACTAATTGACTATTGACTAAAGACAGACTTTAACGACTACAAAAGGAAAGAACCAAAGACTCATTTATTTTCAAAGGGCCCAATTTTTTTATTTTTCATGTATGTTATGTAATTGTATTTCAATTGTTACTTGCAACGTAATGTGAGTAAAAGTTACTGTTTACAACTTATCTGGCCTAATCCTTCCTTTTGTGGGTACAGTTTATTTCACTTAGCTCCTTCCGAACCTAGCCCCAGTGTTAGCTCATATTTAGAAGGTAGCACGGTTACAAAGCAATTAATATTGCAAGTGAATTCGAACTCATTCAAGGGTTAGAACAATGTACGAGTACCCCTGATGCTCGAGTGCGGGGTTTACAAATTTCTGCGGCGGAAAGTAAGGTAGATGCCCTGACGGAGGTGGTGGATGCGCATCGTAATGAAGTTCAAACGTTGCAAAAATCTGTGCAACAGCTTTGTGAGGCAGTTCCTACATTAGTAAGAAATCGCATCGTTGAACCGTCAACTATAAGTGGGGTTGGGAAAAGGCAGGTGCAACCTTTAGGAGGCGGTTGTTGGGAATGTGGATGTAATCGGCATATTAGGAAAGACTGCCCTTATGTGCAGGGAAACGGGAGGGGGCAGGCATTATAGGCCAAACGCCTGCCCCAATACAAGATAATTTTTTTCAGTTGGCCCCATCGGTCCAAGGCAATTCTGGCATTTACCTTGCTGCTAAATTAGGTGGGTGTGACCTCAAACTTTTAGTCGATACAGGCGCCCAAGTTTAAATAATACCGAAGCAGAGGTGGCTTACTATTACGAATGGCGGGGCTCACCTTGAACATCATGAGGGTGTGGTTAGAGTGGCCAATGGGGGGAGGATGCCGATTTTGGGTCGCTGGCAAGCGGTATGTCAATTTGATTCCCTAACGATCATTACAGAATTTCTTGTGGCAGATTTGGAGCCTCAGGAAATTCTGCTTGGCTCTGACTTTTTGCTAAAATATGGCGCTATTATTAATCTCGATCAAAAGAGCTGTCGGTTGATGGGAAAACAAATTCCCCTCTTGTTTGGTAATACTGGTATGCAGCCCTGTGACGTGATCGTGTATGTTGATACAGCTGTTCCACCTCGTAGTGAAGTTTTGATTACAGGAGCGGTGGAGGGAGCGTCTGATAGTTTACAGGGCATGTTAGAACCGGCTTCTTCCCTTTATAACCATTGCGACCTTTTGGTGGCAAGGGTAGTGTGTAGGGTGGAACAGGGTATTTTTCCCGTTCGTGTAATTAATGTCACTGATGACACTCATACTTTAAAGCGTGGGATGAAAGTGGGTAAGTTATTTTTTGATGTTGTGGTAGAGGGAGAGGACGTGGGGATGGGTAATAGGCCTACATTCTCTGTGGATATGCTTATAGATCGACTAAATTTGCATGAAAAGGGCTTTGGGGAGGCTGAAACGCGTGCGGTGCGCGATTTATTGTGCAGGAATTTGTCAGTTTTTAGTGTAAATTAGTGTTGTCACGGTACCAAAATTTCAGTATTCGGTACCAATACCAGTGAAAATTCACGGTTCTCGGTACCAATTTCGGTACCAAAGCTTAATTTAGATTAAATTTACATATATTAAAGTGTATATCACGGTTACAAAGATGGAAACTGTAGTATTAAAAACACTTTACAATAAGAAGATTCTATTTGATAGATAACATTAGATAAAATTACCTAACAATAAACCATAGTTACTGTAGCAATTATTCTCCTTGGGGTTAATTTAAAAATGTACTAATACGTTTTTAAAATCAAAAGTTTTTTCTGTTAACATTATTTAATGCACAATGAATGAAGTGAACAAATATGAACAATCAAGTGTATGTATTAAATAACATTCACAAACATTAAATAATGTTGTAAAAATATATTGTTCACTCAATGTGTTGATGTTAGATAATGCATTAATGTTAATGAATGGCTTATTGTAGTACCAAACTATACAGGAGATAAAACATGTTTTATTTGACTTAACTGTACTTTTATTTAATCCAAAACTGCCAAAAATGTCACTCTTGCCTGCTTCAAAACTTGAGAACCCTGTTGCTGATTTCTAATGCAAGGGCTAAAAAAATCAATTAATTATTTGCTGATACTTCCTCGTCATCACGGAGAGCGCAGTTCACACCGCTTTCTCCTTCTCTCCACAAGCTCTCGCTCTCCCGTGTCTCCGCTATGCAACAGTCTGGAAAAACAAGCTCGCACGTCGCTTCTATTATGAGCGCGCTTCCCGCGCGCCTACATTTGAAATTTGCACGCGCAAAAAACATGTGAACGGCCCATTATGGCAACGTGACATTAGCCTAATTCAAAATATTTCCATATGTGGCTCTTTCCTCCTTTCTTGACTTGTCAACAATTGGATTCAGAGCCGCATTAGCAGCGCCGGTCGCCATGTCTCAGTGTTTTTATGAAGAGGACGCAACTCTGCACCTTGCGGACAGCGCATCAACAACCGGATTAACCCGGTACTCGGTACCTAGAAAAGCTGGTACCGTAACCGTTAAGTTTTTTTAGTACCGACTTGGTACCGAAGTACCGAGTTTTTTGACAACACTAGTGTAAATGATGCAGATTTAGGGCGGACACAATTAATTACCCATCAGATAGAGACGAAGGATGCTAAACCTATTAAATTACCCCCCCGCCGTGTTCCTCTTCATCTACAAGACGAAGTGACTGAGCATATTAAGGAGATGCAGGTAAACGGAATTGTACAGCCGTCGTGTAGTCCGTGGGGTGCGCCTGTGGTCCCTGTACGAAAGAAAGATGGGACCCTTCGATTTTGCGTCGATTATAGGCGGTTGAATGATGTAACGCAGAAATATGCGTATCCCTTACCGCGTATTGATGATGCTTTGGATAGTCTTGCCCATGCTCAGTGGTTTTCCACTCTTGACCTGGCCAGTGGATACTGGCAGGTCGAGGTGGACCCTAGAGATAAACATAAGACCGCTTTTGTAATACGACAGGGGCTATTTGAATTCAATGTTTTGAGTTTCGGGTTGTGCAACGCACCGAGCACATTCCAGCGCCTTATGGATTTGGTGTTGACGGATTTACAGTGGACCACGTGCCTTGTTTATCTAGATGACATTATTGTTTTTGGGAGAACATTTGGGGAACATCTACAACGGCTGGATCAGGTCCTCTGTAAATTACGCCATGCGAACCTGAAAGTTAAACCATCTAAATGCGCATTGTTTGCCACTCAGGTCCATTATTTGGGGCACGTTATATCAGCTGATGGAATACGAGCGGACCAGTTAAAATAGATGCGGTGAGACAATGGCCTGTACCAAAGAATCATACTGAAGTTCGGAGTTTTGTGGGGCTGGCATCTTATTATTGGCGATTTATTGAGGGGTTCGCTGAAATTGCGCGACCATTACATCGCCTCATGGAGAAAGGTCGGAAATTTAAATGGGATGGTGAGTGCCAGCGGGCGTTTGTACAGCTTAAAACAGCCCTGGTGACAACGCCAGTTCTTGCTTATCCCGATCCGCACAAGGCATTTATTTTAGACACTGACGCAAGTGATATGGGCATTGGTGCAGTTTTGTCACAAGAGGTGGATGGCTTGGAGCGGGTTGTGGCATATGCCAGTCGAGCTTTAACGAAACAGGAACGTAGGTATGCCACCACGAAAAAGGAGTTGCTTAGTTTAGTAGTATTTACTAAATACTTTAAACATTATTTGCTTGGGAAAGAATTTATATTGCGTACTGACCACAGCTCCTTAAGGTGGCTTCATAATTTTCAGGGGCTGGAAGGACAGCTGGCTAGATGGATCGAACAGATGGCCAGTTTTCAGTATAAAATTGTGCACCGCCCCGGGAAAAAGCATGTCAATGCGGATGAGCTGTCACGCTTGCCATCTTTTGGCGCCAAGTGCGAAGGGTTTTCGGATCCACGTTCGCAGGTTAGTGCTTCTGTTTGTGCTGTAGGCCTATGTGAAATTGCTCCTTCGGGGGAGATTGAGGATGAGCTGGTGGGGGCGCAGAAGAAGGATGCTGTTTTACTGCTTGTAGAACAACTGTGGTTACGGGGGGAGGAGGGGCGTGCTGAAGCACAGACAAAAGCGGAAGTGAGAGGGTTTTTGCCCGTGTGGGATCAGTTGGAGGTTGAGCAAGGGCGGTTAGTGCGTAAACCGCCCCCTAATACAGATGCTGCATCAAAAACTCAAGTGGTCCTTCCGAAGGTGATGGTTTCGGAGGTTTTGAAAATGTTGCATAATTCTGCTACGGGTGGTCATCTAGGTGTGCAAAAATTGCAGGCGAAAGTGAAAGACCGGTTCTATTGGCCCGGGTGGTTTGAGGATGTAAAGAAGTGGTGTAGGGAATGTGCGGAATGTGCGTCTCGTAAATCTTCAGCGCTGAACGGTCGTGCCCCTTTGCAGCCTTCTTTTGTTTCTCGGCCTTTTGAGCGTGTAGCGGTAGACATCTTGGGCCCTTTGCCCTTAACTGGAGAGAAAAATAAGTATATCCTGGTAATTGGGGATTATTTCTCAAAGTGGACAGAAGCGGTTGCGCTTCCAAACCAGGAAGCGGTGTCCATAGCAAAGGTTTTGGTACAGGAGTGGGTGTGTAGATTTGGGGTCCCACGCAGTATTCATTCGGATCAAGTTCGAAACTTTGAATCAAAGTTGTTTACAGAATTGTGTGGTTTGCTACAGATGCATAAAACAAGAACTACCGCTTATCATCCGCAGTCGAACGGGATGGTGGAGCGGTTTAATCGTACCTTACTTTCAATGCTATCTTTGTTTGTCGATAGTAACCAGCAGAATTGGGACACACTCCTGCCATACGTTATGATGGCTTATAGGAGCAGTACACATGCTACTACAGGGTTTTCACCATATAAGGTTCTGTTTGGACGAGAGATTGTTTTGCCGGTGGATGTTGTGTTGGGAGTAGGGGAGACGGAACGTTTTGATTCGGCAAATGATTATGTGGAGAAAGTGGCTGAAAGCTTGTCTTCGGTAGTAGAGGCTGTAAAAGCTCATCAACTGAAAGCATCGGGGAGGCAGAAACGATACTTTGATGTAAAAGTTTCCCATCAGTTTTATACAGAAGGGGAATTGGTGTGGGTGAAAAATAAGGTGCGTAAGCGGGGGCTGTGTCCGAAGTTACAAAGGCATTTTGTTGGGCCGTTTGTAGTCATCGAGCGGGTTACGGAGGTCTTGTATCGAATAGCCCCAGAAGGAAAGGGGCTTGAGCAAGTTGTGCATTTAATCGTCTTAAGCCGTATGTTTCTACTTTATTTGCAGGAAGGCCGGAATTGCAGAGTATTGGGGGGGGGGTCGAATGTCGGCTGTGGATGTGGAAAGGAGTATGCTGCACCCTGACCCGGCACTACTGGCTGATTCCACACTGCACCCTGACCCTGAACTACTGGCTGATTCCACACTGCACCCTGAACTACTGGCTGATTCCACACTGCACCCAGACCCTGCACTACTTTCGGATGCTGCGCTGTCTCCTGGTCCTGTGCTGGAGGCAGTGATGCCTTCTGTTTCCACCCTGTTGCCTGCCCCTACAGTGGATGTGGCTGAAGCCCTTTCTGGTGACAGCTCTTGTGTGGCTGTACCTATTGGATCTGTAGGCCGTGAGTCGTGGCATGGGACAAATAACGGATCTGCTGAAGGACGGTTGTCGCGGGCTAGGAGGGTACCGGCCCGGTTGTTGGACTATGATTTATCGGCTTGACTCGAGGACGAGTCCTTTTCGCCTAGGAGGGGGGTAGTGTGATGAATAAGGAAATGATTGGAATTTAAGTGGGATTAATGTACACGCCCCTTTACCTAAGTGAATGAGTGCTGCGTAATTAAATTAAAAGGTACAGCTGATGTGGGATGAGTGGATGATTATTTAAGGATGTTTTGAGTACTGCGCTATATGGCCGCTCGGGATGATTTGTGTCTCCGGCGGTGAAGATAGACAGTCAGTGGGGGGTAAATGTGCCAGATAGTCAGGGACGCGACTTCGGGTTAGGAGAGCTCCTAATCGGTGTGCTCCCTGCAAGCAACAGAGAGAACTTCGAGGAACTGATGCTGTCAGTCGAATGACGCAACCGAAAGGCTCCTGGGTATCCTCGTTGTTGAACGCGAGCCAGTTTGCATGCTGACCAATGGACTGAACCGAGATTTCCTGTGATATCCTTCTTGCCATGAGCTCGTCTGCTTGTGGATCATACTGAGCAAGGGGGGTAATGTTTTATGAGCTGGTATTATGTTTTAACTATTAATAAAGAGTTGTGTGTTAACTGCCATCCTAGTGTGTTTGTCTCTGCCTCTCCTGAATCCCGTGCAGTTGTTACAATATAAACGTTCCCCGTCAACTGAGGGTTTGATCCAGAGCATCTGTTCACTTCTCTACTGAACATGAGATCGTTATGAAAAATTTCATGAATTTAAACGCATTTCACAAAGCAGGAATAAACACTGCTGCTGCAGAGAAAGGCAGCTGAAAGAAAATATCTGACAATTTCAATGCAAGTGAATAATAAAGTGGGAGAGGCTTTTTCAAACACGCCGCACTTTTGCCGCATAAATTGCTGATCTCTGCGCAAAATATGCGGGGCTTGCATGATTTCATAATCCCCACATGCAAAAAAGTCACATATCTTAGCAGAAAGTTGAAAAATGTTGCGTTTGCTTCACACAAAAGCAGTCATTTCCCCTGTTGCCATGGGAACGTTATGAAGTGACGTAATTACGCGAAGTGAACATCATCGAAAAGCTGTAAAACAGGAAGCACAGATTTAATTTTTTATATTTTATTCATTCATTTTTACAGAAGTTGTAGCATATTCCTTTTGTAAAGCTACAGAACTTGTTTGACTCAATGTTTGTAAGTTTGAATCATGTGTTTATTAAGACCTGAAATAAAACAAGATGAGAACGGAAATATTCCAGCACTTTCTGTGATGTTGATGTAGTATGCTTACTTATCATAGAAGTAGTAAGAAATGACTCTTTACATTAAGGTAGTAGCCTAGTGAGAACAGGGTGTTAGGGAATCACTTTTTTTATCCTTTTCATTAAACCGCAGTTTTTGCAAGTTCCCGCATTTTCATCGCATACAATTGCATTAATATATCCCGCATATTCCATCGCATTTTTTGAGAAAACGTGCCGCATAATCAAGGATTTTTGCCCGTAACAATCACAAAAAAAACTCTGGATTTTTCTGGAAGGACTGCATCTTTGACTGCATCTTTATAATAGCTGCTACACCCCTGACTGTTTGTATTATGGCAGCAGATGTGTTTGTATGAAACAAGAGATTGTGAGTCCACGATACTGGATGGTATAATTAAAAAACTGTACACAAAATATTTGTTTCGACTGGAATTTAATAATTTATTAGCTCACCAAATGCAAAACTAGATTGTCCCTCGTTGGGGGGGGGGGGGGGGGTTTGAAGTGTGAACTGTCCAACAGGGTCCCAGCCGGGGAATATTCTCCCTCGTGAGGTCTATTTATTTGCTTGTTTGTCTTTTGCAAAATGGTCATTTTCCACTTTGTTTTTATGAATTAATGAGTTACTCATAATTTTTATATAATTAAGTCATTAATTCAGAAAAACAGAGCAAAAACATTTTTTCCATGAAAAATTATCTCGTAATTCTGAGATAATGAACTCCTTAATTCAGAAAAACAGAGTAGATTTTTTTTCCTTCAGTGAATGCAATACGCTTCCGTACATAGGTAATAATGTATTCAAAACACAATGGGCCCTATCTTGCACCCGGCGCAAATGACTTTGTACACTGACGCATGTATCATTCCTATTTTGCACCCGCGCAAAGTGGGCTTTTCCCTCCACAGACGCACGTCGGTAAACTAGGAAATGAACTTGCGCTCGGTGGGCAGTTTGGCGCAAAAATGAGGTGTGTTTCGGCGCAAACATTCCCTAGTGCTATTTTGCACTTCCAGAAAACAATTCCGCCACTGACCAAAAAAAAACTGGTCTAAAATCACTGGCGCGTTGCGCGTTGTTCATAATGCTATTTTAAGGGCGCATGCTCAGCCATAATGTAGCGGGTGCACAACGCACATATACTTTGATTCTCTCATCAACATAGATGCAGAAGTTTTTTATTTTTTCAAATCATACATTATAACAGGGAAATATATTACCACACGAGGGAAATCATTGTGGTGTCCATGAAGATCTGAAAAAATAGGCATACATCTAGCTTACACATTTACCCAAAATTTTCAGGCAAATTGTAGTAATGACGGATCAGAGCTGTTTGCCCAATTGTTTCAAGACACATATGTATATAAGGACATCTGACAAATTAGTTTGTTCGTCAAGAACCAGGGTGAAAAAAATCTGAAGACTGCAAAATCACCTTTACCATAATGCCAGTACATTAAAAACCTTACTCTTTAACTTACCAGTTAAGTTGAGCTTTCTCAAATTTTTTTCTATTGATTTGGGTGGGTTTGTCCCATCCACAATGTCAATTCTCTTTCTTTTACGGCCCTGACGAGAACATCGATCTCCTCGGCTGTGAACCGATTCTGAAGCGCGCGCCTGGTAAATGCGCCATAAAAATAACAATCCGCCATGCAACATGCGCGCCTGCTCTTAATGGGTATGTTGGATGACGCTCGCGATTGGTTTATTTCACGTTACGCCCAAACCACACCTATGAATAATGAAGCTACTTCAGACCAACCCCTTTTAAACTTGCGTCGGGCGCAAGAGTCATTTATCCCACTGGGAAAATAGCAACAGCGCCGGGATCCGCCCACAAAGTTATTTGCGCTTTGCGCTTTGACACTTGCGTTTCAGATCGTTAAAATAGGGCCCAATCTCTGAACACAACTGCAGGCTGCACAGCGACAGCACATAATCAACTCATCTATCAGCCAAAAGAAATATGTCTCCAACTAAAGAAATATATAATTGTCTTACCTTACTTGCCTGCATGCACAACTCCAAATGTGGCCTTTCTCTCCGGATTGACACTGATGAAGTCCCGCATGAGGGCATTGATATCCAAGCTGTCTAATATATCTCCATAAACATGCATCATTCAGAGCAAGGTGGGTCAGTATTTTTTGAGTCATGATTTTGTGTAACCATGTCTTCAGATGGAGGAGAGCGGAAAATGTCCTCTCCGATGAAGCAGCTGAAAAAGGGAAACTTGTTGATGAGGTTTTCAACTTCTCTTGAGCTCTTGTTTGTGGAATGAGTTCATGGTTTTTGCTATGTCTTTTACTGTCTTGGAGAATCACTGCAGATGTCTCTCATCATTTTCAGCTGGATCTCCAGTCAGGGCTTTGTCCAAGTGCAAGGGAAGGGAATTGTTAGATTTTGCTGTATTTGGCCGAGCAGTGGTTTGGGTGGCTCGCCAATGTATTAGATTTCTCCAGTACATAAAATAAGTAAGCTTGACCAGTGAGTTCTTGTGGGGAGAAGAATTTATTGAAGGTTTGTAGTGTAGCAGTCTTTCAGCATCGATGTAAGCATGTCACCCTTCAACAATCTTAACCCACAGTTCTGTCTGTGAGACAGAACTTTATACATGAAGACAAAGCCTATAGGCTTCTAATTCATTGTCATTCACACCAATCAGTTTCTCTGGACCATACATCTGAATGGGCCATACATCTGTTTGGGCCATTTGGCACACACACCTTTGCAGACACAGAGTGGAATACATCTGATACATATTCACAATGTAAATTAATCTGTAACTGAAAATACAAAATCTATCAGAATCTATATCCTCTATTTGTTCCTTGTTGGCTGCCTTAATAAGCACATTTTCTCTGAGAGCTGCTGTTTTCATACTATCTTGATCAAATCTTTTCTTTACTTCTTTAGAGCTTCATAGAAATATCGTCTCCTCTGGCTCTGCTGTGTGTTGATGATGGACTGGGGTTTTTGTCACCCTGTTCTGACCTTGCATTTTAAACCCTACTGTGGATACAGTTTGACGCATGTTATCCACCACCACTGCATCATCCCGAGGACCTCCACGCACCTTTCCAAGCAATTCGGCACACTCAAGGGAGCTCAGTGCACTGGCTTTGATATGCTTTAAACTCCTTGCCACCGACTCGCATGACTCGAATATTGCTTCACAAAAGAGGAGGCTGTAGTAGGTTTTAGCTTTCATTGCTTGCTTGAGCGGTCTCCGATCTTAGATCTTGTCTCTCTCCACACTTCTGTCATCCTTAAGCTGCTCCAGTGCTTTGATGATTTCTCGGTAGGCACTACTACACACGTTTGATAGCTATTGTTCATATGCACCATCTGGTTGGACATGTGGCCAGTAAGGTAACTATCTCTTTGAAATAAACAAAATAAAGAAGTGTGAAGTCCGGACACTGAAAAGTACTGCTCCAAAAGTTTTATTATTTAAAAAAAAGCAACGTTTCGACCCTCAGGTCTTCATCAGGCTCAATATACATGTAGTATGAAGTCAACTTTAAATAGATACAGATAATTGCCTTAATTAGGCACACACAATATCACATGTAGATTGAAGTCAACTTCAAATAGACACAGATGATTACCTTAATTAGGCACACACAAAAGGTCACATGGCAAATGCAAGTAACGTGACAAATACAAGTCATATGACAGTTACAATTCATGCCAAAAAAAATAAATTAAATATACACATACACATATATACACACATACATATACAAAAAAAATACACATATACATACCCATATATATACACACATATACACACACACACATAAAAAAAAAAATTAAAAAAAAAGCTTTTCCCTACCTTCACGGATGACAAGGAGCAACCAGGAGACACGGTAATAAACTTCTCAGATAAGTCACTTTCAAATTCTTGTATGACTGCTCTGAGCAAGGGTCTTTCCTTTATTCCTACCACTGAAACTAATGATTTTGACACTATGATTGACTTCCAAAAGTTTTTCAGAACCCTGAGACTTCGTGAGTTCTTTGGCACAAATGAACAGTCGTTTCCATCTAATGAAGTTCTGCCTGCTACCACACAGGGCAGTGTTACTCTTGAACAACCAAGTACTCGTCTTCCTTTTAAAAGAAAATCTACCTTTATTCCACCTAAGAATAGAAATTCATCTCTAGATACTTACTGTAGACTTGTGGAATTTGATGTAAAAAATGCACTTAAGAATAAAAGGCAATATAAAGTCTACAATAACTTGTCAAAAATGGAGAGGGATGCGTTACTTGATCTTAGCAAAGATAATACGGTGATCGTGCGTCCTGCAGATAAGGGTGGGGCGATTGTACTTCAACGAGCTTGTAGAGATTATAGGTACAATCATGAATTCTCTTTCATTAAGTCACGAACTCGCAACAAATTTAAAAGGACAACAAGCTTTAACTAACATTCCTAAAAGGCCATGTGGTCAGCCCTGAGAACCCCTATCTCCCAAATCGGCGCCAAGGAGGCTAGGGAACAAATGGACTTTGGACTTTTATGCTGACAAATGGTTTCGAGCGGTCCCCAAACAGCGGGTTCCCTCACTTGAGACAACAAACAGGCCTTCTTCACCCCCACCCCGGACGGAAATGGGGGGGGAGAAGCGCAAAAACAGACGTTCCCTTTGTCTGTTTTACCCGCCCGAGAGCAATACACATTCACGCACATACACCTACGCACATACTTACACACGCAGGAACCCTAACTTTACATCCTAATCGTTACTAAAACATCTTCGGTGTGTTAAAATACATGGAGAAGAACTGTAAATGTGCAAACTTGTATTACGAATGTTTTCATGAATGTAAGATACTTATAAATGTCTGAAAGTACGCTTTGAGATGTAATTCTGCAAGAGTATGTCTTGGACGTATGATGTTTGATACGGTTGTAACCCTCTTAATCTGATCTATCTATTAAGCTGTATATCCATATCGTGAAATGTATAACTACATGCATATGCTATAACCAAAGTAAGCTTAATTTTCTTCTTTGTCATAAAAGTCAAATTACGGCTGAACTCCACCCGCTCATGGGGCGTACGCGCTCCTCGAGATGCGCTATTGTCATTGGCCGGCACGCCCCCCCAACCGTGAGACCATCTCTACGCATACAGGACTGTTTAGGACGTTTTAAATCTCCCGCGAGTAAACCAGCTTGGAAGAATCAAAAGAAGTCCACCCATCTCCAGAACACCGCACGCTTGCCTCTGCACAAACATACAGGTCTGAATGCAAAGTTGTTCCACCTAAATTTAGACGTTGTAAAGTGTGTCTCCTGTGGCTGTCTCTAAGGGTCTAACTGTGCTAGCGTTTATTTTCCTTGTGTTTCTATTTTTCCTTTCTTATTGTTTTCATTTCATTTTTGTTCATCTATATCCTTGTATTACATGTAGTGTAGTTCATTCATTAAACCTCATTTTATACTTTATTGACTCTGTGGTTGTTGATCGCATAACAAAGCCTCTTTAATATGAGATCCTACAATCTGATAACTGTTTAAGTGCACAAAACATTGTCAGTAAATTTAAGCTAAAATAGACCATAAGTCATTTGTAGCCTCCAGCCGGACTACACGGCGGACGTGTGAATGAGCGAGGAGGGGTCAAATGCTTTGGTATTGTTGAAGATCAGCCATATCCCTCTGTGTAGGAGGATGTATATTAATAATTAACCATAATTCGTTGTGTTTAATTGTTATATACTTACCCTGAACAGACGGGTATGCTGTACAACCCTTCGTTGGGTAATTTAAATATGTAAGGACCCGGTTCAAACTGTATTCAATAATTTGTTGATCATAGATTAATAACTATTGCATATCTATCCCCAAACCTAAAATTGATAAAAGAGCTTATGAACCCTAAAAACCTTACAAGCTTCAGACTATGAAAAAGAAATTCACAGACAATTGAATGATCACGTTTTTTATAAATCCTTGCCTGTTGATCCTACTAACAAATTAAAAGTGTGTATTGATTTTAAGTTGCTGTCACATTTTGAAAACGGTGAGTTCAGCAAAAATGAATATGAATTCCTTAAAGTGGATTTTCCAATCACACCCATTATATACACTCTGCCTAAGGTCCACAAAGGACTAGATACCCCTTTGAAAGGTCGTCCTATTGTGAGTGGTATCGGTAGTCTCACCGAGAACATTTCTTCTTATGTGGATTTTTATATCAAACCATTTGTACCAATGTTGTCATCTTATGTAAGAGACTCTATGGATTTTATTGAATCACTATATAGTGTTGACTTTGCTGTTGATGATGTGCTTCTTGTTACTTTTGATGTTCAGAGTTTATATACTAACATCCCTCATACTGAAGGTTTATATGCTTTAGAACAATTTTTAACACAAAGACCTGTGGATGTAAAACCTAGTACCACATGTTTATTGGATTTAGCAAGTATTGTCTTAAGTAACAACTTTTTTCATTTTCAAGATGATTTTTATTTACAAGTGAAAGGCACTGCAATGGGTAGCAAAATGGCACCTAATTATGCTTGCTTGTATATGGGAATTTTTGAAGATAAGTTCATTCTAAATGAGTCAAATTCCTTTTTCTCTAAGATTTTGCTTTACAAGCGGTATATTGATGGCATTTTCATGATCACCAAGGCTACATCTGCAGAGACGTTGATGTTTTTGAATTATCTTAACTCAAGGACTGAGCATGTGAATTTCACTATGGAATGTGATCCAGTAAGCATTAATTTTCTTGATGTTCGAGTATACATATGTGACGGGATACTTCATACCGATCTGTACCGAAAACCAACGGATCGTAACACTATTTTAAGAGGCGATAGTTTCCATCCTAGACCTTTAATTAAGAGCTTACCTATCAGTCAATTTAAGCGAGTACGTAGAGTGTGCAGCACAGATGAATCTTATACTTATCAATCCAATGATTTAACTAAAAGATTCTTGTATCGTGGTTACCGTACAGAATGGATCGAAATTGCCAAAAAGAAATTCAACGAGACATCCCAATTACAGTTTTTTCGTATAAAACATAACAAAACGCAAGTTCTTAATGCTCCTATTTGCACAACAAAATACTCAGCATTGGGTGCGGAGTTTCGTAAAATTTTAAATAAACACTGGCATATTATTTCAAGTGATCCCAAATTATCAGGTGTTTTTAAAAACGGTCCGAAATTAGTCTTTAAACGTCAAAACAATCTTCGCGACTTGCTTGTAAAATCTGAATATCCTTAACGTAAAAAACAAGGTATTCCAACTGTTCCTCCAGGTAATTATAGGTGTGGTAATTGCCTTTACACACAAATGCAAATCGTTTAGTCATCCACGTACTGGTCGTGATATTCCGATACGGGGTACTATTACCTGTTCTTCCACTCATGTGATTTAGTTAATTCGTTGTCCATGTGGTCTTGCAAATGTGGGTAAAACATTTAGACAATTACGTACTCGTATCAGTGAACATCGTAGTAACATTAGAACTGGAGATATGCGTAGCCCCATAGCGGTTCATTTTAGACAAGCAGGCCACAATATTAGCGCTTTGCAGTATATTGGTATAGAAAAAGTAACAAAACCCTCGAGAGGAGGAAATTATGAGAATAAATTATTACAGAGGGAATGTTTTTGGATTTACACCTTAAGTACTTTGTCACCTTTAGGGTTGAATGAGGATTTTGATATTAAGCCATTTTTATAGTTTTTTTTTTCTACGTATGTGTGTATATATGTGTATGTATATGTGTGTGTGTGTATATGTGTATATTTCATTTTTTTTGTATATGTGTGTGTGTGTATGTGTGTATATATGTGTATATATATGTGTATTTTTTTTTTTTGTATATGTGTGTGTGTGTATGTGTGTATATATGTGTATGTATATGTGTATTTATTTATTTATTTATTTTTTTGGCATGAATTGTAACTCATATGACTTGTATTTGTCACGTTACTTGCATTTGCCATGAGACCTTTTGTGTGTGCCTAATTAAGGTAATCATCTGTGTCTATTTGAAGTTGACTTCAATCTACATGTGATATTGTGTGTGCCTAATTAAGGCAATTATCTGTATCTATTTAAAGTTGACTTCATACTACATGTATATTGAGCCTGATGAAGACCTGAGGGTCGAAACGTTGCTTTTTTTTTAATAATAAAACTTTTGGAGCAGTACTTTTCAGTGTGCGGACTTCACACTTCTTTATTTTGTTTATTTCACTTAGTTGTCCTGCACCTGAGCCCAATTTGGGTGTTTGGGATGTGTACACCAGCTTGATATTTTTTAACTATCTCTTTGAAGCCAAACATGGACTCATAGGGCCCTATTTTAACGATCTGAAACGCATGTGTCAAAGCGCAAAGCGCAAGTAACTTTGTGGGCGGATCCCGGCAATGTTGCTATTTTCCCGGCGGGATAAATTATTCTTGCGCCCAACGCAAGTTTAAAAGGGGTTGGTCTGAAGTAGCTTCATTATTCATAGGTGTGGTTTGGGCGTAACGTGAAATAAACCAATCAGAGCGTCATCCAACATACCCTTTAAGAGCAGGTGCGCATGTTGCATGGCGGATTGTTATTATTATGGCGCATTTACCAGGCGCGCTTCAGAATCGGTTCACAGCCGAGGAGATCGATGTTCTCGTCAGGGCCGTAAAAGAAAGAGAATTGACATTGTGGATGGGACAAACCCACCCAAATCAATAGAAAAAAAATATGAGAAAGCTCAACTTAACTGGTAAGTTAAAGAGTAAGGTTTTTAATGTACTTACATTATGGTAAAGGTGATTTTGCAGTCTTCAGATTTTTTTCCCCCTGGTTCTTGAGGACAAAATAATTTGTCAGATGTCCTTATATACATATGTGTCTTGAAACTATTGGGCAAACAGGTCTGATCCGTCATCACTACAATTTGCCTGAAAATTTTGGGTAAATGTGTAAGCTAGATTTATGCCTATTTTTTCATATCTTCATGGACACCACAATGATTTCCCTCGTGTGGTAATATATTTCCCTGTTATAATGTATGATTTGCAAAAATAAAAACTGCTGCATCTGTGTTGATGAGAGAATCAAAGTGTATGCGCCTTGTGCACCCGCTACATTATGGCCAAGCATGCACGCTTAAAATAGCATTATGAACAACGCGCAACGCGCCAGTGACTTTACACCAGGTTTTTTTTGGTCAGTGGCGGAATTGTTTTCTGGAACTGCAAAATAGCACTAGGGAATGTTTGTGCCGAAACACGCCTCATTTTTGCGCGGAACCGCCCAGCGAGCGCAAGTTCATTTCCTAGTTTACCGACGTGCGTCTGTGGAGGGAAAAGCCCGCTTTGCGCGGGTGCAAAATAGGAATGATACTTGCGTTAGTGAACAAAGTCATTTGCGCCGGGTGCAAGATAGGGCCCATAGAGGTAGTTGGGCTTTGCTGATTCACGGATTACCACAGCTACGTCCTGAACAAAGTTAATTGAATCTGCGATGAGACCCACCTCACGAAGTCAAGTGAATGGTTGGCACAGGGGATGAAGAGGGAATCTGGGCATGTTTTTTTAAGCCATGCATGAACACCCAAAAACCGTTCTGACATGTTAGAAGCTCCATTCGAAACAATATCCATGGAGATACCTCAATTGGGATGTACAGTATAAGAAATTCATCTTTGATGCACCTGAACAGGGTCTCTCTGAACAGGAATTCAGAGTGAATATCCAAGTTGTTAGAGAGTCCACTGGAGAAGAGCTTGCGGAACTCAAGTGCAGTTTTATTTGCAAAATGAAAAGACTTGACTAAACACAACGTGACTTGACTTTTAACCAACAGAACATTCACCAACAGAGGTTTACAGTGAACAATACAAAAAAAGAGACCGTGAAAACATCAGGTCAATATAAACACAGAGACTAATGACTAATGACTTATGACACCTGTGAAAATTATTAAACAATGAACCAATGATAGACTAGAACTGAGAAACCACATGACAAAATGAAAGACATGAAACATGAAAACCAAACCCAAACCAACGTGACACAAGTTCTCGTCCACATGAGCGTCAGTGAGAACTGCTCTGTTGTACTGGAGTCTGTGGTACCATCAGCTGTGACTCCACGGACTATTTATGGCACGGGATACAATTTTGCATTGAATAGCGCAGGCTTACAGTTAAATGACTTTATTTTTAGAGAGCCAGTTATCTCTCTTCTGAATCCACTGTGTCTCATTTGGAAGGTTATAGGTACCATCAAGCATCAGTACAATGCCATCCCAGGTGCTGTCACAATGGTATCACAATGAAGTTTAGACTTCTCATGCTCTTTGAATTTTTCTGTGGCTTTCCACCAGTTTGTAAAGCCTCTCTTGACAAAACTGCCTTCAAACCTTACACTATATTCATTAATGAGACGTTTCTCCATTGCCTTCACACGGCTGAAACATGCAACGCGATTACCTTCCTCAATATAATGTAGCCACTTTCATTTTTTTGAACCAGTTTGCATTAAATGAATGAGAAAAAGTCTCTTTTCCAAACTGCTTTCCAGGAAAAAATTAAGTTGGTTGATTGGTGTGGAGGGATTGCCTCGACTAAAACTACATTAACTCTAGCATTTTGTCCTGGTACTGCCGTGACGTCAGCTTAAATTGGCCCAAGGCAGATGTGGTGGTCGCTTCTGCTCTGCAAGTGCAAGTTTGCTTCCTCCTCCACCAGCTCGAAGCTCGATCTTTTTCAATTTTGTTTGGGATTCCCAAAAAAGTCAGAAATTCGTTTTTGCGACATTTGGACGGTCGTTGTTGTGTTACGCTTGACCTTCACTCACTATTGTCGCGATATGTATTGTGAAAAGCGCTATGCAAATAAATGTAAATTGAATTGAACTGTTTGTATTGGACAGCCAACATTTTAATACAATATACCCACATCTTTCAGCTACCCTGCAACATGTGTACATATTGCAACACATGTTACAACTGAGCACCATGACCGGGGACGTCTGCAAAAGTCCACAGGGCAGTTGCAACGTTGATTAAAACAGCATGTAGCAACTGTCCCTACATTGACAGCCATGATAAAACTTGCTATGTTAGCTTGACACAATAGCTTTGCCACATGCTATTGCTTTTAGAAGCTAAGAAAACACGGATTAAAATTGTATGACTTCACAATGCCTCACGCAAACAGTTTAGACAGTATGACAACAACAAAAACGGATCATACGCTACCTCTATAAATGCCATAGTATCATTGATGCCTTTAAGTAAAGTGAAAAATGCAGTTTTCATGTTAAGCAAATGTTAAGAAATCATGAAGACATGCTCATTATACATTTTAAGTTGTTTATTTTGTAAATGTAACTAATGAACAATAATAAAAAAAACTGAAATCATAAATACAAAACTATATTTTTTAATGTTACATATTAGCAAAACACTGCAAACAATAATTTTTAAAGTATAATTTCAAACTGCTATATATAGAGAGATATAGATTTTTCCATATCAAAATGACCATTCATGACCTCTAATGAAAACATTAGCCATTAAAGACATAATTGATAACTAATTGGTACAGCAAACAAGTGTCTCTGGAACTATTCTATATTTGATCATTTATAAATCAATGTATAATCGATTATGTAAGACTTGATTGTACTGCTCAGACAAAAGCTGAGATAAAAACCCCAGACAATAAAGCAATAAAACACACCCTGGAGAGAAGATCTCAAAGAAAGAGCACAGGACATCTCCTTTTCCAAACATTTCTCCTTCCTTATCCATGCTTTCTCCTCTCCCTCCTCCCTTTCCCTTGATTCAAGTCACAGAAAGTTCACTGAGAATATCTATATAGGCTACCACAATTGTATGTATCTTTTGAATCTATTGTTTATTCCCTTTCATGTTTGGTATAATTTTAAATGTATTTTGGTAAAATGATCTTAATTTCATTGCAGCCATTGGTAAAACTTGGGAGGATTCTGTTCTTCTTTTTATGTGGTGTCTCTTCAAGATATCTGAGAATCCTCTCCTCTACCCCAAAACCAGGTTTTTAGTTTTAGAAAATATTTACAAACTTTTGTTCTGGTCTGGGTAGGCTATTTTAGGGAGAGTAGCAGAGCAGTCTTTGGGAATCTGTAATCACACCCCATGCAGTCGGTGTCAGTACCCACGTTTCCATTACAGATTTGCGCAAAACTTTTGCGATATTTTCTAAATGACGTTAAAAAACTATTGCGAAATGACGCCGTTTTCGTTAACCGATGTTATGCGACTAAACCGTCCTTTTTTCCTCTCGTGATAAGTCTGTGATGAGGTTTAGTGTGTGTGTGTGGAAGGAAGAAGACAGGGTCGGCGTGACTGGGACTCTTACTTTTATTAACGCAGAATTCGGCAACTTCTAATCTTCTTCGCTGATTTTCACTTTTGTTGTCGAATGTTTCCCCACGAGCTCCCTTTACAGCTGTGGGCCGTCTATTTCACAACAATATCGTAAAAAAAAAAAACTCACTTGCGGCAACCTTCTCCCCCGTTCAACCGCTGCTCATGTGCATTTGTTATTATCGGAGCCGGCCAACTTTACTTGCGGAGCTATATACCGAGGTGGGTAATACATCATAGACATTATCATAGAACATTGACATGTACATTTTGTATTCTGTTATCAACCAGTAAAGCAGTTCGTGTTTCTCGCTCGTTCTCGTCTCGCTTCTCACGAGACTTCCTATTTTCATTTTGCCGGGATGGTAGTCCCCATGTTGCAAGGTTGGTTTTCCGCCTGGGAACGCTGGGGGGAGCTAGGAAAGTCACCAATATCACCAGAACAGGTTGTTTAACCATCCAAATGATTTCTAGACAGCTTTATTAAGTTAAAAAAGTTACCAAGTTCTGCTTTAAAACAAACAAAAATGGTAAACAAAAGTCGCGCCACATGCGCATTCACCGTAGCCTCGCTACAGCAATGAACATAAAACACTCCTCCCGCTGTAACAGCTTTCAGTTCACGTGAGACGACCACTCTTCCCACTGTAACAGCTTTCAGTTCATGTGTTGTGTACGAGTCATGAGTCCCGAGTCCTTCTCTTTATCCCGCTCTCTCGTTCCCGCCGGCTTTTATGCGGTCTTTGCCGGCTTTAGACATGATTTAGACGTTCATAAAAATTGAGTGTCCTTTCTCCAAACATGCAAATACCCATCTTCAGGTTCTGTTCACTATCTTTGAGAAGTGTTTTGAAGAAAGCATTGTAAACACAAACATGCAATGTAAAATCAGGAGGACCAGGCCCAATGCAGATGAGATGCTCAGGGGTGAGAATAACACATTGGCTGTCACGGTTCATAAATTCATTGTTTCCTTCTTGTCTCGTGTAGTTGTTGTTATGTGTGTGGGCGTGTGTGATTGTGGGCATGACGGCTCGTTCCACATCGCTGATCAATCTTCTCTCCAGTTGCATCCAATCCATTCACACATAATACTCTTTGTCAGATTGTTGTTTGGTGTTCTCGTTTGTGTGTGGTCCTGTTCCAGTCATCGTTGCAGTCTTGCGGTCTTGTTTCTGTCCTTGTTCCCGGCTTCTGTTTTGTGTCTGGATTATTCACTGTATTCATCACCATCACCTCTGCACTCTTCACCTGGATTCTCTGACCATCTAGTCCCTGCGTCACCAACGCAGCACAGACTGTACTTTTGTATCTGACCTAAATAAAAGAGTTTACTTGCATTATTGCTTCCGCTTCATTGATCATGACAGAACGATCTAACCAACAGATGGAAGCAGCGAGTAGTTTGTCGTCGTTGGAGGAATTCTGGAACTCCAGTATTAGACGCATGGACAACCAGGAAACAGGTCTTAACGACACGACTCGGGCTGTTCAAGCATTGGTGACGCAGGTGTCCGAGCTCACCCAGCAACTACAACATCTGCAAGCTCCCATTGCGCCACCCACACCGGCCGTTCCCCCCACACCACTGGAGAGTGTTCTTCAGTCGGAGCCCCGCCTACCAGTTCCACAGTCATATGTCGGTGAGCCAAACCTTTGCAGAGCATTTTTAACCCGTTGCTCTATGCATTTCTCACTGCTGCCCAGAACCTTTGGTAATGAACAGGCCAAGGTGGCTTTTGTGCTCATGCTTCTGACAGGGAAAGCAGTGCTTTGGGGGACGGCAGTGTGGGAGAACCAAGACCCATGCTGCGCCTCGTTCCAGGCACTCGCCGCTGAGATGAAGAGGGTGTTTGATCGAGTCTTCTCCGGGAGAGAGGCAGCTCGAATGCTCGCTGAACTCAAGCAAGGTGAAAGGTCGTATCGGAATCCTTGATTGAGTTCAGGACCCTGGCGGCAGAGTGCTAGTGGAACGAGGAGGCGCAGTGGGACATGTCCCTGCATGGGTTGGCTGACCGCGTCCAGAAGGAGATCTATGCCCTGGACCTCCCTACTTCGCTGAACGCTCTGGTGGACCTGGCCCTCCGAGTAGATGCACGCCTGACCAGGTCTGTTGGTAAGGAAACTAACCAGAAACAATCTATAAATTCTACCAAAAGAAACCAATTCTATGAGAAAATTCCTAAAAATGAAACAATCAACTATAAAAAGTTGTAAACCAAATTGACTGGTCTAACCTTCTAACCAGCAGAGAGACTGAGACTAGCTGCAGCACTTTTTTTCCTACTATTAGCGAGATAAGAGCAGCCTTTACAAGAAAGGTGAAACATAAGCATGGACAAAAGACCACCTTACCATAGTTAAATGACACACTCTGGCAACAAATGAAAGAGAGAGATTCTGCTTTAAAGAGGGCACTAAAACCAGGGCATAGTAGTGACCGGCTCACCTTTAAAACTCTCTGAAATAAAGTATTAAATAATTTAAGAAAGTCTAAAGCAGAGTTTTTTATCAGAATCATTAATGAAGCTCAGGGAAATGGGAAATTAATTTGGAGAAATCTTAATAAATTAACTGGTAGGAATAAAGAACAAAGGATAACGTCTCAGGTTACTATTGTAACCATAGTTCCCTGAGAAACAGGGAACGAGACGATGCGTCGAACGACACGGTGGGAACGCCTCTTGCGTGATTGCGTCTGAAGCATCTATGCCAACTAGTCCAATGGAATGAGAGAATGAGCGTCACGGGCGGGTGACGTCATGAACCAGGAAAGGATAAGAGCACTTCCGCTGCTCGCCGGCATTTAGCTTCGACAGTTGCCGAAGCAAGCCGATCGCAGGGACGCAGGAAGTATGGCAGGGGGACGCATCGTCTCGTTCCCTGTTTCTCAGGGAACTATGGTTACAATAGTAACCTGAGACGTTCCCTTTATCGAAAAAGGGAACTTCGAGATGCGTCGAACGACACGGTGGGAACGAGAATACCCAACCCGCCATAATTACAAGTACCTGAGTGTCAGTCTGTTGATCTAAGCACTCAGCACCTGAGAACCTGGGGCAGCATCCAGGTCCAGACTGTAAAATCTCACGAATGTGAGCGGAGAGGACCAGCCCGCCGCATCACAAACATCTTGAAGAGATACCCCCTGCAATATGGCTTTAGAAGCCGCCATACTCCTGGTCGAGTGGGCTCGGACCACCAAAGGACAAGGCTGGCCCGAGTACTCGTATGCCAGTGAAATAGCCTCGACTATCCACTTACTGACTGTCTGTTTTGAAGCAGGAAGACCTTTCTTAGGTGATCCAAAGCAAATCAGTAATTGGTCGGACTTTCTGAATGAGGATGTCCGATGTAAATATGTGTCCAATGCTCGCACTGGACACAACAGGTGCAGTCTTTCCTGGTCCGCAGTTGCAAATGGAGGAGGACAGAAAGCCTGCAGCACAATAGGCCTCGGAGTCAAGGTTGGAACCTTAGGGACGTATCCCTGTTTTGGGTATAGGAACGCCTTGACCATCCCCGGTGCAAATTCAAGGCAGGTGGGGGAGACCGAAAGAGCCTGAAGGTCGCCAACTCTCTTTAGGGACGAAATAGCTAGCAGAAAGATAGTCTTGAAAGTCAGGAACTTTTCTGAGACCGAATCTAAGGGCTCGAATGGGGCCCTAGACAGGCCTTCTAGAACTATAGTCAAATCCCAAGCTGGCACCTTAGTGCGGATTGCAGGCCTCAGCCTCAAAGTGCCACGAAGGAAACGTGTAATCAGGGGGTCTCGACCCAAAGATATACCTCCCACCATAGTAAGGTAAGCCGCAATGGCTGCCACGTAAACTTTTAGTGTGGAAGGACAAAGACCTGACACAAAGCGCTCCTGCAGGAACTCGAGTACTGTGTTGACAGAACAGTTAACTGGATCCCACTGGTGTCGGTGACACCATAGGAGAAACTCTCCATTTAAGCGCATAAAGTTTCCTCGTAGCCGGAGCTCTGGAGCTTAGGATGGTCTCAGCAGCCTCAGCTGAAAGACCAATATCTATAAGTTGGGCCCCCTCAGAGGCCAAACCCAAAGATTCCATATCTCTGGCTGAGGGTGAAATATTGTGCCCCCGGCCTAAGACAGAAGGTCCCTCCTCAAAGGGATCTCCAATGGAGGCCCGTCTAGCAGAAGGATCAGGTCCGCAAACCAGATCCGACTTGGCCAGCGTGGTGCTACTAGCAGTAGGCTTATTCCATACCGACGGACCCGCTCCAGAACTCCTGGGAGCAGAGCAACAGGGGGAAAGGCGTACAGACGTAGCCTCGGCCACGTCTGCACCATGGCGTCCAGCCCCAGGGGGGCTGGGTGCGTCAGAGAATACCAGAGAGGACAGTGCGTCGTGTTCTGAGACGCGAACAGATCCACCTCTGCCTGACCATATGCCTCCCAGATTTTCTCCACCGCCTCGGGGTGGAGTCTCCAATCCCCTGGCCTCAGCTCCTGCCTCGACAGGATGTCTGCTCCTATATTCTGGTCCCCAGGAATATACACTGCCCTCAGGGAGAGTACCTTCCCCAGAGACCACAGGAGGATCTGGTGCGCCAGTTTGCAAAGCGGACGCGAGCGCAGACCCCCCTGGCGGTTCAGATAAGAGACCACTGATGTGTTGTCTGTTCGAACGAGCACATGATGGCCTCTTAGGTCCGGAAGGAAATGTCTCAACGCATTGAAGACGGCCATCATCTCCAGGCAATTTATGTGCCACGAAAGATGATGGCTTTTCCACAGACCCTGAACCGAGCGGCCTTCCATTACCGCTCCCCAGCCGGTGAGGGAAGCATCTGTCGAGATCACAACTCGATGGCAAAGAGCTCCCAACACCGGACCCTGGGTTAAGAACCAGTGTTTACTACATATAACTAAGGCACGAAAGCATCGCCGCGTGACCTTGATATGCAAGTGGGTTTCCCCTCGGGGAGAACCCTCTGGTCCTGAGCCAGCACTGTAAAGGTCTCATATACAGCATGCCAAAAGGAATTCCGTTGGACACTGCTGCCAGTAGACCCAACAGTCTCTCGAACTGTTTACAATGCGTGACTGGTTTTGGGTTAAGAACCAGTGTTTACTACATATAACTAAGGCACGAAAGCATCGCCGCGTGACCTTGATATGCAAAGTGGGTTTCCCCTCGGGGAGAACCCTCTGGTCCTGAGCCAGCGCTGTAAAGGTCTCATGTACAGCATGCCAAAAGGAATTCCGTTGGACGCTGCTGCAACAAGACACGACAGTCTCTTGAACTGTTTTACAGTGCGTGACTGGCCTAGCCTCAGCTCTTCTGTGGCTGTTAGGATACTAAATCCCGTACCACACCAAGGAAAGTGGTTCTCAATACTGGAGAAAGCACACTCTTCTTGGTATTGAGCCTCAACCCCAACATCTGCATATGAGCGAGAACGACACCTCGGTGCCGAACCGCCAACTGCTCTGATTCCGCTAGAATCAGCCAGTCGTCGATATAATTCAGAATGCGAACGGGTGACAAAGCTAGGCCGAAAGGAAGAACCCGATATTGGTATTCTTTGCCCCTGAAAGAAAACCATAGGAACTTCCTGTGCTGAGGGAGGATGGAGATATGGAAGAATGCATCCTTTAGATCTATCGTGACAAACCAGTCCTCGGATCTGATTTGGGTCACGATCTGTTTGAGGGTCAGCTATCTTGAACTTTAGTTTCCGAACTGACCGAATTAACAGGCGAAGATCTAAAAAGGAACGCAACCCTCCATCCTTTTTTGGAACAATAAAATAATGGCTGTAAAAACCCGACTCTCTGACGGGTGAGTACACCTGTTCTATAGCTTCTTTTGCTAACAGGGCCTTTACTTCTTGTTCCATTACCAGAGCCTGCTCGGGATGCACCACTGTGGGCAGCACCCCGCTGTAATGAGGAGGACGAGAGCCAAACTGGATTCTGTATCCTCTCTCTACAATCTGCAGGACCCAATGAGAAATATTCGGCAGAAGCTTCCACGCTGCCAAAAAATTTACTAAGGGAACCAGCCTCTCGAGGCTGGTCTCTGGTGTTACTGAGAGAGCCAAATCTGGAGCCTGAAACATAATGGCAGGAACTACCTGACCTGACTACTCAAAAGCCCCCCTCAGAGGGCGCGAAACCAATGCTGTGCCGCAGCATAGCATCAGCGACTCGCTGGAGACCGCTGCGCCCTGAAGCACCGGAGGTGGCAGGGTTGGCAGGAGGGTCTCGTGAGGACCCCGAAATGGAACGGGCACCGTGTAATGAGGTGTACACCACTCCACTTCGGTCGGGGCTGTCCTCACTTTCTGTGCACATAATATGATGAACTAGACGGCTGGAGCTGCTCACGCCCAGCAGCCCCAGGGGGCTGGACACAGCGAGGGAGAAACCTTATTATATATATTTTTTATATATATATATATATATATATATAATGCATCACCTAACAACGAACGCATGGAATGCGTCGCCGAAGAGACGCGAAGGCTCAAATTTCACTATATCCAGAACCCCAGCAGATCGGCCTGATAAGCCTGGAGCATTATACTATAGTTTTCTATAAACATTCTCCAGCTGACCTGCTGCCGTATAAGCTTTACCCATAAAACCAAAGTAGCTATAATTAAACCTACGCGCTGCCTCGGCAAACGCGAGATCCCAGCCACAGAATCTTATTTTGCAAAGTACACTCGAAATCTAAGCGGTGCCTCGGCAAACGCGAGATCCGAGCTAGATTCTGATTACAACATTGAACCTACGCGCTGCCTCGGCAAACGCGAGATTCTTTAGTGATAGGTTTATTGAGCAAAGCAGAGGCTTTAAATGACGATGCTGGACCAGGTGAAAACAGCATTTTTCTATTTTTTTTTTTTTTCCAGCCTGGGGCATTATATCATAAACGTAATCTTTCAACCCTTGAATAAATCTTTAACACGAGGGCTGAAAGTAGTAATAAAATACGGTTTATCCCACAATTTAAATATTCAGTGTGTAAATCAGGGAAAAGGGAAGCCTCGTGGTGGAGATAATGTGATAGATGTAGGAAACGCTCGATAAGTTTTTAGGAGCGTCCCTAATCTCAGCTGGCCATTAAATATTTAATTTATTAACAGCACGGGACAAAACCTCCACCAGTTCATCATATACTGGGGAAATAGATGGCGAATCTAATTCAACAGTGTGTGTGCTTGCTTTCACTTTCAATATTCTAAAACATTTAACCTCCTCGGAGGAGAATATGAAGGAAAAAGGGCTCTCTCTCCCCGAGCGGAAGAAACCGCAGAGCGTGCTTCCGACACCGGGGAGATAGAGCTGGATCTTCCGGGTAAGGAAGGAAAAAAGGCCCACGGACCCGTTTCAAACCCCTCCAAAAGATCCATCTGCGATCCCCAGGAATGCATTCCCCACGCTGCCTCGGCAAACGCGGGTCCTGGGAATCGCAAGCCTGTCACTATCATACAGAGTGACAGGCGAGAGCAGAGCATACTATTTCACAGAGTTGGAACTCAGCCCCCACCTTTTTTTCTTTCAAGGGCTGAGAAGTATGCTCTACCCCAAACAAATTAAACAAAACTCGTGTGTGTCCCCACCCGTTTAAATAAACGCGGGCAGGGAGAAACACACTGTTTGTAATTTGTTTCGCCATAACGTTTCCATACAATATTGCAACAGACAACAATAAATAGACAGAGACAGTTTTGACACAGATCGCTTGCTGAGGCAACAGAAGCTAAATGCCGGCGAGCAGCGGAAGTGCTCTTATCCTTTCCTGGTTCATGACGTCACCCGCCCGTGACGCTCATTCTCTCATTCCATTGGACTAGTTGGCATAGATGCTTCAGACGCAATCACGCAAGAGGCGTTCCCACCGTGTCGTTCGACGCATCTCGAAGTTCCCTTTTTCGATAAAGGGAACTTTATTTGAACTCAAAGTGAATGCAAGATAACGATTTGATAGCAAGTGCATTTAATGATTTCTTTATAAATTCAGTTAGTGAGCTGGCTCAAGGTATCCCAACTGAAACTATACCATCTATCCCCATTGATAAAGTTAAACCTATTTTTTTTTTTTAAATTAAAGGAAATATCGGAATGAGAGGTTATTGAAATTATAAACTCACTAAGGAATTCAAAAGCAAAGGATTCATATGGCTTGGATACCGCATTTTTAAAATCACACAAGGACACACTTGCTTGCCCCCATTGCACATCTGATCAATCTGTCAGTTAGGCAAAGTACTTTTCCAATCTCTTGGAAAACAACAGTTATATCACTGATCTACAAGTCAGGTGATAAAACAATGGTGTCAAATTATAGACACTGATAGTATTCTATCAGTGATGTCCAAGGTAACAGAAAAATGGGTAGCAGAACAGCTGAAAACCCATCTAAACCTGGGCCACACCCCTTTACACCCAATGCAATTTGGATTTCGCACAAATCACTCTACAGATTTGCATCTTAACATTAATAAAACAGTCTGTATGTTCTTTTCCATGAAATCCACAGGTGCACAGGAGGCTGAGGTTTTTATTGAAGGAGAAAAACTTATGGTTGTGTCTGAATTTAAATACCTAGGCATTATTTTAGATTCTAACTTAAAGGTACTCTATGTAGCTTTTCTTCTAAAATGAATCCTTTTTTTATTGCCTGTGTGTGAAGGGGTTGTAATCACACATTACAATGATACACTTGTCGGGTTTTGCTATTACCTCTGAAGGCCAATATTCATATTTATATGTGAAGTCTCCGGGTCGGATTTACCGCGAAATCCAACGGATGTGACGTGCATGCGCGCTCCCGAGCCTCTCTCCTTATATACAGTCTATTGTAGACGGTCAGGGAGTTACGTCCGGTTTAAGGCGCACGTTTTTTGGCTTATATCTCGGTCAATCTTTGATCAATATTCCCAAGACTCTAATCATTCGTAGTGCTGGACGGGGCCTTTCGAACGAGCCCACCCCCGAGGTCCAACTCGCCCGGCTCCCCAAATTATAGCCGTTCGAAATCGGGGGTCCCAGCGAACGGCGATCCGGTAGGGGGCATCCCCGAGGCCCACCACTCTAGCGTTCGGGCAAGGGTCCCCCTGGGACCTCCTCCCCCGAATTTGAGCTCTCTGGGTCTTTGCGTTCCAGAGATACGGGCGATTTTCTTCTGAGATCGTGATGTCACCGCAACCGCAATTTTGCAGCGCGCCCGATGGTTTTCTGCTAATATCTCTGCGAAAACACCACCAAAAACTATGGAACTTATATGGTTCTTTTCAGCTCGACTAGATGGTCCCAACGAGCTCAGTGCTCGCCGAATCCGTCTGGTATTCGCCGAGATATTTGCGTAATAGACGGTATTGTCTATTAGTTCGAGCACGAGCGCTCTTGTAAAAATTGGTTGCAATCTGAAACATCACTGTCAAGTTTTTGTGTGTTTTTCTGAAAGATCACAGCTCTGCTCAGACTTGAAAACTGCTTTATCTCCAATGAACGCAAAGGACAACTCAAATCTGTTCACTTTAAGGTTTTTTATTTCCTTGAAGATAGTTTGATAAATCAGGGATGAACAGAATAGGTTGATAACCTTTAAAATACACAAATCAAAAACATGAATTAGTTACAAATAAATCACAATACCACTTTTTCAAAGTAATAATAAATACATATGACTGAATCCTCAAACCAAACCAAACAATGTCATTCAGATTAACCTGGGATCTCTAATCATTAAAATACCAATCCCATAATCAAACTTATACACACATGCTTAGAGTGGTTATCAACTGTTAAGTTCTATTAAGTATAGTAAAGTTTTCACTATTTAATTTAAATTGCACATTACAACCAAGCAAAAAGTCATATAGAAGCCTGAATTCAACACAATCAAACACATTCTGTCCTACCAGTTGCGTCTTTGGATGATCAGGAGCTGTGATCATAGAATCTTTTCTCAGGAACAGGTGAGAGAGTCAACTGAGCTTTCCCCAAACATTTCAATGCCATGCTCTCTCTGTGGGTGCGCAGGCAAATATAGTCCCAAAAACTACTTCCACAAAAGTTGGTTCCACCAACTTTTGTTGCATGGTTGCCCCCTGCAGTTTGGGAGTGCTCTGAGTATCCTGGGTGAATAAGCTTGGAGTTTTCAGTACAATTCAAGCAAAGTAACCATGAATTGACACAACACCTCCCACTTGACCTCCTGGTTCTTCAACCCAAGGAGGTCACACCAGAACTGTGATGTGTCGGATTTAGTTACTCCATTTTGGATCCTGTTGCTACTGCTACTCTTCAACTGGAAGCAGGACAACTATCTGTCTGACATCCCTGTGAAGAACTGTTGCTGGTATCTTGGTTGAGTGTTTTTTCATCTTTTTAGTGGGCTTCACAATTGCGACTGGGTAGCTGGGGAAGGATCGGAGATATACATCCCTCACAATTCCCTTCCTATCAGTGTTGGCATCAATGACCCTGGCAAGCCTGAACTGACCTCTCAAGGCGTTCTGGTCAGCCAGCCAGACGACATCTCCAACTGCCACATTCCTGTGAGCCGTGTGCCACTTGGTCCGGACAAACAGGTTTGGTCCGGCTAATTGGCTCCATTTCTTCCAGAACCGGTCAACTTCTGTTTGGATGGTTCTTAATCTCTTGTAAGAGTAGCCTTCAAAATCAAAGGTCCCTGGATCTCCTCTGGGTCCAGCTCTTCCTAGCAGAAGTGAATTTGGGCTAATGTATTCTACACAGTCCTCCCGGCTCTGAGTCCTGGCATCAATAGGTCGTTCATTTGCAAGGTTGGAAGCCATATAAAGGAATGTTTGAAACTCACCCCACGTGAAGACTCCATCACCCCCCAGATTGTGCAAAGCTCGCTTTATAATCCGGACAGCAGCCTCAGCAGCTCCGTTTCTGTGAGGTGAGTCTGCTGGATGGATCTTCCAGCTCCATTCTGTGCCATGCTTGGAGACTTCATCTTCAAGTTTTGATTTCTCCAGTCGGTCCAGAAACATGTAGAGCTCTTTGAGGGCAGGTCTGGCTCCGACGAAGTTCTTCCCAGGATCCGACCACAATTTCCTCGGATGTCCTCTCAGTGCCGTAAATCTTTGGTAGGCTAGAAGAAAGCCTTCAGCTGACTGGTCACTGACGAGGTCTGTGTGCATAGCTCTGGACGCCATACAACAGAAGACGATTCCCCACACTTTGAGTTTCACTTTCTTTCTCACCTCATCTTTCACTTCGTAAGGTCCAAATAAGTCCACTGTTGTGTACTCAAATGGATTGGCTGGTGTTATTCGCTCCGATGGAAGGTCACTCATGATCTGTTGGCATCTTTGGGCCTTAAGCCTCCTGCATGTCACACAGTTATCAACGATCTTCTGAGCTAGTTTCCGGCCTCTTACCACCCATGCTTTTTTTCTCATCCGGAGGAGTGTGCCTGCAATTTCTTCATGATTTGCCTTATGGGCTTCTTGAGCTAGAAGAGTGGATACCCATGATGTGCATGGCAAGACTGGTACTGCAGTTTTTTCTTCATTAAAGATTTGGAATCTTCCTCCACAGAGCAAAAGTCCAGTGCTTTCCTCCCTAACCACAGCAAGCCTGCTGAGTGTGGTGTCTGGCAATGCTACCTCCATTTGAGCCGCAAGGAAGAGATCCCTGAGCGCATCCTCACACTCCATGATGGTAAGTGTAGTTTCTTTGACTCTGGACTTGATCTCAAGAGCTGAAGGAATCTCCTTCCTCTTTGGCTTGCTTGTGGTTGAGGTCTTGGCCAGCATTTCTTTCCACTTTGTGGCAGCTCTCCACACCCAGGCAATGACTCTTATCAACCTGGTTAAACTGCTGAACTTACTGATGTTGAGGATTTTCCTCACTGAAGAACCAGAAGGTGGCCTCCGGACTTGGATTTGGTGCCCTTTCCCAGTAGGGCTGCTTTGCAGGTCGTCCTTGTTTTGGTTAGAGGTTGGGGACATTGGCATCGCAGTGGCAGGTGGAGCATGTTGTTTTTTTTCCACCTGTGCTCGGGTCAGTGCTGCTGTAAAACATTTCCTTTGGAGCTTGTTAATACCTTCTTTAGCATCTGCAGCGACATCTTTGGCTGACTTTGTCGGCCACTCCTCCACAGGTCGTTTCAGAAACTCTGGGCCATTTTGCCACACAGAGTTCTCTTTGAGGTCTTCTGGGGTTGCTCCTCTTGTTGTGAGGTCAGCAATGTTTTGCTCACCTGGAATCCATCTCCAGTCTTCAACTGATGTGGACTTCTGGATCTCTCCCACTCTGTTTGCAAAAAAGGTCTGGTACCCGTAACTGTCCCTTTGGATTGCACCTAGCACAGTTTGACTGTCCAGCAGATGGAGCCAACGTTCAACCTGCATCCGACTGTGCCTTTCAATGTATTTTCTGAGTCTCGCGGCAAACACAGCACCACAGACCTCAGCCTTCACTGCTTCTCCCTTTTGGTCAAGTGGTGTGAGCTTGGCTTTGGACTCAACAAGCCGGACCAGGATGCCTTGCTCGGTCTCCCACCTGAAGTATGCAACAGCTCCATAGCTCTGGTCGCTACCATCTGAGAATGTTATTCCCCAGGGTTCTCCAATCCTTCTGACTGGTGTGAGGCTTCTATGGAAGGTAATTTGGTTGAGGCGTGTGTAGTCCTCAAACAGGTGGATGGCTTCTTCTCTAAGTCTTTCAGACAGAGGTGTGTCCTATGTGTCTTGTGTTAGAGTTTTGCCTCCAGCTTCTTGAAATGCTTTTCTGACCAGAATGGCTCCTTTCTGTTTGGCAGGTGTTGCAAGGCCTATTGGGTCATATAAACTAGCTACTTGGCTAAGCAGTTGTCTTCTAGTCAATGGGTTTGGAGTTTTTCTTCTAACCTCTTCTTCGACGAGATTTTGGCTCATTCTCATCTTCTTTTTTCTCTTTGAGAAGTTTATCGAGGTCATGAGGTACAGTTTGTCTGATTCGACCAGGTAACCAACTCCAAGGGCTTTGTTGTCTCCTTCTCTCATTTGGTTGGGGAGAATGAAGACTTCATCTGATGATGCTGGATGTTCTGATGTAGACGTCTGCCTCCCACTTTGGCCTGATCGGACCCACGGCTTGAGGAAGAATCCACCTGCCTTCAGAATTTCTTCGACTTTTTTGGTGGTTCCGTCTAGCTTTTCCAGGTCATTATGGGATGTCAGAATGTCATCTACATAGGAATCCTCCTCAAGGATTCTCCGTTCCTCCTCCAGATGAGTGAACATGGGCAGCCTTGCTGTTTCTCTCATGGCCAGTTGTGCGATGCACCCTGCTGGTCGATCGCCAATGTTGACCCTGGTGATGGCATATTCCTCAATTTCTTCATCTTCACTGTTTCTCCAGAGAAACCTATGGAGGTGCATCTCCAGGTCTTCAAGCCACACAGAATTGTACATCTTTTTGATGTCGCCGAGGGCAGCATGGACTCCTCTCCTGAACCTTAGTAGCACTGCTCGAATGGGATTAAGTACATCAGGCCCTTTCAGGAGAAGGTCATTCATGCTGATCCCTCTAAACTTCTGGCTGCTGTTCCATACCAGTCTGACAGGTGTTGTTACAGAGTGTGGGTTTGGCGCCACCAAGTGACTGACGTACCATACTGGTCCTTTCCATTCAGCAATGGTCTCTCTAGTGAGTTTCTTTGCTGCTTTCCTTTCCACCATCTCATGAACTTGAGTTGTGTACGCTCTACGCCACTCTGGTTCTTTCTTGAGCTGTTTCTCCGTCCTCAGAAACGTGGCTTCCACTGCGCTTCTGTTGTTGGGTAGGGAACTCGGATGTTCAATCCAGGGGTATTTTGTGTCCCAGTGAGGCTCCTGACTATGCGCATCCGACTTCACATAGCTGAGGCCTCGCCTGATCACCTCAAGCTCTCTCTCTTCACTCAGATTCATGTCTTTGCCTCCTGGCTGACAGTTACCACACCGGCATCCTCCACACATGGGTTCGCAGGCCGCACCAATGCTATCCCACTTCCACCATTCCAAGAACTCCCTTCCAATAACAGTGGTTCTAGTTTCAGCTCTAGATTCTTGCATCTCATCAATTTCTTTGTACTTCACTGCTGTGGTTCTCATTGATCGTGCGAAGTGAGTTTCAGAATTGTGCAGGGCCATACCCACTACTTCACAGAGGTCCGGATGCGCTCCGCCAACGGTTCTTCCTAAAGGGCCTTCCCACAGGACAAGATCTCCTACCACCTTTACTCTCTGTGGAGCAAGTCTTCCTTCACGGTGGCTTATGAGAAGCTCAACATGTTTTGGTCTGTGCAGATCTTCCAGGTTGATGTCAGGAAAGAACTTCTTGAGTTGCTCTGGTTTGATTACTCTGTGAACTCTTGCAATTTCATCCAACCCATAACAGATCAGCTCATGAGCTCTCTCTGTACCTCTAGGTGTCTTGACTCTTACCCTGAGTAAGTATCTTTTGGTCTTTACCTTCATGGCCATGCCTCCAACTCCATGGACGACAAGCGTGATCTTTTCACTTTGAAGCTTTAGTCTCCTGGCAGCTGTATGAGTGATGTAGTTGGTATCTGATGCTAAGTCAATGAGAGTTCCAATTTTCTGTCCTGCGTTGGTGGTTACTTCGAGAAGCATAAGAATAACTGGTAACTCACGTGTGCTTGAATCCATCACTCCAGGAAGGTTTCTCCCAGTGCAGTGTGATTTTGCAGCCATGTTGGTGAAGGCTCTCCTGACTTTTTCTGCGATGTCCGGGGTAAGCTCAGACATCAATTTCTCTTGCTCCTCTGTGAATGTTTGCCTCCTGGTGCTGTGATTTCCCACTTTCACAGGTTCTTTCACCTTGAATCCTCCTTTCAGGCAGAGAAAGAAATGATGATCTGAAGAGCTTCTGCTTCTGCAGTCTCTGTTCCTGCATAGGTAAATGTCTGTACATTCATCATCCTTTGCATGACATCTGAGGCATTTTCTGCATGCTCCCAGCCTTTCGATAGCTTTCAGCTTCTCACCAGGTTTCAGTTCTTTAAACTGCTTACAAAAGAAGATCTTCTCACGATGCTTCTCTTCTCCACAGACAACACATCCTCCTTTCCTCGTGGACTTTGTGGAGGCATACCTTTTTTCCAGGTATGTAGCTTTCTTTTCAGGTCTTTCACTCACACTCAATTGGTCTAGTTTTTCTAGAATGTCCTCTTGTGTCTTCAAGAATGTTAGAAGGATGTCGAAGTGATTGTCAGGTGTGACTCCATTTCTTGGATTGACCATGAATGCCAGCCAGTCCCTCTTTATATTATCTGGGAGCTTGCTCTCTATGGATCTGATCACAAGGGGATTCTTTATGGCTCCCGTGCTTTCGAGCCCTGTAAGGTCATTCAGGGCCTTTTCCACAGCCTGAATTAGGTCAATTACCTTTCTTGGCTGGTGTGACTTTAAAGGAGGGATCCTCTCTAGGTCCTCAATTATCTCCAAAGCAATCATTGGCTTGTTTCCATACCTGTTTTGAAGTACTCTAAATATGTCTTCAGCACTGTTGTATGTTGACAAGCTCAGGTCTCTACATATCCTCTCGTCCACACTGTCAAGGAGTTGGAACTTCTTCACTTCCACTGACCCAGTCGGCTCTCCCTGCTTTTGCAGACTTTCCCAGTCTCTTCTCCATCTATGGAAATTCCTCCTAATCCCAGTGAATTTAGGTAGACTGGTTGGCTTTATTCTCACCACTGGTTGTGGAACTGCTGTTGGTTGAGGCTGTTGGTCTGGACCTCTTTCCTCTTCTGCAATTTTTTGTGCGGTGAGGAATTCTGCTCTTCTGGCCTCAAGTTTGCTCCCAAATACTCTCAGGTCTTTTAATCTGCCTTTCAGGTCTGCTGTCTGATCATGTGGGATCCATTTTTCCCAGTCTTTCAGGCTTATAGTTGCATCCTGGATTAGCCTCCTCGCTCTTTCCAGCTGTAGTTCATAGCCGTCTCTATTGATAGCAGTGATGGGGCTTGCTTGGGCTCTGTCACAGGCTTCTTCCGCTTCTTGGATTGCAAAGTCTATCTCCTCTTTACCATATCTTTGCCAGAGGTTGGATTGGACTGCCTCACGGATGTCCCCCAGCCTCACGTCGCACTCTTCCATTGTCCTTTCAATCTCAGCCTGCTGGTGCTTATCGAGCTTGACTTCTTCATCCTCCTCAGTTCCCGCTTCAACCAGTAGGCCATCCCTGTAGTCATCATTTGCATCGCTGACATGCCTTGCCAAGGAACTAAGTTTGCTGAACTCCTCTTGAAGTTCCTCTTTAATCATCTCATTTGCAGCTTTGCTCAGGTAGTTTGCTTGCTTGGTGAAAGCAGATTTAGCTAAGGTCCGCTCTTGCTTCAGTTGCTTGACTGTTTTCTCAAGAGTTTCCTTTGCCATGGTGAAGAGTTTTCCAGTCAATTCTTCCTTTGCGTTGACAGCTTGATTTCAGGCCTTTTATCCTTTTTCTCACTGCCACGCTGGTTATCAACTGTCAAGTTTTGTGTGTTTTTCTGAAAGATCACAGCTCTGCTCAGACTTGAAAACTGCTTTATCTCCAATGAACGCAAAGGACAACTCAAATCTGTTCACTTTAAGGTTTTTTATTTCCTTGAAGATAGTTTGATAAATCAGGGATGAACAGAATAGGTTGATAACCTTTAAAATACACAAATCAAAAACATGAATTAGTTACAAATAAATCACAATACCACTTTTTCAAAGTAATAATAAATACATATGACTGAATCCTCAAACCAAACCAAACAATGTCATTCAGATTAACCTGGGATCTCTAATCATTAAAATACCAATCCCATAATCAAACTTATACACATGCTTAGAGTGGTTATCAACTGTTAAGTTCTATTAAGTATAGTAAAGTTTTCACTATTTAATTTAAATTGCACATTACAACCAAGCAAAAAGTCATATAGAAGCCTGAACTCAACACAATCAAACACATTCTGTCCTACCAGTTGCGTCTTTGGATGATCAGGAGCTGTGATCATAGAATCTTTTCTCAGGAACAGGTGAGAGAGTCAACTGAGCTTTCCCCAAACATTTCAATGCCATGCTCTCTCTGTGGGTGCGCAGGCAAATATAGTCCCAAAAACTACTTCCACAAAAGTTGGTTCCACCAACTTTTGTTGCATGGTTGCCCCCTCAGTTTGGGAGTGCTCTGAGTATCCTGGGTGAATAAGCTTGGAGTTTTCAGTACAATTCAAGCAAAGTAACCATGAATTGACACAACAATCACCGCTAGAGGCCGCTAAAAGTTACATAGAGCACCTTTAACTTTTAAAAAGCATGTTAAAAAGGTGGCTAATACCATCAGATATAATCTGGCTAACTTTAGACACATAAGGCCATATCTAACCACAGAGACGGCCAAACTTTTTATGGATGCCATGATTTTTTCTCACATATCATACTGTTTCACACGTTGGTCCCAAGCAAACATTACAACTCTTAAAGGGTTAGTTCACCCAAAAATGAAAATTCTATCATAGTTTACTTACCCTCAAGTTGTTCCAAACCTCTATGTGTTTATTTGTTCTGCTGAACATAAAGGAAGATATCTGGAAGAAAACAGATTTCATTCCCCATTGACTACCATAGTATGTATTTTTTCCTACTATGGTAGTCAATGGGGAATGAGATCTGTTTTCTTCCAAATATCTTCCTTTGTGTTCAGCAGAACAAATAAACACATAGAGGTTTGGAACAACTTGAGGGTAAGTAAACTATGATAGAATTTTCATTTTTGGGTGAACTAACCCTTTAAACCAATGGAAACCCTTTATAAACAAACTTTAAAAGATATTAGATCAAAAACCAATCAATTATCACCACTGCCATATCACTACTAAATACAATAGTGATATGGCAGTTTCTTATACTATCTAGATGCCTGCCTCATTTTTTAAATATTACACGGGCTTGCACCTCCACCACTGGGTGAATTTATACAACGGAAGAACAGCAGTGGCAGGGCAACTAGGGCAGCCACCAGGGGAGACTGTGTTGTACCATTTAGACGTAGTAAGTTTGGCCAAACAGTCTTCTCAGTACGGGCCGCAAATTATTGGAACTGTCTCCCTACTGAACTCAGAGAAAGCACCAGCTATCTATCCTTTAAATTCACATTAAAGAGATGGATTAAAAATAATCAGCACTGCAATCACCAATAGTTGGTTTACCTTATCTCAAGTACTGCCCTTCTTTGTACTGTACTTATTTAACTAATCTATTTGCTTCTTTCTCTTTTATCTTCTTTTTTCTTCTTTCTTAATTGTTTCTATTTTTCATTTATTCTTTTTTTATTAATGTAATATGATTATGTGTTGACCTGCCAAGGGACTACAGATGAAAATTAGCTTTTCTGCTAACTCTGGCGCATTTACATTTTGAGTGTAAACAAAAAATGTCAATTGATGTGCATTGTCCCTTTTAAATAAATAAATAAAATAAAAAAACCAGGGTGGAACGTTGGAGACTGCCTAGTCGGTCTCTGGAGGGTGCCGAGAGTCAGCGGTCCAGCGGCGGGGATGTTGTCAGCCCTGTCTACGATCACGAACCCATGCAGTTTGGGCGAGTTTGGCTTTCCCAGGAGGAGAAGGAAAGGCGGAGATCCCAAGGGCTCTGCCTGTATTGCGGAGCTGCGGGTCATTATGCCTATAACTGCCCAGTAAAAGGCCCAGTCCGGCAGTAAGTATGAGGCTACTGTCGGGTGGGATCTCCACTGCGAAGACCTCATCAACATCTACGCTCCTCCCGGTAAGACTAAGATGGTCAATCAACTATAACGACTGTCATGCACTGGTGGACTCTGGGGCCGAAGGTATTTTATGGACCATTCTTTTGCACGCAGATTTCAAGTTCCTGTTTTACCACTCTCACACAAGATAGCAGTTCATGCACTCAATGGCCAAGACCTACCCACCATTTCTCTCATCACCGGACCCATCACGCTAATTACATCTGGCAATCATTCTGAAACCATTTTATTTATTGGACTCCCCTCTTGCACCTATTGTTCTTGGACATCTCTGGCTCATCAATCACAACCCGAAAATAGACTGGCAGCAGTGAGCAGTATTGGAGTGGAGCAGTAAATGTCATCAGTCCTGTCTTGTGTTTGCATGTTCGTCTGCTTTTTGTCTCTGTCTTTCAAGAATATTCCTCTCCGATCCGTCTCTAATAAACTTGCTCCTAAATGTATCACCATTTTGTCACCAAAATCATTAGTCCGGTGGCAGTCCGCCTCAACCTCCCTCCGGTGTACAGGAGGGTTCATCCCATCTTTCATGTGTCCAAAATAAAACCCTTGTTTTGTTCTCATATTAATCCACCAGTCCTGGTTCCCATTTACACATAAATACTCATTGCATTCTCCTCTCTTTGTCAGATAGTTGTATGGTGTTCTCGTTTGTGTCTGGTCCTGTTCCAGTCATCATTGCGGTCTTGTTCCTGTCCTTGTTCCCGGCTTCTCTTTCGTGTCTGGATTATTCACCGTATTCATCACCGTCACCTCTGCACTTTTCACCTGGATTTTCTGACCATCTAATCCTTGCGTCACCAACACAGCAGAGACTGTACTTTTGTATCTGACCTAAATAAAAGAGTTTACTTGCATTATTGCTTCCACTTCATCGATCATGATAGTGGCTGTACTAAAAAAAGTTCAGAAGGTGAACAGAACGCAAACAAATGTAGGTGGATACTATTGCATTTAAGAGATCAAGTTCAACATCTACATATTAAAAAACACCAACACGTATCGGCTCAAGCAGGCTTTCATCAGGGTCACATTGCCTGTGTTGACCTTATAGAGCACTTTAAACAGGTCAATGGAGAATTTAGTTTGTCACAATCAGAGGTTCCCTTTTGAACGGTCACTTCGTATTGCGTAGCTATACGCAGTGGGGGGAACTCCTTTTCCTCGATTTACTGAAGCCTTTATGTAAAGCGCATTTGCAGCTGCACAGCAGAACATGAGCGTCCGGCTCGCTCATAGGCTGCGCAGCGGCAACTGCATATCCAATGGCGTGGGCCCCTTGGCGGGCTCTGACGTGTATGACGCAGAGTGATCTCATTGGTCGCACGTCAGAGCCCGCCAAGGGGGCGTGTCCTCAGACTATAATAGTCCCCGAATTCGCCATTATAGCAGAAATTACTCCTTCAGCGACAAACTTCACGTCTCTGACCATTTGTTGAAAGCCTTCGCCGTCGAACAAGCCTTCAGCCTGAGCGAGCTACAGTTCAGCAGACGACACATTCAACGTGTTTCTCCTGACGCCGTCTCTCCTGTGGCTATCCGGCGATATCCTTTTCATTATTCATTGTATTTAAACTGTGTTTTATCTGTACGAGCGTTGTTTCAAATGCCTCGTGTCAAGACCTGCGCCACGTGCGGAGCTAAGCTGCACGATGCGGACGAACACGCTCACTGCATTCCTTGCCTGGGACTTCACCACGCGGAGAATGCACTGTCTGCCGGCGGATGTGTGGCCTGCGAGAGCATGCCCATCTCCATGCTGCGAACTCGGCTAGCCCTCTCCCGTGATGGCGACGCCGCCTCAACCGCGCTTCCCTCTCCGGCCCCGCTTCAGCCGAAGAAGAAGAAGCGACGCAGCCAACGGCAACCGGAGAGCATGGATGTTAGTGAACGCACGCCGGCCACGTCCCCGCGTGCCTCACTCTCTCCAGCTCCTTCATCTCCGGTCCTGTTCGAGGGAGATCAGCACCCCCCCCCACGTGGCGGGCCTTGTCTCCTTCGGCGGGCCCAGCGAGCACGACGACAGTCTGTCTATCGCCGCGTCTGAGGAAGAATGGCCGGGCTCTTTCGACCCCGTCATGGCTTCCCAGCCGACGCCCAACACCTCTGCTACCAGGACTAACTCCGACGCGGAGATGCTTCGGATCCTGACGCAGGCCGTAGCGGACCTCGAGCTCGAGTGGGCCGCGCCCGCCGAACCCCCCCGAAGTCGGCTGGATGGCTGGTTTCTGCCGGGGCATCAACAGGCCCCTCGTCACAAGCCAGCGCCTTTTTTTCCCGAAGTAAACGAGGAGCTCACCAAGGCTTGGCGCACTCCTTATTCCACACGAGGCCCCGCAGTTTCCGCGACGCTCTCCTCCGTGGACGGAGCAGCGGAAAAAGGCTATGAGTCGTTGCCGCCCCTCGAAGAGGCGTTGGCCGCTCATCTCTGCCCGAACACAGCTGCTAGCTGGCGAACTAGAGCTGTTCATCCCAACAAGCCGTGCCGTAGCACTTCAGCCCTCGCTGGACGCGCGTATTCCGCCTCCGGTCAGGCTGCATCGGCCCTGCAGACGATGTCCGTGCTGCAGGTTTACCAGGCCAAACTCCTCCGGTCTATGGACGAGGCTGGCCCCGACCCCGAGGCTTTTCGGGACCTGCGAAGCGCCACGGACTTGGCCTTGAGAGCTACCAAGGCCACCGCACAGGCTATCGGGAGGAATATGGCGAGTTTGGTCGTGCTTGAGCGCCAACTCTGGCTTACCCTCACTGACATTAAGGACGCGGAGAGAACGAGGTTCCTCGACGCCCCAATATCCAGCACCGGCCTCTTCGGCCCGGCGGTGAAAGGGTTCTCGGAGAGATACACCGAGGCACAGAAAGCGTCCCAGGCCATGCGTCACTTTTTGCCTAAACGCTCTAGCTCGGCGAGTGCTCACAAGCTAGCTCCGTCGACGCCGCGGCCAACAAAGCCCGCGAAACAGGCCTCTCAGCCCCGCCCTGCGGCTGATGCCCAGCGCCAGCCGAGAGAAACCAAGCGCTTCCCGTTTCCCCGACGCCAAGGCCCGAGACCAAGCGCCGCGCCCCATTCAGCGCCGCCAAAGTCGTCCTAGCACGCAGAGGAAAGAGAGAGGGCACGGGTCCCGCACTCGCCGGACCACCCTCGAAGAAGCCAAGAAAACTTCCCACAGCCCCCTGTTCAGTTCAGGCGGCTGGGGATTTTATTACTGCAAACAGGCCCGCAACAGTAAGCGCGTTCTTGCAAACAAACGCCGTTTTCACGGCGACCCAAATAAAGCACAAAAAGAGCATGTTTCACAATCACAACACATGGGTTCACGGTCCCCCTTCATCAGCCGGCCCCTCCCCCGTTGTAATACTGACTTCCCCACACGCAAATGCTTGTACAGTCAGTCCAATACTCAATGTGTGCACAATTCACAATATAAGGGTATCAGGTCCCCCTTCACTAGGCGGCCCCTCCCCTGTTGTAACACTGACTTCCCCACACGCAAATGCTTGTATAGTCAGTCCAATACTCAATGTGTGCAAAAATCACAATATAAGGGTATCGGGTCCCCCTGCATTAGGCGACCAGCCCCAATCTGTGTGTCAAGCCCTAGCCACACGGGTTCTAGCCTGGCAAGCTATCCCCGGTGTGTCGAGTTGGGTCATAAACACTATAAAACGAGGTTACTCGCTCCAATTCGCTCGCAGACCCCCAAAATTTCAGGCGGTTCTCGAGACTTCGGTGAGAAGCAACGTGGGTCACGTGCTTCGCACCGAAGTACAGAATCTTTTAGCAAAAGGGACGATAGAATTAGTCCCCCCCGCGCTAAAACATATGGGTTTTTACAGCCGCTATTTTCTGATTCCGAAAAAAGACGGCGGTCTCAGACCCATTCTAGATTTGAGACATTTGAACAAAGCTCTCATGAGGCGGCCGTTCAAAATGTTAACTATCAAACATATCCTCGCGCAAGTGCGCCCGGGGGATTGGTTTGTCACAATGGATTTGAAAGATGCTTACTTTCACATTCAAATAAATCCTCGTCACAGGCCATTCTTGAGATTCGCCTTCGAGGGCCAGGCTTATCAATACACCGTTCTGCCGTTCGGTCTATCTCTGGCACCCCGCACATTCACGAAGTGTGTGGACGCAGCGCTTTCTCCTCTGAGACATCAGGGAGTGCGCGTGTTAAATTATCTCGACGACTGGCTGGTGCTGGCACAGTCGAGAACCGAGCTATTAGCTCACAGGGATTTGATTCTCGGCCATCTAGAAAGCCTGGGTTTCACAATCAATGTTTCAAAAAGCAAACTAACCCCCAGCCAGAGCGTGATCTTTCTGGGCACAGTTTTAGACTCGAGAACTATGACAGCGCGACTCACACCAGAGCGCGCGCTCTCAGTGCGAGCGCTTGCAGGCACTTTCAGAGCGCGCGAGCGCGCGCCACTGAAGAGGTTTCAGAAACTGCTTGGTCTCATGGCAGCAGCATCGCCAGTACTCCACTTGGGATTACTGCGCATGCGCCCGCTGCAGCATTGGCTGAAACGCCGTGTGCCAACTCACGCATGGCAGTCGGGCAACTTGCATATTATGGTGAATCACGGTTGTTTAAGAACCCTGATTCCCTGGCGGGCCCAGAACTGGTACCACAAGGGGGTGGCAATGGGAACAATTTCCAGGAGGAAAGTAGTTCTTACAGATGCGTCCAACCTGGGTTGGGGAGCGCTGCACGAGGGCATGCCTGCATCCGGCCTCTGGTCGAGCACGGAGCAGAGCTTGCATATCAACTGTCTGGAGATGAAAGCAGTTGGGTTGGCCCTGAAGGCATTTCTGTCGAACCTCAGAGGCCACCATGTTTTAGTCCGCACAGACAATATGTCAGTGGTGGCCTACATAAATCGCCAGGGGGGCATCAGGTCAGGAAACCTGCATGCGATGGCGAGAGACCTCCTCTTATGGGCACAAACCAACCTGAGCTCTCTGAGGGCAGCGCATATCCCAGGCGTCCAGAATGTGGGCGCGGATATGCTCTCACGAGGCAACACTCCCCTCGGCGAGTGGTCCCTGAACCCACAGACGGTCAGTCTGATATGGAAGGTGTTTGGAGAGGCCGAAATAGACCTTTTCGCCTCGAGAATCAACACCCACTGCAAATTGTTCTTCTCGAAGAACAGGGATGCGCTGGCCCATGTCTGGCCCAACCGTCCCCTTTATGCCTTTCCCCCCGTTTCAATGATTCCACAAGTCATCAAACGGGTCAGAGAGAGCAGGTGCCCAGTCCTTCTGGTGGCCCCTCTCTGGAAAACCAGACCGTGGTTCCTGGAACTGGTTCAGTTATCGGACACAATCCCATGGCCTGTCCCACTGAGGAAAGACCTCCTCACACAGGCGAACGGGACATTGTGGCATCCGAGACCCGATTTATGGGCCCTCCATGTTTGGCCCCTCAACGGGTACCAAAGGACCTTCCTGAGAAGGTCCTAAGCACCATATCTGAAGCCAGGGCCCCTTCGACTCGGCGCCTTTATGCTTCAAAATGGTCGGGTTTTTCCAGCTGGTGCTCGGAAAATCAGGCTGACCCAGAGTCATGTGAGATATCTGTGGTTCTCTCATTCTTACAGGAGCTGCTGGATGCGGGTCGCTCCCCGTCCACGCTCAAAGTGTATGTGGCAGCCATAGCAGCACATCATGTTCTGGTGGATGGCCAGTCACTTGGAAGAAACAACCTGGTCGTGAGATTCCTTAAAGGTGCTAGGAGAATGAACCCCTCCAGACCTCCGTCTGTGCCGTCTTGGGACCTCTCCACGGTCCTGGGGGCTCTGAAGGGTCCGCCTTTTGAACCGCTCCAATCGGCTGATCTAAGACCTCTCTCGCTGAAGACCGCTCTCCTTATGGCGTTGGCATCTATCAAGCGAGTGGGAGATCTGCAGGCGCTCTCTGTGAGCCCTGCATGTTTGGAGTGGGGTCCAGATGACTCCAGAGTCATCCTTAAGCCCAGACATGGTTACGTTCCTAAAGTGCTCTCAACACCGATCAGAGCACAGGTGGTGACGTTATCAGCCCTCCCTCCTTCTGCAGAGGATGGAGAGGTTAACCTTCTCTGCCCTGTCAGAGCGCTGAGAATCTATCTGGAGCGTTCTGCGTCTTTTAGACAATCAGAACAGCTTTTTGTCTGCTTTGGTGGTAGATCTAAGGGGGATCCAGTCACTAAGCAGAGACTGTCTAGATGGATAGTGGATGCTATTTCTATGGCTTATACCGCAACGGGTCAAGTCTGCCCTATAGGCATCAAGGCCCATTCGACCAGAGGTATGGCCTCGTCATGGGCTTGGTCATCTGGCATTCCCATCAGGGATATTTGCGATGCGGCCGGCTGGTCTTCGCCTTCCACATTTATGAATTTCTATAATATGGAAGTGCCTTCCCTGCAGGCGAAGGTGCTTTCGGTATGATTAAGACCCGTCGGAGGCTGGTCTTGTCATATATTACTGTGCACAATCACATTCACATATATATAAAACCCGCTGCTGGCCGGTTGTATTCATGCATAAACCCGCTGTTGCCGGGTAGATTACATATATAGAAAACCCGCTTTTTGCCGGTTATAATTATATATATATAAACCCACTTGTCTGGTGGTATGTTCATATACTAATAACCCCGACAGTGTCTGGGTTCATTGGTGTAGTAGGTTGGGTTATTACTAACTGAGGTGTACTATTTAGACCTGACGGTGTCTGGTCTATTTATACATGATTATGCGGTTATGGCTTGTTCTGTATGCTCAGGGGTCTGAGTTGCAGTGGCAGCCAGTTATCCAGTGCGGCGTTTTGCATGGCGTCCCCACTGCGTATAGCTACGCAATACGAAGTGACCGTTCGAAAGGGAACTACTCGGTTACTCACGTAACCTCAGTTCCCTGAGTTAGGGAACGAGTATTGCGTAGCCAGCCGCACTATTTAACATGGCAAGTTGTCGCTTCAGTCGTTAAACCTGCTATAATGGCGAATTCGGGGACTATTATAGTCTGAGGACACGCCCCCTTGGCGGGCTCTGACGTGTATGACGAAGAGTGATCTCATTGGTCGCACGTCAGAGGCGCCCACGCCATTGGATATGCAGTTGCCGCTGCGCAGCCTATGAGCGAGCCGGACGCTCATGTTCTGCTGTGCAGCTGCAAATGCGCTTTACATAAAGGCTTCAGTAAATCGAGGAAAAGGAGTTCCCCCCACTGCGTATAGCTACGCAATACTCGTTCCCTAACTCAGGGAACTGAGGTTACGTGAGTAACCGAGTAGTTTCATCATTTACAGCCTAGAAAACTGACCAGCACAGAAAACAGTAAAGTAATACAAGAATGACCAGGAGTGCATTTCCCAAAAGCATCGTTAGCCAACTATGGTTGCAAGTTCTGTCGTTATCAGCATAGATCAGTGAGTCAGTTTTTCCCTGAAAACATAGTTCTAACGAACATTCGCAAACCGCATCGCAAAGTCGTGACTAGCTAGTTGATTTCTTCAACAATGCATCGCACTATGGTAGTTAAGCAGCGAGTTACGTCGTTGTACGGGAAACACACCTCTCGTCGGAAAACAACGTGTACATCCTCTTCCAGCCAGGGAAAACCAACATTAATGTGCTCTCCTAATATGTGAAAAGTCAAATGCTGAATTTTTATTCACAATCAAAACAACAGAACAGCTCAAAGACAAAAAAAAAGCGCACTGAAAGCAACCATCTTTACCTCTCAATGAAAAGGGGGTAACAATTTAAAATAAGGTTCCTTCGTTAATGAATAACTACACAGGAAAAAATGAGTAACACAATATGAACAATCTAGTAACTATTAACTAACAAGTAACTCTGATTAACAAATTAGTAAGTAATAGCACACAGGTGAATGTGGTAGTTCACTATTCAATATCAATAACTACTATGTTTTTATGCTTCCCAGAGAACTACTGAAAAAGTATCATAATTCATGCAAAACTAATCAATAACTAATGCAGGACAAATGATTACATTAACATGTTAACTGCTAGCTACTGTAAACTAATACACAAGCTTGTTTACACTATCAATATGTAATAGCATAGCAGACTTATGATTTGGGAAAGCTGTCAATAATTAGCCTATGCTGTCTCCTAGAGAATTATTTATCAACTGAATAATTTTAAAGAAATGGATTTTTAAATGCAGTTGTCAGGACCTTACTTGTCCTGTGGCAAATTTTCCGGCATTCAACTGGACTAGCATTGAATCAATAGAGTCATGGTGACTACTGGAACATATTGAGTCATCAGCCACCCAAATACCTTATACAGTTATTTTATTATTTAACCTACTGGAACATATTGAGTCATCAGCCACCCAAATACCTTATACAGTTATTTTATTATTTAACCTACTGGAACATATTGAGTCATCAGCCACCCAAATACCTTATACAGTTATTTTATTATTTAACCTACCTCTCAAAATAATGTTTTTATGTATGTCTCCTAGCTCATATATACTCATTTGTTTACTCATTTGTTCCTGTGTAGTTATTCATTAACAAAGGAACCTTATTCTAAAGTGTTACCGAAAAGGGTTTGAGTTGTCATCCAGGTCTACCACACCTTTGATTTTCAATAATAGAAAGATGTTCTTGAATTTTTTGTTTTTGTTTATCATTTAAAGTCGTCATGAAATAAAATTTTAACATTCGTATTTTTATATGTAATATTGTAGTGTTTATTATAAATGATTTATCTGTGTACTTCATTATTGTTTTTAAATTCGTGTATCCTTATAATCTTTAATCAAATACATTACCCTACCCTCCCCTCTCAAAACAACTTCTCTTCTCTTCCCGGTCAAAAACTATTATAGAGGGCGTAGCTATTGTGACTATCAGCCACGTCATCTTGGCTCGCGGGAGGCTCAAATAAATATGGGGTGATTCTTTCCGGAAAATTTGGCTGCTCGTCCTCGTTCTCATCGTCGGGTTCCTCAATTAAAAATGCATTATGTGAAGGTAACGGTGGTGAGTCCGGTGGAGAGAAATCCTCCACAACTGACTGTAAACTGGCATTCAAATCTGCCACCATTTAGTTAGATACGCCCAACCTCTAACGATCCAATCAATTCTCGAAGGATGCAATCAAGCCCCGCCCTACATTTTTTCTAATATCAGAAGCCGTTTCACTCGGATATACGTCAATAAAGAAAAAAAGGACAGTCTCAACTTCATGACGACTTTAACCTCAAATGAAGTGCTGTAACCAAAACAAAAAAAAATTATCAATTCAATGTTTGTTGGGCCCACCCTTTGCCTACAGAATAGCACAACTTCTCCAAGATATGCTTACTCTATCTGGAAAGTATCTGTTTTTAACAGCATACAGAAATCTAATCTTGTCTCAATTAATATTATTCAGCATTGATGTGAAATTGGATTTATAAAGGAGCATTAAGACATGTTGCATGATGTGACAATCTGTAAAAAGACAATCTGAAGATTTAGTTTGTTGCTATATATATATATATATATATATATATATATATATATATATATATATATATATATATAATGTCTACAAAATGTAGAGCGCAGTCTCGTGGGCGATGGGGGTATGTGGCGAGCAGGATGAGGCCGAGGGCCGTGAGAGAGCGGCACGAGGCCGGTGATTGCTAATGAGCGACACTTGCGCGACCCACCAGTCTCGTATCTCTCACGGAGGAGCGGAAGCGTAAAAGGAGGAGCGACGACAGTGGAGATCGAGAGAGACCAGGGCTGGATTTTATTTGATGGTTTGTTTTATTGTGTGTGGTGGCAGTCGACCATGAGGGACTGCCGTCTTTACTTTTGGTTTTGTATTTGTTTTATTTTGTCATTAAATTATTTGATTGTTTGCCAGTTCCCGCCTCCTTCTTCCCATAACATCTGAACTGTGTTACAATGTACACTTTGTTTTCTGATCTTTTTTTATTCTATAATGTTTTCTGAGCTGGTCTAACATGATGTTTAAAGCGAATCTCCTTAATTCTAGGCTGTACACGAAATGAAACAAGCAATTGAACCTGTGGTTTTTGCAAAGTCAAAATTCTCCGTTGACCTGTTAAAAGCGCTTTGTAAGGGCTTACAAAAGGCCATACAAAGCGCTTTGTAAGCCCAAAGCTAAAGAGCTGGGCTGTTCTGTTGTTTTGATTTGATATAAAATTCCACATTTGACTTTCACATATTGGGAGAGCACATCAGGTAAAATTAATGTGGCTTGTCTGTGGCTTGAACAGGATGTGCACTTTGTTTTCTGATCTTTTTATATTCTATACTGTTTTCTGTGTTGGTCTAACATGATGTTTTAAAGTGAATCTCCTTAATTCTAGGCTGTAAATGAAATGGAACGAGCAATTGAACCTTTGGTTTTTGCAAACTCAAAATTCTCCATTGACCTGTTAAAAGTGCTTTGTAAGAGCAACACAGGCAATGTGTTATTCTCACCCCTGAGCATCTCCTCTGCATTGGGTCTGGTCCTGCTGGGTGCCAATGACCAAACTGCCGACCAGATGTATAAGGTGAGCTCAAGCCTCCAAACAGCTCTATAAACTGTCATCTCATGTTTATGAACGCTTTATTATTGCTCTAAAAATGCATGGGCAGTTGAAAACCCAAGGTGTCGAGACGTGTTTTTTTTACAGTTGGAATAGTAGCACAGTGAATCGGAAAAACACTGTGTTTATTGATACAGCCAACAAACGAACATTTAGATTGTTTATCACATAGCTGAGACATTCTTGTGTTACCACGAGGATCTAAGCTAACAGGGCAGATTCTGCTATCGTAAACGGGTCTGTTACATTGTCATAATGTATAGAAAATGCCAATGACTTATTTTGAGAGACTGTTTAGGATTTCATAGGAAATATAACAAAGGATTGGGGGAATTTGTATCTTTTTTTGGGGGGTGGTTGGTTGTGTAACACAGTGGTTCCCAAACCTGTCCTGGCGCCCCCTCAACACTGCACATTTTCTTTGTCTTCCCAATCAAACACACCTGATTCAACTCATCAGCTCATTAACCCATGTGATTATGAGCTAATGAGTTGAATCAGGTGTGTTTGATTAGGGAGACAAAGAAAATGTGCAGTGTTGAGGGGGCGCCAGGACAGGTTTGGGAAACACTGGTGTAACACACTGCGGACACATTTATGTTCAAAGGTGAATTTTGCATAATACAGTAGGTCCCCTTTAATGCATTGATTGCTGGGATCTACTGTCACGGGTCAGGGTGTGTCACCGGTTCTTCTCTGTTGTTTGTTCTGGTCCTGTCCTTTTCTGCAGCTCATGGTCTGAGGCTACGTTTACACATAGCCGGGTATACAAATATTCCCCCTCCTCCCTCCCCCCCTCCCCCCCCCCCTCCCTCCCTCCCCCCTCCCTCCCTCCGTTTTCAATATTAACATCGTGCACACAACCCGCGTAAATACGCTGCGAGCGCCATCATAACTATGCCAAACCTATGGGCGGCAGTGTAGGGAGAAGGATAAAACCATGCAAGCTAATCAGAATCCTCAGAATTCACAAGAGAGATCCTAAAACCCCGTTTCTCCCAGTTGACACGGCAACACATAACCAGCGTTTTCAGAAATCTCCTCTTTGGCCGGAGTTTTTAGAAATAATCGTTTTCTGTGATAACAACTGGGTTTTTGTGTAAATGAGAGGCCAAACCGCAGAGAAATATCTTGTTTTTCCCTTCGTGTAAACGGGGCCTGAGGAATCAGTGCTGCTCTGTAGTGCTGTGAGCACAATCATGAGCTGATCCCCTACACCTGTCGCTCGTTTCCCTTACCCTTTATATTCCCAGCTGTGTCTCCCCCTTGTTGTCAGTTGATCACTATTTTTGCAGCGTGTTTGTTTCATGTTCTGTGCTCTCTTTCATGTGTGTTACTTCAGTTACTCACCTGCTTGTTATTTGGAGTCTGTATCTGAGGCAGCACTGTCTCGCTTGCTGGACTCTGGGCCCGTCTTTCTGTGGTCGTCCTGTGCTAATTTCCTCTCGGTGGTCTCCTCTGTCTGTGTGCGCAGCACACGGGAACCACCATACTGAGAATAATTTATTTTTGCATTTATTTTTTGTTTCAAAGTTTACTAAACTTTTCATGTTTGTCACTGCTATTGAGTCCTCCAATTATCTGAGTTACCTTGACATCTACATTGCAATGCTTTCTTCAAAACACTTCTAGCCTCAAATTCTCTGAATATTTCACTTGATATTAAACAATATCCTGTTATGTATCTCTTAAGACCCTCCACTTTGACCATATTAAAATTAAGTACCACGATCTGTATGGGGAGCTCTACAAAGGAGGGATATGCAGAAGCCTGAAGCTGGTGAACCGCATGTTTGGAGAAAGGACACTCAATTTTCATGATGTGAGTTGGTTGAGAAAGCGCAGCAAATTATTAATTTACTTCCTGAAAATGAGATAATACATTATTCAGTGAGATGCCTGGGTCAGAACACTGATGTTATTTTAATCCATGATGCCATGTTCCCTCTCTTTCTGTTGATGATGATAGGATTTCCTTGACCTATGTGAGGAGTGGTGTTACGCCAGCTTGAGGAATGCTGACTTCAAGACTAATCCTGTGGGTGCGAGACAACAAATCAATGACTGGGTGCAGGACAATACCAGGAGTAATTCAATAAAAATTTGTTTTTTAACTATTAAATATAGTCTAGACAACTTTCTCATCATTTCTTACTCTTCTGATGAATGTTTTTATCTTTCTATTTTAGATGAAATTAAGGATTTTTTGGATAAAGGAGATGTGACTAAGGACACGAGTCTTGTTCTAATCAGCGCGGTGCACTTCATGGATAAGTGGGTCAAGTCATTCACACCTGTCCCCTTCAGCGAGGTAACTTTGTCAAGATAATTCAGCTTTGCCTGCTAAAAATGGTAAAATGCTCAAAATGGATGATCTACATCTAAACCGCTGCGCAACCAGTGGCGAATCACTGGAAAGCATGATCTCTTGTGCCTTATTGCTTTAGTGCTAGTGTTTTTATCAGCTCATCTCCTCTCTCGTGTAACCCTTACAAACAAATGTGTTATTAGTATACTTCTTTTAAACGAAAAATAAGTTCAGCAAATAAATCAAAACTGCATAACCTCACCTGTTATTTGTAAGCATTACAGATTAAAATGTCAACCCAGCATGAGGTATAGGAATATGGGAGCGATCTTCTTCATCTGTGTTTTGATCATCGTTCTAAATCCGATCCAGATGAAATTGTCACGGGGTGACAAATTTCATTGAATTTTTCTGGACGGAACTAATGTTCTCTGGGTTTTGCCTCCCGCCGGACCCATAACAAAGGGACACCGGGCTAGTTCCGGGATAGCGCGAGCATTTCCCCGACACTGGGGTGATTAGCCAAAGATCGCTAACAGCTGGAGATGGGAGAAGCAAGCCTTGCGATTGGGACTCGGAAAGATAAAAGGAGAAAGCATGGATCAAACAGTGCGTTGGTTTGCCTTGGGATCGGTGTTTGTTGGAGGAAGAGTGAGTTGTGGTGAAGATGTGGGGCTGTTAAACGGGCATGGCGTGGTGAATGGAGAGACACACAGGCGGATTCAATGGGAAGGAGGTAACCACGGGACGGAGGAACGTTTGTGAGAGATAGTGAGTAACCTAATTGAACTTTCATCTCCCTCTCTTGTGACAGTGGGACTGTTGATGTAGAGGCCGGGCCAGGAGATGGGTAACGGCCTTATACCTGTGTAATTTTCCACTGAGTGCCGTGTTGAGATGAAGTGATGTGATGCACTGTCTGCTGTTTGAAGTGAGCACCTAAACCCGCTGGATGTCCATGTCTTGCCCTAGTTTCTATCTCCTCCCGACTGTACAAAGAGAGGCTAACATTGTTGTGTCCCACAGATTTTCGAGTGTGTTTATTCTGACAGCCACTGGGAAGAGAGAATACGTATTTGCATGCCTGCCTGTCTGCTTCACAGTGAAACTTCCTCTGCTGTAAACTGTGTCTGCGACTTTACCAGAGAAGAGGTGTATGTACCCGCACACTCACCAGTCTGCCTGTGGTTTTCAACCTCAAACCTCCAGCCGTAAGCCCCTCTGTTTGCCACTTTGAAGAGAGTTATGTATGCGCATACTCACCTGTCTGCTTTGCAGTGAAACTTCCTCTGCTGTAAACTGTGTCTGTGACTCCACCAGAGAAGAGTGTACGTACCCGCATACTCACCAGTCTGCCTGTGGTTTTCAACCCCAAACCTCCAGCCTGAAACCTCCTCTGCTGTAAACTCTGTGTCTGTGACTCCACCAGAGAAGAGTGTACGTACCCGCATACTCACCAGTCTGCCTGTGGTTTTCAACCCCAAACCTCCAGCCTGAAACCTCCTCTGCTGTAAACTCTGTGTCTGTGACTCCACCAGAGAAGAGGCGTACGTACCCGCATACTCACCAGTCTGCTTGAAGTTTTCAACCTCAAACCTCCAGCCAGAAGAGGCGTACGTACCCGCATACTCATTCTGTCTGCTCTGCAGTAAAACCTCCTCTGCTATAAACTCCGTGTCTGTGACTTCGCCAGAGAAGAGGCGTACGTACCCGCATACTCACCTGTCTGCTCGCAGTAAAACCTCCTCTGCTGTAAACTCTGTGTCCGGGACTCCACTAGAGAAGAGACGTACGGACCCGCATACTCACCAGTCTGCTTGTGGTGGAGTTCCCAGCCTCAAACCTCCAGTCCGAGGTTCGACCAGGTTCCCGACCACCAGCTTGCACTCCTAACCGATTCTTTTAACTTTTAATAAAAACTTGATTTTAATTGACCCCCATTTGTCTGTCCTCCTTGCTCTGTCCTCCGTCCGACTCCCCAAGGGTGGTCCGGGTCTCAGGGGCGGGTGTAGGTCAGGTTGGCCCGCCCCGACCTGTGACATAAATTTGGCGCAGTCGGCAGGGTTCCACCTTGGGTTGAGTAGACGGGGGCGGAGTAATGGCAGACGAAGAGGTACCAGTGGGTCATCCCAATGTCATGCCCATCTTCATGGGAGCCCCGTGGGCTCAAAAGTATGGGGGACCAGGGTCTGAACTGAGTCTATCGGCATGGAAGACTCAAGTGGAGTACTTGGCAGGCCTTCAAGGGTTAAACGCTGCACAACGGACCCAGTTTATTCTAAATTCGCTGGACGGCGAAGCAAGGAGAGAGGTACAAGCGGCGCCAGAAGCGACTCGAGCCACAGCCCAGGCCATCCTTGACTTCCTAACGGGTCTGTACGGCGACTCCACTCCTGCGGCTGTTCTTCGGACGCAATTCTTCAATTGTAGACAGGGAACTAGACAGACTATACGTGCTTTTGCCCTGCAATTGCGAGAACACTTGTCCCGGCTGGAGAGGAGGCAGGACCATGGGCTTGGAGAAGGGGAGGCTCTCTTAAAGGACCAGTTTCTTCTGGGGTTGCGGGATGGACCAATACGTCAGAGCCTTCGGATACAACTTCGCCGCAATTCAGCTCTGACGTTTGATGAGCTACGTCGGGAAGCTCTGGCCCTTGAACAGGATTATGCTGACTCCTCGGACCCCTCACACTGTATGGCCACCAGTGCTGCCAGTTGTCCTCCACCTCCTGCCCCACCCGACTGGAAACAGGCCCTAAGAGAAGAATTGAGGAGAGACGTCCGTGAACAGATGGCAGAACTGTCTAAAACTTTCTTAGAGGAATTACGCCGAGAACATTTCCGACCCTTGCCACCTACACGAGAACGAGCCTCCTCCGAAGGTAGTCGACTCCCAGAGCAACGTCCGCCCCGGTCCTCCGCCCCCCGGTTTCAGTGGGACGAACAAGGTCGTCCCATTTGCAATGGCTGTGGCGAACCAGGTCATTACGTCCGGCAATGCAGGGCACGCCGGGGATCGCAGGGGGGTTTTTAGAGTCTCCGGCCACTGTGGGTCAAGTGGTCGGGACCCCCCTAATTGACCCCTCTCCATTGGCAGCCAGGAATTGTCTAGTCGGGCGTTGCCCTCATATGGTGGCTCAAGTCAATGGGACCGAAATCCAATGTCTCCTGGATACCGGGTCCCAGGTCACCTTGTTCTCCGAAAGCCTGTCTCGGGAGTTATTCGGGGTCCAGGGACATTCGGCCACAGATGTCCCCTGGTTAACCCTGCGTGGGGCAAATGGCCTGGAGATTCCGTATGTGGGCTATCTGGTCACGGACCTGGAGGTTCAGGGGACCCTTGTGCCTCAGAAGGGGGTTGTGATTGTGCAGGATACATGTCTGGGAGCTCACCGTGCCCTACTGGGAATGAACGTCATCATGGAATGCTGGGAGGAGTTGTTTAAAGCGAGACCCATGCCGTCGGCCTCGAGAGGGGAAAAACAGGAATGGGATCGGATCAGGGCCGATTGTCGCCGAGTCCGCATGGCCGATGCCCAACGGGATCGAGAGAGCGTGGGAAGAGTGGGGTGTCGCTACGCACTGTCGGTCCCGGCTCAGAGCGAGGCCATTATCTGGGCCCGTATCCCTGGTCAGCTTCATGGGTCCTCGGAGTGGGTCCTGGTGGAGCCTCATTCGGACTGCCAGACCGTGGAGGTGGCCCGGGGATTGGCGTCCGTTCACCGGGGTCGGGTTGCCGTAAGACTAAGAAACACCAATCCCTATGCTGTGGCCCTTCATCGCCACCAACGTCTAGCGCGAGTCACCCCGGTGAGCCCCGAGCAGGTCCATGAGGAAGGAGAGTTTCAGTTCTGTCAGGTGGGCCCGACGGTGGTGGAGGTGGCCTTGACGCAGGCTGAGACTCCTGCAGGCGGACAGGAAGAAACATTTCCGGCCCACCTGGCGGGAGAGTCCTTACGAGGCGACGGGCTGGAAGAAGGGCAGGCAAAGCGACTCCGGGACTTCCTGGTGAGATGGAAGCACCTTTTCTCTGCACATGATGAGGACTATGGGCGGACAGACATTGTAAAGCACCGGATTCCCACTGGGGATGCGCCTCCGAGCCGGGAACGCTACCGCCCCGTACCTCCGACTCTGTATGCTGAGGTTCGTACCCTCCTTCGAGGGATGCTGGAAAAGGGAGTTATTCGGGAGAGCAGCAGCCCATGGGCAGCACCGATAGTCCTCGTTCGCAAGAAGACTGGGGCGTGGCGATTCTGCGTCGATTATCGGAGGCTGAACCAAGTTACCAAACGAGACGCCTTCCCTCTGCCGCGGGTCGAGGACTCCTTGACTAGTCTTACTCGGGCCGCCTGGTATTCCACCCTAGATCTGGCTAGTGGTTACTGGCAAGTCCAAGTGGAGGAAGGAGACCGGGAGAAGACCGCCTTTACCACCCCTTTTGGCCTCTTTGAGTGGGAACGTATGCCGTTTGGGTTGTGTAACGCTCCCGCGACCTTCCAACGTCTCATGCAGCGCTGCTTGGGAGCCCAGCTTATGGACACCACGCTTGTCTATTTAGACGACGTTATTGTATACTCTCCCGACTTCGAGTCTCACCTTCAACACCTGGAGCAAGTCTTCCGATCCCTAGAACGTTATGGACTAAAGCTACAGCCAGATAAGTGCCAGTTGCTCAAGAAGGAGGTAAAATTCCTGGGCCATCGAGTCAGTGCGGCGGGGATTGCAGTGGATCCCGAAAAGGTGTCTGCCGTCCAGGAGTGGGCCACGCCAAGAACGGTGAGGCAAGTGAGATCATTCCTGGGATTCGTGGGATACTACCGGCGGTTCATTAAGGACTTCGCCAAGATCGCTAAACCCTTGAACCAGCTGCTTGGAGGCTCGGGACGGACTCGGGGCAGGGGGTCCCCTGCCATCTCGTGGAATCCCGCCTGTGAGCTGGCCTTCCAGCAATTAAAACAAGAGCTGCTCCAAGCTCCGATCTTGGCTTACGCCAACTTTTCTCAGCCCTTTACGCTCTATACGGATGCTAGCAATCTGGGATTGGGGGCCGTACTAGCTCAGAGTCAACAGGGAGAAGAGAGGGTTATCGCCTATGCGAGCAGGAGTCTGCACCCAGCTGAACGTAACGATGCTAACTATAGCTCCTTCAAGCTGGAGCTCCTCGCCATGAAGTGGGCCGTTAGCGAGAAGTTCAAGGATTATCTGTGGGGAGCGAAGGTAGTTGTAGTTACGGATAACAACCCGCTGGTCCATCTCCAAACTGCAAAATTGGGGGCGGTCGAGCAGCGATGGGTGGCGCAGCTGGCCAACTACGATTACCATCTGCAGTATCGGCCAGGGAAGGAGCACACCAATGCCGACGTCCTGTCTCGGCTCCCTGAGGGTAGACCCCTCTGTTTGCCACCCAATGTAGTATCGGAGGAGGAACTTATGGTGGGGATCATAGAGGCCCCTGGGCTTCGAGGGGAAGTGGTTCCCTCGAGTTGGGGTTGGGACCCCCTACGGTGGAGGGACCGGCAGGCGGGGGACCCAGCTCTGGCCCAGATGCAAGATTGGCTGCAGCGAGGGACTTGGCCAGAGAGGGTAGAACGACGTAAACAACCTTGGGGGATGCAGCAACTCCTGCGACAGGGGAAGAGACTCTTCCTCAAAGAGGGAGTCGTCTGTCGAACGTTACTCGACCCAGCCCTGGGAGAAGAAGTCTGTCAAATAGTTGTGCCTAGAGATCAATCCCAAGCTCTCCTCCGAGCATATCACGACCACATGGGACATCAAGGGCAGGAGAGGACGATCTCATTGGTACGGAGACACTTCTACTGGCCAGGGATGGAGAAGGCAGTTAAGGTGTTCGTCTCGCAGTGCCCACGTTGCATTCTCTTTAAGTCCCGGAGAGAGGTTCGAGCCCCACTGGCCCCCATTCAAGCTAAAGCCCCATTACATATGGTGGCGATGGACTACCTGACGTTGGGTCGACCTACTGACCTCATTCAGAATATCCTCGTGGTAACGGATCTTTTCACAAAGTTTGTGTGGGCTATCCCCACTAGAGACCAGACTGCAGTCACCACTGCCAACGCCCTCTGGAAGTATGTGTTCCAGCCCTTTGGATGTCCAGAGGTCCTTCACTCAGATCAGGGTCCAAACTTTGAGTCCCGGGTCGTCAGGGAGCTGTGCCAACTGTACGGGTGTAAGAAGACCCACACCACGCCGTATCATCCCCAAGGGAACGGAGGGTGCGAACGATTCAATCAGACCCTGTTGGGCCTATTAGGGACGTTGGAGGCAGAGCAACAGGGGAATTGGGTGGTAAATCTCCCGGCCGTAATTCAAGCTTATAATAACAGCGTGCATAGCACTACTGGATATGCACCAACATACCTGATGTTCGGACGGCACGTACGGTTGCCCACGGACTTGCTGTTGGGATCCAGCCCGGCCGAGGAGGGAACCAGCCTAACGGAATGGGTGAGCAACCATCACCAGCGCCTCCACTTCGCTTATGAACAGGTCTCTGCTCGAATCGAACGAGCTGCCCAGAAGAACAAACGACTATATGATCGAACGGCTCGTGAAGCTCCCCTGCTGCCGGGAGACAGGGTTCTGGTCAAAGACAATCGGCGCCAGGGGAAAGGGAAGTTGAGTGACCGTTGGGAATCTCGGCCTTATGTAGTCCAACGACAACCCCGCCCTGACCAGCCCGTGTATGTCCTTCGCCCCGAAGGGGACTCCGGCCCAGAACGGACATTGCATCGGAATTTGATCCGTCCTTGCCCCAACTACCCAAGGCTTGTAGACACTACCTCCCCCACTGAGGAGAGAGTCCATCAGACCCCAATGATAGGATGGGCTGTGGTCCCAAGGGGACCGGCCGTTGCACCTGAGCCAGCGAATGTTCCCTCACCCCCAAGACGTCCCCAGCGGAATAACCGAGGTCAGCCTCCGGTACGGTACGGCGACTGGGTAGAGGCACCGCGTTCTAGGGACTAGAACGGTTTGGTGGGGGGTATGTCACGGGGTGACAAATTTCATTGAATTTTTCTGGACGGAACTAATGTTCTCTGGGTTTTGCCTCCCGCCGGACCCATAACAAAGGGACACCGGGCTAGTTCCGGGATATCGCGAGCATTCTCCGACACTGGGGTGATTAGCCAAAGATCGCTAACAGCTGGAGATGGGAGAAGCAAGCCTTGCGATTGGGACTCGGGAAGATAAAAGGAGAAAGCATGGATCAAACAGTGCGTTGGTTTGCCTTGGGATCGGTGTTTGTTGGAGGAAGAGTGAGTTGTGGTGAAGATGTGGGGCTGTTAAACGGGCATGGCGTGGTGAATGGAGAGACACACAGGCGGATTCAATGGGAAGGAGGTAACCACGGGACGGAGGAACGTTTGTGAGAGATAGTGAGTAACCTAATTGAACTTTCATCTCCCTCTCTTGTGACAGTGGGACTGTTGATGTAGAGGCCGGGCCAGGAGATGGGTAACGGCCTTATACCTGTGTAATTTTCCACTGAGTGCCGTGTTGAGATGAAGTGATGTGATGCACTGTCTGCTGTTTGAAGTGAGCACCTAAACCCGCTGGATGTCCATGTCTTGCCCTAGTTTCTATCTCCTCCCGACTGTACAAAGAGAGGCTAACATTGTTGTGTCCCACAGATTTTCGAGTGTGTTTATTCTGACAGCCACTGGGAAGAGAGAATACGTATTTGCATGCCTGCCTGTCTGCTTCACAGTGAAACTTCCTCTGCTGTAAACTGTGTCTGCGACTTTACCAGAGAAGAGGTGTATGTACCCGCACACTCACCAGTCTGCCTGTGGTTTTCAACCTCAAACCTCCAGCCGTAAGCCCCTCTGTTTGCCACTTTGAAGAGAGTTATGTATGCGCATACTCACCTGTCTGCTTTGCAGTGAAACTTCCTCTGCTGTAAACTGTGTCTGTGACTCCACCAGAGAAGAGTGTACGTACCCGCATACTCACCAGTCTGCCTGTGGTTTTCAACCCCAAACCTCCAGCCTGAAACCTCCTCTGCTGTAAACTCTGTGTCTGTGACTCCACCAGAGAAGAGTGTACGTACCCGCATACTCACCAGTCTGCCTGTGGTTTTCAACCCCAAACCTCCAGCCTGAAACCTCCTCTGCTGTAAACTCTGTGTCTGTGACTCCACCAGAGAAGAGGCGTACGTACCCGCATACTCACCAGTCTGCTTGAAGTTTTCAACCTCAAACCTCCAGCCAGAAGAGGCGTACGTACCCGCATACTCATTCTGTCTGCTCTGCAGTAAAACCTCCTCTGCTATAAACTCCGTGTCTGTGACTTCGCCAGAGAAGAGGCGTACGTACCCGCATACTCACCTGTCTGCTCGCAGTAAAACCTCCTCTGCTGTAAACTCTGTGTCCGGGACTCCACTAGAGAAGAGACGTACGGACCCGCATACTCACCAGTCTGCTTGTGGTGGAGTTCCCAGCCTCAAACCTCCAGTCCGAGGTTCGACCAGGTTTCCGACCACCAGCTTGCACTCCTAACCGATTCTTTTAACTTTTAATAAAAACTTGATTTTAATTGACCCCCATTTGTCTGTCCTCCTTGCTCTGTCCTCCGTCCGACTCCCCAAGGGTGGTCCGGGTCTCAGGGGCGGGTGTAGGTCAGGTTGGCCCGCCCCGACCTGTGACAAAATCTTTGACAAAAACGTGACTTTCTAAGGTTTTTGTTGCTTTTTTTTTTATAAGGCTTTCCCACATCCAAGTGTTGGTTAAAATAATAATAATAATAATACCGGTAATAATGCTTGAACTTAATAAAACAAAACAAAAAATTGCTTTTTTTTTAACATGAACATCAATCAGATATTAAGTGTTAACAGTGACAGTAACAGTTTTTTTAACCGCTTATCCCAGCGTAATGTCCTCCCAATTACACAAATCAATCAAGAGTTAGGTCTCAGAGAAGAAAATAAATAAATAATGTTTAGACTTTACAGGACTAGTAGGAGGAGCGGAAGAGATCGTGCTTACTGGATGGTCCAAATACATGGTCCAAAAACGCGCGAGTTTGGAAAATGGCGGAGAAAAAAGTTACCCGTAGTCAAGTTGTTGACAAAGAAGATGAGACCAGCACGCTACTGAAGGAGCTCAGACTGGTGAATACTAAAATTGATAATATTGAAGAAACGCTGACTTCCAAGGTGGATGCGCTTGGAATTTCGTTGGAGAGGACATTGAAACAAGAACTGAAGAAAATGAAAGACGACTTTGACTCGGATATCGGTGAACTTAAATCCAGAATGCAACAGTTGGAGGAGAAGATAAAGATGCATTACAGCCGTCCTTCAAATACATTTGACCCGGATGTCTCTATTGTGGTCATGGGTTTGCCTTTTGATGAAGATGAGAACCTGGCTGATAAGATTGAGGAAGTGATTGAGGATGGTTGTGCTTGTGATGACGGGGTGACGCTGGTTGCTCTGGAGAGGTTGCGTGCACGAGGACCAGGCCCCGGCGTGGTGAAGGTGGCGTTTGCATCGGCTAAGGAGAAAGTGGGAGTGCTTCGGGGGAAATCGAATCTAAAATCTAAAGATAAGTTTAAGAAAGTTTTTATTAGAACCGCAAAATCGCATACGGAACGTGTAATGGAAGAAAACTTCAAAGTGCTTTTGCATGATCTACCAAATGGATCCGATTATTTCGTGTCGGGGAATGGACGGATTCGCCGGCGCGGTGAACGCGGAGCGGAGCGCGCGCCTCCGCCGCTGGCGTCCACTGCTGCAGGTAGCAGAGAAGGAAGCCAGGCATGGAGACGCTGAGGAGACGTAACCAATTCAGTAAGAAATGACTCATCTTGTTTGTCGTTAGTGCACTGGAATGTAAATGGCTGGACGAAGGCAAACTGTACACTTAGGGCTCAAATGCTACAGTCCTTAAACCCCGATATTATTTCCCTTAACGAAACGCATTTGGTGGCTGATGATGTTGTCGAGTTGAGCGGTTACAGCTGGTTCGGGAACAACAGAAAAAGACATATAAAAGCGGCAAAAGGCTCCGGTGGAGTTGGATTTTTGGTTAGAAGTGAACTTTTTGAACACTTTAAAATTAAGGTGATGGATAAGTTTGTGGAGGACATTATAGGAGTGCATTTTGAACACCGGAATACGAGCTACAAATTTGTGGTGTTCTCTTGCTATTTGTCCCCGGAGGGTTCTGTTAGAGGGAGAGACTGTGAAGGGTTTTTTGCCCACTTATTGACTCAAGTGTACAGTTTAGAGGTGGATGCGATTTACATCTGTGGCGACTTTAACTGTCGTATTGCTGATAAATCGGACTGCATTGAGGGTTTGGACAACATTCCACCGAGAGTGGCGTTAGATCTAGTTTGTAATAGTCATGGTGACTCTTTTCTTGATTTTTTGAGAGATTCAAGGTGTTGTATTTTGAACGGCAGGCTTAATGTAAATGATGATAATTTCACCTCTGTTTCAGTTCGAGGCAAAGCCGTTGTACATTATGTTGTGACGCCTCATACCTGTCTAGAATTTTGCGTTGATGTTAAAGTGATTACTGCCACAGACCTCCTTAACAAAAATGCAGTAGCATGTTTGCCTCTTATTGGAGATAGATGTCGTTTACCAGACCATTCCTTAATTCAATTCATCTTTAATGTGGATATCCAATTAACTAATGAAAATAATTCTTCCTGTGTACTTAAAAGGTGACATGGACCATTCCCTGAGACATTTTTAACATCTACTAGCTGCCAAAAGGCAGTGCAAGGGCTAGAACATAAGCTAGGGCTGTGCCACAATACTCAGGAGGATGTTGATAAATGGTATGAGGATTTTTGTACATTTATTAGAGGGGAAATCAACTCATGTAAAGATAGCATACCTACTAAAAAATACTCTAAAAGGGGTGTGAAGCCTTTTTGGAATGTCCATCTTCAAAAGTTATGGAATGAGCGAACAATAGCAGAGAGAGAGTTTCTTGTAAAGTGTACTTTCTTGTTAAGTGTAAAGTGCCTCAAAATAAACAAGATCTGAGGGAAAATTATAAGCAGAAGCAGTCACTTTTTGGTAAATATGTAAGATTTTATAAAAGAAGGTTTAATAGGGGTCAAGCATTAAAACTTGAGCATTTACAAATAAGTAACTCACAACAATTTTGGAAAGAGATTAATAAATTGGGTCCATATAGAATCAAGACCATTCCTATGGAAGTTGTTATGGAAAATGGTGCAGTGGAGCTGAGAAAAGAGCGAGTGGTTAAAAAATGGGAACTGGATTTTTCAACCTTATATTCAGGGCTGACTAATATTGAAGATTTTGACCTTTCTTTTAGTGTTCTTTCAGTTCAAGTAAAGGAAAATCTTGAATTAATTATGGGTGATAACTGCCGAACAAATATTTATCTGAATTTTGATATTACTTTGGAAGAAGTGAGCGTTGCTCTCAATAAGGCCAAGTTGAGGAAGGCTATGGGAGTGGAGGAAATTCCAAATGAGGTGTTAAAGTCCTTACATCTTAGGCATATGCTTCTTGGTTTATTTAAATTCTGTTTTGACAACGGTATTGTTCCTTCTACATGGTATAAATCAATTATTAAACCTATTCCTAAATCAGCGAAAGAAGACCCCCGCATACCTCTGAACTACAGAGGAATCAGTCTCCTAAATATTGTTTATAAAATCTACTCTAGTATTTTAAATGCTAGATTAAGTATTTTTTTGGAAACAACAGAGCATCTAGTAGATGAACAAAATGGATTTCGAAAACACCGGGCATGTATTGATCATATTTATATAATCTCAAAGAACTAGGCTAGCTGAAAACAAACCCACTTTTGTTTGTTTTGTGGTCTTTAAAAAGGCTTTTGATTGGGTGGATAGGGATTTGTTAAGTTTGAAGCTTCTCCAGGCCGGGGTTGATGGGAAGTTTTATTGGGCATTAAAGTCCATGTATGCAGACTGTGTGGGATGTGTTCAGGTGAATGATGAGCAGACTGAGTGGTTTCGTATTCCCTTTGGTGTAAAGCAGGGGGATATTTTGTCCCCAAGCCTATTCTCTCTGTTTATAAATGACTTGGCTCTTGAAATAAAACATCTAAACTTAGGGGTGCGCCTAGACAGTATCATTGTTGGAATTCTGCTCTATGCTGATGATGTTGCATTACTGGCTGAAAATGCAGAGGATCTACAGAAAATGTTACATGTTTTACAAAATTGGTGCTGTAGATGGAGACTTGTTATAAATCAAGCAAAAACGCAAATTATACATTTCAGGAAAGGTGTTACTTTGCGAAGCACAAGAGTTTTTACTTTTGGTAATACCGTTCTTGAGTATGTAACCCAGTATAAGTATTTAGGATTTGTATTTGATGAATTTATGTTGTTTAACAGAGGAGTTAAAATCCTAGCTGCTGCAGCCAGTAGAGCCCTGGGTTCTGTGATAAACAAGCTAAAAATCTGTAAAGATCATGGATATGGTACATTCTCTCAGTTGTATGCTGCCTGTGTGTCCCCTGTGTTAAACTACGCTGTTGGGGTGTGGGGGGCCGTGCAGAGCCCAGCCTTGAACGCTGTAGAAAATCGTGCAATTCGTTGCTTCTTGGGGGTTCATAAGTTTGTCCCAGTGCTGGCAGCGCTGGGTGATATGGGCTGGGTTCCTGGATCAGTTCAAAGGAAATGTGAAATGGTTAGGCTGTGGAATCGACTTGTTAATCTCCCAGAAAATAGAGTAACAAAAAAAGTTTTTCTGTGGAGTAAGAAAAAGTCCATCTGGGCTGCAGAGCTCCAGACTGTTTTTGCTGAGGTACAACTCCAGTATGTATTCTGTAATAATTTGCCTTGTAGCGTCAATAACATCAGGTCCCTATTGATGTCAAATTTTGAACATAAATGGCTAATTGGGATTATGGCTAAGCCAAAGCTAAGGACTTATTTACAAATTAAAGATGTATATGAAACAGAATTGTATGTAAAGGCAAATTTGACAAGGAACCAACGATCTTTGGTGGCTCAGCTGCGAACTGGCATTGTGTGAGTTAGGAGAGGTTGAAAATGAAACTCATTTTTTGTTATATTGCCCACGGTATGATGATTATAGAAATGTATTATTTGGTGATGTGTTTGTTAAAAAGACTGAAATGTTCTGGATTAGTGATGACGACAAGATGAAACGGTTGTTTAATTTTAATGTGTTTAAATTGGCTGCTTTTGTTTGCAAAGCATGGATGAGGCGGCAGACTTGTTTATTTAAATAAGGTTATGTATGTTGTGCCTACTGTCTGACAACTGGTCTTTTGTTGATGGTATTGGTGTCTTACAAGCCCATTAGGGCTGGGCATACAGTAGTATGCAAGACACAATAATAAAAAACTATTCATTCATTCATTCATTCAGTAGGTTACAACACAGAGGTAATAGATATATTTGGAAGAGATTTTTCTCTTTTTATAATACATTCTCAGTTAGGGAGAGAAAGGGACCCAACAATTACATGAACAAATCATGACGTCCTGAGGCTCTAAATATCACACGTTCATAACTAGCCATATTATTTAACATATATTTTCCATATATTCAACAGCCGGAAGCCATATCACCCTGTAGCCCAAGACTGGTTGCGCACTGAAGCAAACAGGGCTGAGCCTGGTTAGTACCTGGATGGGAGACCTCATGAGAAAACCAGGTTGCTGCTGGAAGAGGTGTTAGAGAGGCCAGCGGGGGGTGCTCTCCCTGTGGTCTGTGTGGGTCCTAACGCCCCAGTATAGTGACGGGGACACTATACTGTCAAAGAGCACCGTCCTTCGGATGAGACGTTAAACCGAGGCCCTGACTCTCTGTGGTCATTAAAAATCCCAGGATGTCCTTCGATAAAGAGTAGGGGTGTAACCCCGGCATCCTGGACAAATTTGCCCATTGGCCTCTGTCCATCATGGCCTCCTAATAATCCATGTATACTGATTGGCTTCATCACTCTGTCTCCTCTCCACCAGTAAGCTGGTGTGTGGTGGGCGTACTGGCGCAATATGGCTGCTGTCGCATCATCCAGGTGGATGCTGCACATTGGTGGTGGTTGAGGAGATTCCCCCCTTCCTTGTAAAGCGCTTTGAGGTCCCAGATAAAGCGCTATATAAATGTAATGAATTATTATTATTAATTATTAATTATTTGACATTTGACATTATTTTGACATTATTTGACAAGTTCCATCCATTCATCATATGAGGAAGGTGTGTCTGACATCCAATATCTCAGAATGACTGCATCCCGAAGCCATAGCTAAACGGCACCATAGCAAGTGCAGACCTTTTTTGCCTTTTTATGTTTCAAGTAGCCTATAAAAAATAATAGTAGAGAATAATAGTAGAGACTTAATAAAAATGTAAACTTGAAGGACACTTATTTTTTGTAAAGGAAGTGAGACTTCATCACAGCTAACACATAAGCATCACTAATGTATCTGTCTGTGTTTTAAATGTCAGGAAATAGGAGTAAATTGGAGAATGATGAGTCAGACGAACATCTTACCTATGGGTAACATCCCACACAGACAATATCAACTTCCCACTATAGCTCGGATTCTGGAGATCCCTTATGCGTATAATGATCTGAGCATGTTCATTATACTCCCAAACCAGAGCGATGGGCTACAGCAGGTAAAACACAGTCACATGAACAGAAACTGAACCTCCCTCACTGCTTTTACTTCACTTGGAACTGCATAATAGGCTATATGCACGCATAAGTTCCGTTCATATGTTTAGATGTAATTTTATATATAGTTATGTTTATTTAATATGATTTTGAAAAGAAGCATAAACACAACGAGGGATGTCTGTTTTGTTTGTTTTTGTGACTAACGTTTCTTTAGTATAACCATGGAGTATAAAATTCAATATAAATTCTTGGTATTGCATTGGACTCTACGATCGGCGGAAGTTATTGAGCATCCTTAACCCTTCACCGGAAATACCGCCGTGCATAGAGCCTATTAAGATCAAGTCTACATGAAAATTTGGATTGTTGTGTTTGGTGTTACATGAAATAAGAGACAGACAAGGAGAGACTTTTAAAGTTTCTTATTTTTCTCCCCTTCCTCTAAGCTGGTAGACTTGATCACTTAATGAGAAGCTTCAGGAGTGGACTGAGCCGGACAATATGATTCCTACAGAGGTGGATGTTAAAATACCCCTCTTTAAGCTGCAGGAGAAATATGACCTGGAGGAGGTCCTGAAGAGTCTGGGCATAACTGATCTGTTTAATGATAAGTGTGACTTATCTGGCATGGCACCTGGAAATGTGAAGCTGTCCAAAGTGGTGCATAAGTCTTCTGTGGAGGTGAGCGAGGAAGGCACAGAGGCAGCTGGAGTCACTGGTGGAGTTGTCCAAAGTCGTATTCTCGTCATCTTGCCTAAGAAATGGGAAGAGAGTTTCGTGGCAGACCACCCCTTCCTTTTCTTCATCCGGCACAACCCCACCAAGAGCATCATCTTCTGGAGCCGCTTCATCTCCCCATGACCTGAATCTGAACCACAGAGTAGAGCAGACTGTACAACAGTGTGATCTGTCATATTAAAATACAGTACACACTACAATATTGCATGTATATTTATTTAAAATGTATTTGCTTGCAATGTCTGCTTTAAATAAAACTCTGAATACTCAAAATGGTCGAGTACTTCAACTAAAAAAAACTATAAATAAAGGAAATCAGGCAGAATATTGTCCTTTTTTTCTTAAACATAACTTATTGTGTCAGTTAACAGGTGGACATGAACTTGTCACCGAGTCATCTGTAACACCTGCAACACCATCAGCGCCTGATCACCTAACTCCGCCCGTTCGCTCGTTATCTCCAGAAAACTAATTCACCACACCTGCACCTGCTCATCACCACCATCACATATATGCCCTCACGTCCTTTCATTCATTGTCTGGTCTCGTTCGAGAAACATAAGATCCCCCTGAGTTCCTGAAGACCCTATCCGGGTCTTATACCCTATTATCATCCTGCTCTTTCCCATCCATCAACCATTCTGTTTCATCACTGCTATTACCACTGAGAAGTTCATCCTAATTCGAAGGGTATCATCCATCTCTCATCTGTGCTCCTGCTTTCTAAATAAACTACTCACCTTCTATCCCGTTGTGTCTCTCGTCTGTTCATGACAGAACTGATATTTGAATGATTTGAATTAAATCATGAGGATAACGTGACGATGAGTAAATGATGACTGGATGAACTATTTAAATAATTAAGCTCAGCTCAAGGTATAAATTCAGTTTATGGAATGAAGATGGTAGGTTTAGAGTTGACAAAAAAAATACAACTCTAACCTGGTTTAGATCAGGTTTAGCCGGCTCACAATGCTCAATATAAACATTCCCCGTCAACTCAGGGTTTGATCCAGAGCATCCGTTCACTTCTCTACTCAAGATGAGATCGTTAGGAAAAAATTCACGAATTTAAGCGCATTTACAAAGCAGGAATAAACACTGCTGCTGCAGCTAAAGTTTCAGAAGGCAGCTAAAAGAAAATATCTGACTATTTCAATGCAAGTGAATAACAAAGTGGGAGAGGCTTTATTGCATTTGTCATTTGCAAATTGGTCTGCTGATTGGTCCAGTTTTGGAGAGCAGTTCAGGCTGCTTCTATTAAAACGGGGACGCCTGATCACATGTCTGGTCACCTTCTTTAAAGGTGCTCACTATCCGCTAGCTGCCTGTCCCCTGAACACACTGTAAAAAAAACGCAGTCTCTGCAGACTGCATTTATTAGCTTTTTGTTTCAGGCGAAGAGATGAGTCTTAAAGGGCAACTCCGGCGCAAAATGAACCTATGGTCTAATTACACATTGGTACATAGTCAACCGTTCTCTGAGATTTGTTTTCATGATTATCGAATGTAAAGAGTTTTATCTCTAAAAACTGTTTAGCTTATAACGCTAGTATATGGGGCATAGAGTAATGAAAAAAAAAATTGCTAGTTAATACCACTAACAAGCCTCAAAATAGCCCAACACTAACACGGTAGCATAATCAGGGTCCCTACCTGTAAACTGAAGCATTGAGAACGTTGTAAGTGTACAGACAGTTTAATAAGAAGATATTTTATAAAGAGAGTCCACTTCGCGTGTAATTAGACCAAAAGTTCATTTTGCGCCGGAGTTGACCTTTAAGCTGCGTCGCAATGTGCATACTATCCATCCTAAATAGTATGTGACATTAGTAATTGTCAATACTATTTAGGGCAGATAGGGTGGATTGTATGCACATTGGGACGCAGCTTTAGCTTTGTTATCACGGAGGTCAGAATGAGGTGTACACAGCATACACAGGACCACGTTCAGCATCTTGTGGACCACGTGAGATGATTGACAGCTGTACAGCGAATGAGAGAGCGCTGAGATCAAACTGACGCAAATCAGGAAGAGGAGACACGTTCGCTGTTTGAGCTTCAGATCGCATAATTCAGTGGAAAATGAATAGAAATGTTATTCTGTATGACAAAATATTTTACAAAAATGTGATGATAAATCATTATTTCTCCAAATATGCACACCGTGGCCTAAAGAGCCCTGGCAGATGCTGTATATTGCATGTATGTGAAAACAAATAAACCGGAGAAGACTTGAATGACTGCTTTATTAGTGACGATTTCTATTCAAAATAACGAACGTTACAGATTAATAATTTTGCACTCCTGTCATAAATTAAGAAATTAATGTCACTGCAAACCAGTTTTATCATAAACAGTGGTCAACTATCGAAGCTGGAGTCTTCAATCTTCTAATGATGCTCAGTTTGTCCAGATCAAATAAGAGTGTGATGTTTTAACAAGTAATGAATGTTGAACAACAATAATCTGGGGCTGTCTGTGATATTTTACGCAAAAGGGGTCAAATGAGTGTTTTTGGTGATCTATTTCGCTAGGTGGCGCTGTCACAAAAAAAAAAAAAACGAGGGTCCTGAAACTGCAGCCTCCGGTTGTGCAGGAATACCCTTCTCGGGCTAACCCGCACCACAAAACATAACAAACTGTTCCAGCCAATAACCTGACAAGAAGGATTTGGGGGTGGGGTTAGTGCACGGATGAGGAGGAGGGAGGGTCTAGCAAGCCTCCGTTTTGTTTGACAATACTTTAAACGTTAACAAGAAGTGACGTCACCCAACATTGCTCAGAGCACCTTTAAAGTATCTATTGTGTGTTCAACAAAAGAAAGAAACTCATACAGCTTTGGAACAACTTTGGTTTAACCTACCATATGAGGCTTCTTCAAGTCCGGACGCTTCAAGCATCTAACCATGTCTGGCATTGCTTAGCCATGTCTGCCACCTAGTGGGAACCTAAATCCATTCAGGCTGACTCTGTTAGAATCTATAATGTCTGAATTAAGTGGATATACAGGCCGTTGAATCATTCATTTCCTCTGAGCCGCTGGGGAGGAAGTGTTGAACGCTCCTCTTTCATCACCCCCACGCGCTGCCTCTGTGGAGTAATACACTTCCGTTTAGAGTTACATGAGCTAAAGTAAAACTTGATGTAATGTGAAATCATCTGACGTTTATTCCTTTGGGAAACACAGTGGGAATGGGGAGTAGCAATGCTGGATTCGCTTATGGGAAATGAGTGGAAGTCCTTAACAATACTTCCTGAATTATTCTATATAAGACAAAATGATAGATAGACAGATATAGATAGATAGATAGATAGATAGATAGATAGATAGATAGATAGATAGATAGATAGATAGATAGATAGATAGATAGATATAGATAGATAGATAGATAGATAGATATTTTGTTAGATTTTCACTGTTGAATAAAATCTATTTAACAACTGTTTTCAACACTGATAATAAGAAATGTTTCTTGAGCATTAAATCGGCATATTAGAATGATTTCTGAAGGATCGTGTGACACTGAAGACGAGTAATGATCACAGGAATAAATTACATTTTACAATATATTTGAATAGAAAACACATTTTAAATTGTAATAATATTTCAAAATTTTACTTTGCAATTAATACGATTCAATCATATATACATTTCTACTCATTTAACATACGTTTATTTGAGCCAATCACCTAAACTGTAAATGTCATGTGACTAATCACTCTAAAGATTCAGGAAAATGACATCATAACAGCACTAACTGGCTGATGTCAAAGTGAGGTCAAGCAGAAGCAGGAAGAATGAGTCAATTTTACATTTTAAGTCTAAAGCAGACACTGGTTCACGTACAATGAAATCTTAGCCATTATATGTTGTTTAAAATATTTACACGTTTTTTCACCAGATTAGCTGTCTGCTAGGTAACCAAACAAAATTGAACTTGTGGTGTGAACAGTTAATGCAGTAACATCACTTAAATTAAAGGTAAAGTGTGCAGAGATAGAGGTTTAATGTGCAGAGATAACTATGTGTAAGCAAACAGTAAACGTGAATCTCAGAAAACCTGTAAGGAACAAGACTAGGTTATAGACGCAGGAGAATAACAGCCAAATAAACAGATGAGAATGGACAAAGAATGACTCAAACTAAGGGCTATAAATACATAGAGTAACTAAAGGGATAAACAAAGAACAGGTGAATCAAATCAAACAACAAGTCGACAACCAATGAAACAAAAAGTAAACAGGAAACTAAGAGTTACAAACTAAAAGCATCCAGGGTCGGTTCTGTCTCTGGTTCCTTGTCCACCTCCATAGCCCCGTCCATCCTCTGTTGAACATTTACGAGGCAAGGACAGGGCCCGTATGTTTAAAACTTCTAAGAAATGCTCTTAAGAATAGTCTTTGACTTAAGCTTTGACTTAAGTGTCAAAAAATACTTAGTAAAAAGTAGAGTATACTTTTATAAAGCAGCTAAAAGCAACTTTCAGTAAAGTATAAGACTGATTCTTAAGTGCTGACTGAAGTGTTGCACCGCAGGCCTCATTGAACGCTGTCTCCGCGGACAGATTACAAAAAGGAAACATAGGAAACAAAGTTACACATTAAAGGTCCATGAAAACAAAACAGAAACCAAACTGAACTGAACGTTGCAAATATATTTTACAGCAAATAAAAAAAAAGTTGGATAAAGAACATGAAGCCTATTTTTTGCATTTCATTACTGCAGTGCAATAAATTAATAAAGAAAAAGAAAAATTATATATTATTTAAATAGCTTCTGTTTTAGCATTTTTTGCATTTATTTATTTGACAACTACAACAATTATCATGTATTACTGCACCTATTTGTCAGAATATAACTGCTCACACATTATAGGAAGTAGATCAAACCAACTGGTATAAATTTTGAAACACATCCTTTTAAATAAATCTCTAGCTTAAATATAGAAAGCATCCATGTGTTTGCGTAAATCACACTGTAAACGTGAAGGTGGAGGATTTGGACTTCAAAAGGAAACGCAGGCCTGCGGGTCAGGATGGAACCATGTTATGATGCGCTTCCTGTTAGATAAAGCTCCCCATGTGGGCCACACTAATGAGGTGCCTGCAAAAACGTCCCGTACGGCTCAATCACGTGAACATGGAGAAACGAAGAGATTAAACCTCTCGTGCTTAGACTCATGGATCTCTAATGAATCCAAACACAGCTTGGGTTCATTACGATACTTTGTCGTAAACACTCATACGCGGTGACTACAACAGCATTTTGTAATTGTGCTAATTTACAACATGGTGCACATTTTACGCAGTGGATTATTATAATGGTGACAATGAATTTAAGAATAACAGTGTTCACATTTAAAAAGTTCATTGATCAGTTTTGCACCTGACCCTGAATTACTATTTCAATTATGCTCAAAATTAAAACAAAATAATGGAAAAATCTAAAAACAAAAGCATCCCTTATTCAGTCATAATTAATTGATTAATCACTTTAATCACTTATTTTTCATTAAGTTGTCAGTAATTAAATGTCATTTAAAGAAACAAAGTTCTGCTAACAGTCTGTTCATTCATTGTTGCACTAAATTAAATCCGTAAAATTTTCATACAAAAAAAAACACATTTACAGAACTGTCTGAAACAATTTACACATAAACGTTGCTTGTAGTAGAGTGTTATTGATTATAATGGTTGCGATGTAAGGAATACACTGATTAGTTGTAGATGGACAAGAGGATGATGAGCGCTGTGGTCAAACTTAGAGCCAGAAGTGGATGTTGGCTGATGGAGGGCGTCCCATCAGTCACCCTGATGTCTTGAGCCCCACACTGGGTGCAATCCGACCCACACAGCGAACACACAGACATGTGCTGTCTAACCTCAGATGTGTAGGACCGCACTGTCCTCCGTTCTGCGGACGATAAGAGAATGAATCAAGGAACTTGAAAAACACACTGGAACAGAACAGCATATGAAGAAACATGAATTAGATTGTTTGGAGCAATTATTTAAAGAGTCTTACGTGGCTCATAGTAGTCGTAGATCATCATCACAGCATCTTGGACATTGGCCACCTTAAAGTCCATTATGGTGGATATTTCAATGCACTTTTCGAATATAGTCACCTGTGATGAAAGATGATAAAATTGGAGATACACTCATGAACCATCCGATGCATAATGCAAAAAAACATCATAGGAACAAAAACACACTGCAAATCTTGTTTTTCTTGCTTATTATTTGTTTCTGCCAGTGGGGTCAGAAAAATTCAACTTTATTTTTTATATGTAAAATATGATTATAAGCTATTTTTGAAGTGCAGACTTAACACCCTTATGATGAAACATTGTATGAATATAAGTAAAGGCTGGCCCACACTACAAGATTTTTGGGCTCAATCCTCCCCTTTCAATTAAAGTCCCGATAATCTTGATGGTTCTACATATTATTTGATCAGATTTTCCTGAGGTGTGTTGAGTGACTGAATCTGCTCGGAAGGCCGCACCGATCTCAAATCGTAAATATACAACATATTAAATATTAAATTAAAATGGTAATTTAATATTTATTTAGTATCAGAAATCCTGTTGTGATGGGAGAACCCCAGGGAAAATGCGCACGACCTCTGTAGATTTTCTGTAGATATCCAATCAGAAAGTGAGTTTAGGGAAGACTCCTCTCCAGCTCGTGCTGTAAAATGTGAAGTCCATGTTCACACCGTCTCCACTTCATCCAAACTTTTTTGTTTTGTTTTTTGTGCGAATTTTCTATAAAAAGCAATCCAAAGACTATTATTGCCTTTTCTTCTACCCCGCCATATTTGTTTACTCTAAAGTCGCGTTTGACCAGGAGAGATACACAGTCTCATCCCAAGAAGTCATATATTGACGTCTTGGGACGTCTTTTGACCATACGTCAATATCCGCCTTTTTAGGGTACCCTTAAACGTCGTTATATGACGATCCTGGGACGTCATACAACTGACGCTTTACCTTTAACGTCAGTAGGTGACGGGGTAGGATTAGGGGTAGGTTTAGATCTGGGGTAGAGTTAGGATCCGATAACGTCATCTAACCGACGTTTAAGGGTACCCTAAAAAGGCGGATATTGACGTATGGTCAAAAGACGTCCCAAGACGTCAGTATATGACTTCATGGGATGAGACTGCGCTGGGAGAGATATTGTGAGATTTCCGGTGTTCACAGGAGGGACTCTGGTTGTTTGTGAATGTAATCTGTTAGTGTGTGGTGTGGTGTATTGGTCACATTGTGGCACTCCAACACTATAGGAACTGTTAAAACTATGATTTATTTATTTTTCGTCATGTTTCTGATCTTTCACATTTAGAAAATCTGATACGATTTTTAAAATCTTTTAATGTGGGCCAGCCTTAAGTAATTAAGATAAGAGGAACTCACCGTGTCTAAGTAAAGTATAACTCGTCCTGCAGGCGTCTCTACTCTTCTGACTAGATCATCTATCTGGACACCATCTTGGGCCAAACTGAAGCCTGTGAGTAAACCCACGTCCAGTATGGCCATACCCGTCTGGCTCAGGCTCAGGCCATCCCTCAGACTAACAGAAATGGACAAAATTATGCTTTCAGACAGATTTCTACTAAAGATGATTGATTGATTGATTGATTGATTGATTGATTGATTGATTGATTGATTGATTGATTGATTGATTGATTGATTGATTGATTGATTGATTGATTGATTGATTGATTGATTGATTGATTGATTGATTGATTGATTGATTGATTGAATAAATAAATATCTAAAGCGGCCCAAAAAAGTATTTGGACATAAATACTTTTGAATTTTATGATTTGCATTAGATATATAATGCAATATTGCTAGTTGTCTAATAAACCTGGCAATGTATATTATGTTATTGATGGCTCTTTTTGATTAATTGCTTTTGTTCCTCTTTTCGCTTTGGATAAGAGCATCTGCTAAATGCATAAATTTAAATTTTGATGATGTAGAATTACATATTATTTAAGTATGCTGCTTTGATGCTGACACTGATGTTTCTTTTACATCTATAACGAGACTACTGTTTATTAATATTATACTTTTATTATCTTACTGGTAAACATGCTCCTTATTTGTATTTAAATTGAGCTGCATGTTTTTTCCTTTCTTCCTAATAATAGGTAAAAATGGTACATTTATTTCAAGGTTTATTAATGTGCAATGTCCCTTTTTAAAAAAATAAACTTTTTATATAAATAAATGCCATGTTTTGATATTTTGTCATGTAATGCAAATACCGGTACACTTTTTAATTGAAGCTCAAATGCAAATAATTGTTTGGAGCTTTATATTGTTTTGTCGGGCTGAATTTTCATGATTTACTGAAATAATTTTATTTACTGATTTTGGATTAAACAATAATATTGTATATATTCTTTTTTTATTCATTTTTTATTCATTTTTTATTTTTATTTTTCAGCTGAGTTTAAGTTCAAATGAACTATTAAAAAGACAATTTTTTCAATAAACATGTGATGTTTCCAAAGTCACTGAGTATTTGAGTAATCCCTATTGTTTTGTTGACTTTTTAATCACATTTTTTGGTGCTGATGAAATCATTTTGGCAAAAGTGGGCCGTGCGTGTGTGTTCAGTCCAACCGCTCACCTGAAACATATGTGAAGGTTTACAAAAATATCCTCATTGTCCATTACATCTATATACAAATAAAAGGCCTCATCTGTGTGTGTATCACGCCGTCTGAGAGACCTTCTCAGGTTCATCACGTTGTAGAACACATTAAGCTGAAACAGTAAGAGAAAATTAATGATAAAAGTCTTTGGGAGTTGTTTTCCCATTTTATCGCTTCGCAACAGCACATTTCTCCTCAATCACAAATGAACAAACGTCAGGTCAATTCTGCTTTCGTGAATCTTTCGTGAGTTCTGGACACTGTTTTACTGTTTCACTGCTTCTCAAAGCAGCTCAAGATGCTGTTGGTGTCTCAGTGTCAGATATATGGCAAGCCGTTTTAACTTTTATTCATTTCCATTATATGAATCCTTGATATCAATAATTCAATTCTCACAAGTTAAAATGATAATTATTGATATCAGGAATAATATTTCTACTAGTAACAGTGGCAATTTTTGATATCAGGAATTACACTTTCACTAGTAACAATGCTTAATTCTTGATATCAACATTTACATTTTCAGTATAGTTAAAATGATAATTCTTGATATCAACAATTGAATTGCAACTAGTAAAAACTATAATTCTTCATATCTGTAATTGTATTTTCACTAGTGGAATGTCACCATAGGCTGCCATTCAAAATCAATTGTTGATATCACGAATTTATTTCTTACTAGCTGAAATTCCAATTTCACGTATCAGAAATACAAATCTTACTAGTAAAAACCTTCATTTGTATATCAAGAATTCAATTGTCACTAGTTGAAATGTCTATTCTTGATTTCAACAATTGAATTCATTCATTTTTGATATCAATAATTAAATTTTCACTAGTGACAATGTTAATTTCTGATATCATGAATGTGATTGTTACTAGTAAGAAAGCCATTTTGGATATCTGAAATAATATTGATATCAGAAATACATTTTCAGATATCAAAAATGAACATTTTTACTAGTAGCAATTCAATTGTTGATATCAAGAATAGACATTTCAACAAGTAACAATTTAATTCGCAGTAATTATTGATATCAAAAATTATATTTCTACTAGTAAGAAATCAATTATTGATATCAACAATTGATTTTGAATGGCAGCCTATGGTGACATTTCACTAGTGAAAATACAATTACAGATATCAACAATTAATATCCTGGAAATGAATAAAAGTTCAAACGGCTTGCCATAAGCGTCTGGAGTCTGGACCCCTTTACGTGCTCCATGGCGAGCAATCAAAGGTATAATTACACACTGGACTGAGAAAGCCATTACGTCTCTTTTTATCTTTATGGGGATTTCAGTTATTATCCACAGCTGCTGACCTTCATAACCTGCTGTTTGGCAGGCGATAGCTTGATCCTGCTAAATTGTCAGGACAGTCAACAAGCAACTTGTTTTACCTTTTGCTGTTTTGTAGCTATAATATTTGTTTTTGTACCAGACCAAATTCTCAACCAGGGTTTTAGTGTACTAACAGAAGTTTCCGTATTGAAAGGCCTGCTGTATATATACTGTTTTGATCACAATGTACTGGCAGATGTTTTAGACATACCTGAAACAGAGCAATGCCTTTACCCTCTGCCACCACTTCAACATCAATCCCCTCACTTGCATAAATCTGTAGAGGCAAACCAAACATTAGCATGCTTCACTTAGCAGATCCTGACACATTTTTAAGGTCGCAAACAGATAGTTGCAATGATAACTTGCAATGAATACACTACTGTTGGGGTCGGTAAGATTTTTTTTATGTTTTTTAAAAGAAGTGTCTTTTACTCACCATGGATTTGTCATATTGTGAAATATTATAACAATTTAAAATGATTGTGTTCTATTTGAATATATTTTAAAATGTAATTTTCCTGTCTTCAGTGTCACATGATCCTTCAGAAATCATTCTAATATGATGATTTGCTACTCAAGAAACATTTCTGATAATTAACAATCTTGTCGAACCATAACTTTTCAAGATTCTCTGATGAATAGAAAGTTTAAAAGAACGACATTTATTCATGTTGAATTAAAGTATTTATTTATTTTTAAAAAAATCTTTGTAATGGTAGTTGGTGTCAGCCCAGATCTCGATCTGTGTATTATACATACGGGAAGGTCTTGGCTCTGTTGCAGAAGGTAATTGGATCTGTCTATGTTGAACATGGCAGCTCCGTTCACTGTGATGGTGAGATCCACGAACTCGCCGTTGTTGATGGTGGCGTAGATTGACAGTGCGTGCAACGCCATCACCGTATCCTGACAATAAAGAAAAACACAGAGCACAGATATTACAATAAAACTTCAGAACTGATAAAAAACGGCATTCATCATGTATTAAAACGGTAAATATATTCCATTTTGATTTCATGTGTAAATGGCAGATGTGTTCATCTCTCAGGCCCTGTTTACTCCTGGTATTAAGCTGCTTTTTGGTCGACGAATCACAAGTATAGACGAGGGAGACATTCCTGTTTACACCAAGTTTTTTAATCTGTCTCTTTTGTCCACTTTCATCCACTTCTGTCCTGATTTCTTAGAGGGGATTGTGTATGGGTGGGTGAATGTATGGACTTTTTCAGATTTTTCGATCTAATGGACAAAATAAGCTCACGCAATTTACATATGAACATGACCGGAGAAAACAGAAAAACACACAGAGGGCATCAGCTTTAGTTTCTCTGACAGCCGTAAGATCAGCCGAACGCTGTGAGTGTGTGTTAGAAATAGGAATGGTGAGAGAACATTGAGCTTGGTACATTTTTTTTATCTTCAAACCAAACTTGGGTCTCCAGTCGACAAAGTTTAAATCCCGTTTGTCTAGAGTGCTTTTCATAATGTTTACGCATTAAATCAGTAGACGAGAGTAGACGGTCTTTTGTGGCTGTTTGAACACATTCGACCACATGAGCGTTTACGTTGCGAAAGCAATCCGGTCGAATGTGTTTTCATCTACCTCTGGAAGTGCTTGAAAGTGGACGAGCTCGTGTTTACCCCTGTATTTAATGTCGTCCACTTGTGATCCAATCCAGACAAACGCATCTTAATACCAGGTGTAAACATGGCCCCCAGGTGCATCTGTGTCAAAGAATCCTAGCGGTCAATCTCCTGCCACCTGGTAAATAGCACCGCACATGTGCAGAGCAGAGCACAAAAACAGCCACACATTCTTTAATCTTTACATGCTCAAACAAACACCACCAGGACTCTCTTGGCAAGCGCAGTCAGATGTTCTCCTGTTGGATTCAAGTTGTTGTGTCAAAGCAAGAGGCTTCAGCAGGATTGCAGCGCTTTATCAAAGCTCACAGCCCGGAAACCGCTAGTCCTCATTGAGGTTAGTGTTCCTGACAGAACGCAGGCCGCTCGCAACCAGACATCCGGGTTAATATCATCAGGCTCTTTTTAAAATTAAATTTTTTTTTAATCTTCCCTCGAATCTCCCCTCGATGGCCTCTCACACATCTTGATTTCTAATTGAAACATTCGCCTGCCAACAAATTCATCTCCCCGAATCAATGGGTTTGTTAGATCAAAGATGTGTGTAATCATAAACACTGGGACATTAATAAATACCTCAATAGATGTTTAAGCCTGTTTACTTTCTTAAAGGAATATTTCCAGGTTTGTTTGCGGCGTGTTTTCCACTTGTCACTCCTTTTCTTTAAAAAAAAGCAAAAACCTGAGGCACTTACAATGGTGAATAAGTGAATCCACAAACATTCAAATACTCACTGTTTCAATAGTACAGCAATAGATGTAGAATAAGTGTTAATATGATTTTAGTATGGGAAAAAAAAGCTTACTAATATCTTCTGTTTAAAGTTCAAATAAGTTTCCAGAGAAAAACTTTTACAAAATTATAAGTGTTAGAGCCATAACTACATACATAAATACTTGTATATTTTTCACCCTTGTCAGCAAGAAATGGCGAAGCAAGAAAAATGGCTCCGATCACCATTACAATAAGCACTAGAGGTGTGCGATACCGCTAGATTTGGTATCGATCCGATACCAAGTAAATACAGGGCCAGTATCGCCGATACCGATACCGATATCGATACTTTTTATTAATTAAGGTGGATGCATCTTCAACCTAAATCTAAATGAATTTTCATGACTTTTGTGATTTGCATTTTGGGTTATTAATCAGTTAAAATCAGTACTGCAAAAGCTTTTGTTCAGAAACAACTTTTGGTTACTTCTGTTCTATTTAAATAAACAAAGTTACAAAATTATTACTTCACAAATATAAAAAATGTAAAACAAATTCTCTTTGTAAGATATAATGAGAATAAAATGACATTTCTCCTCTTTAGTGCACTTCTTTTCAGGATTTTTTTTCTTAAATAAAATCAAAGTTTTACTTCACAATAAATATAAAAAATGTAAAACAAATTCTCCTTGTAATAAGATATAATGAGAATAATATAACGTCATCTCTCCTCCTCTCTCCGTTTCTGCAGCTCTGCATTTTCTGGTCTGTGATTTTTCATATGTTTGTACAAATTAGTTGTATTGCCACTGTATTTTAAAGACTTTCTACAAATGGTACAAGTCGCTGTTGTCTCATTTTCGGCCTGAAAATACAGCCATACAACACTCCTCTTTCTCTCTGCTGCCATTCTCCGTCTCTGACTGCTGTAGACTAGAAATGCGCGCGTCTGACTGACTGCTGGTGGTAGCGGTAGCGCGCTAGTGGTGAGTCACGTGACGGTAGAACACAGGAGAGGGGGAAGAGAGCAGAGCACTCTTCGGAGGAGGATTACAGAGAGCTTGCTAAGTTGCTCTGCTCTGTGACAGCAGCAGCATTTTGACAAACACGGTCAGGTAGCAAAAGGAGAGAAACTGAAACTTAAGTATCGATATTTTCACGTTGGTATCGATCAATACCGATACCAACGTTGGTATCGATATTATCGATATTAGTATCGATCTGCCCACCTCTAAGCAACACTGTTTTTAAATCTTCAAAAACATTGGCCATGTGACTTCCATTTTAACGCAGTCTTTCTAAAATGTCGACATTGATTTCAGGAGCCTGAATGCCTAAAAGTGCGGTTTACGTTCTGTCCCATATAAACAGTTTCTATTGTCTTTAATGAGTTAAACGTCTGTTTGACACACCTGAGTGGATCCGTATCCCCCGAGATGGTTTCTTTGCTGACTGAGCCACTTCATCAGACTGAATCCTTCATCTATTAGTTTCAGTCTGTACATGGAGAGGAGTACATACGCAGATATCTCAATGTCGGCTGAACGCGGCTGCCAGGAACCGTATAAGATGTCGCCTGGAGATCTCCAAGTTGGCACTCCATCTGAAAGACCCAGAATGCAGTGTCACCATCCAACTATTATAAACAGCGTTTATAAACTATTAGCGTTTAACACATTTTACTGTGCCAGGTACGACACGGTAACGCTTTCTTTTACAGTCTAGTTACCCATGTAAATACTATGTACTTATTTTAGTAACTACAATTACTGGGTAATAACTAGTACTAACCCTGAACCTACCCCTAAACCTACCCCTGTTCCATGTACTTACCTTATATTAGCCAGTACTTTCTAGGTAAGTACACTGTAAGTACTGTACTGTAAAAGGAAGCGTTACCCGACACTTATCGGTTATTTTCTTATGGGTTATGTATGTTTCACATCTGTGGCGTGCTGTCGACACTAGTTTCACCCCTCAGAGAGTATATGCAGGGTATATTCACCGACAACTAGAGCTCTGTTCAGCAGCTGTGTGAGGGCTGGTGGAGCGCTGGTGCTGTTGGCCAGTGACAGAGCATAGGTGACTAAAGACAGGCTGTAGTTACTGGAGATTCCCTCAGCCAGTCGAGATTTCAGGAAACTCAAGGCAGAAGACACACTGTCTTCATATGTACTCTACCAGGAGACACAGAACATTCTTCAATCAATAAATCAATCAATCAATCAATCAATCAATCAATCAATCAATCAATCAATCAATCAATCAATCAATCAATCAATCAATCAATCAATCAGCCAATCAATCAATCAGTATGCCTATCCATCTATCTATCTATCTATCTATCTATCTATCTATCTTATCTATCTATCTGTCTATCTGTCTATCTGTCTGTCTGTCTGTCTGTCTGTCTGTCTGTCTGTCTGTCTGTCTGTCTGTCTGAACTCACCTTGTATTCAGCGTCCTCCAGAAGTGCTATGAGGACGTACGCTGTGAGAGACACAGGTCCATCCAGACCGCCCTGGAGCTCTGTGTGGATGACCTGACCCGGCTCACTGAACGACCCGTCAGGTTCCTGATGGACAGACAGCCAATATGCTGTCCTCTGCATCACCACTGGGTCAATGAAGATGAAGGCCTGAGCCTGGAGGAAACATCTGAGCACGAACGCTGACAGCCTGAATATCACAAAGCAAACCACCAATCACTCATACACTTGATTTGTGTTTGATTTCATTTTCACCCATCGGTTCTGAAGTCAGTACTGAACTGGAAAGACTATGGGTGTCATGAGTCTGGTATCCTTCTCTGTCTCCCTCTTCTGGTTACACACATTCATCTCTCCAACCATTAAACGCTCATTCTTTAAGGGATCAGAGAACAGAGCCCGCCAGATCCTCTTCTTAGACTGTTTGCCGCTGTCTACTTTAAAGAGAGACTTTCTGATTTACGTTATTGGAGCGTCAGCATTTACGGCTGCTTTTCTGTTATTTATCTCAAGATATATTTCTGTTGGACTGAATTCTCTCTCATAATTAAAGAGACTATTATTCACATTTCGCTTTTGGGTCTTACCTTTCCACACAACAATGGGCCCTATTTTAATGATCTAAGAGTCTAAAGCGCATGGCGCAAGTGCACTTAGGGTCCGAATCCACTTTTGCTATAGTTTAACGACGGGTTTAACGACTATGCTCCCGGCGCATAGTCTAAAAGGGTCGTCCCTATTCTCTTAATGATAATGGGTGTGGTTTGGGCGTAACGGGCAATAAAACAATCAGAGTCTCATCTCCCATTCCCTTTAAAAGCCAGTTTGGCCATAGCGGATTCGCTATTTACATGGCGGAATTTGATAGTGGAAAGACTAAACGCTTCTCCGGAGAAGAAACAGATCTGCTCGTGTGCGAGGTTAAAGCTGTGTGTGTGTGTGTGTGTGTGTGCGCGCGAGGTTAAAGCGCTCGATCAGACCATCTACGGGACAAGCCGGATTCCACCATATCTTTATGAACACAAAATAAATATTTGACATTGTAATCCTTATATTTTTTATATTTGGCTAGTTTGTGTGCTGCTGCGCATCCCTATGTGTGTAATAAGCAGAGTGTACGTGCGTTTTGGACCCGCCTATAGGAGCACATTACTAATGGACTCTTTAAATAACAAACACAATACTGCGTCATTGACTTTAGACCAGGATTCAGTTGGTCAATGCTATTTCTGTTGCCTTAAAATAGCAACGCGCCAACAATGCGCCTGAACACACCTCGCTTTCAATTCTGGTGCAAATACATTTGCTATTTAAACAAAGTGGCGCAGGAGGTGAAAATGAAAATGAAACTGCGTCGGACTGAAACTAGCCAAAAACACTTGCGTCGCGCCCGGAGCCGCATTGCGCCGGGTGTATGATAGGGCCCTATCATATATATCATATATACATAAAGTTTTTGGGGTCAAATTTAAGCTGTGCTGTATTTATTTATGTATACCATGTGCTGCCAGAATAATCACTCTCTCCAAAGCACTGAAGGCGCCATCAAGCCTTTGGTAGGAAAGCTCACGTTCATAGCTGCAATCAAACAGAACAGACTTGTTAATCGAGGACTTCTGCTGTGTTTCTCAGCATTATAAGACTTCGCAACACTCACCTTCCATCATGTAGCTCATAGCCTTGCTCCTGGTCTGTTCCTCGCTTGCTTGGTATTTCTCAGAAACTCCAGAACATAAATATTTGGAGCAAAATGGATCATGTTCTGCTCACCACAACCGTAAGGCATCTCAATGAGAGAGTCCAGATTTCCAATGGATGGGCCCAGAATGTCACCTTCAATATAGACACATATAGAAGAGGGTCAGATAAGATGTTTGCACTCAAAAGAAGCCTGATAACAGCCAGAAAACCTCTTACAATAGAAACACAGAGTGAAGACATACCCACAGCAGATACAGTGGCCCTCTGACTGTCAGAAACCACATCTGCAGGAAAACTAAAGGCCATCGTCCTAGACACCCTGTGCTGGTTCAGGGGAAACTCCAGAAACAATGTTTGAGTTGACGACTGCTCCAGTCCCTCTGGCTAGAGAGAAATCATTTAACACAAAAAGAGTTTAGAAGGATTTTACACTTTCACAGCTGCTACACATTATGATAGTTTGGTGTACGTTAAAAATTGCATTACTAATTTTTTTCATTGAAATAAAAAAAATGTACAATTAAAATGTTCCTTTTTATTTCCATGAAAAAAAATGAGTAATGCAAAAAATTATTGTTTTACTGTCTTTAATTTAATATGAATGTGTTACAGATTTAGATTTGCTGTAATAAATATAGAATGGTAACACTTTACTTGAAGGGGTGTGCATAAGACTGACATTACGCCTTCATAACCATGACATGACATATGTCATGAATATGAAGGAGGGTTTATGCATGTTTATGACAACTGTCATTAAGTGTCATTAAGTGTCTTTCGCTTAATAATGACATTGTTTGCGATGACTTTGTCATGGCAACTTGACATTAAATTAAGTTAAACTGTCATGTGGTTGGGTTAGACGTTGGCTGTCATGAGGTCATTATAACTGTGTCATGAATATTTTTAGTGACCTCAACTACAGTGGTACAAATTTAATTTGTCATTAAAAAGTTATAATGGCCTCATGACAGCCAATGTCAAAACCAACCACCTGACAGTTTAATGTAATGTTAACCAATAAAGCTAAGTGGTTTCTTAAGTTTGATCATTAATCTGTTATGTCATGTTTGTGACAGGTTGTGTTGTCTTAGTAATGTCAAGTTGTCATGAAAAGACACTGACAGGTTATGATGTATTGGTTTATGTCAAGGTGTCATAACAAAGACATCTCAAACAATGTCATATTTCCATTAAAAATGTCATAATTGAGCTAATAACACTTAAAGACAGTTGTCATGAACATGCATAAAACTTCCTTCATATTCATAACATGTGTCATGTCATGATTATGAAGGTGTCATGTTAGTCTTATGTAGTGTCATGGACGCGGGAAGTAGGGGTGCTGGGGGTGCTGCAGCACCCCCTGTTGGCAAACTGATGACAATAAAATGATAGCTTATAAATATATCTCTGGTTGTTGTTTCTGTTCCACAAAATTTTGTATGTCATGTTTGGGGTGTGGGATGAAGAGAGGGATATTTTTAGTGATTATTTAATTAAAAATTATTTAATTTATCTTCAGTGTGTAGTATTAGCCAATCAGGTGTCTTGACGCGAATCACGCGATTACGATTCAGCCTACACAGCACAAAAAAAAAAAAACTAGTCTAAAAAACTGCTGCTAGTGAGATAACGTTAGTCTATATCAATATCAGCGCTATAGCAATATAATTATAGCTCATGGCAGAGTTTATCAGCCGAACTCCAGAGCGGGAATCTAACGTTACCTTTGGTGTACCAAAATCATCGTAAGGTAGAGACACGGTGTCTTACATCTACGTCTTTTTCCTGCCGCTGTGCAGGCCCAGATGGTAGCCTATATGATTGTGATTAGCATGCCTATTATAAAGAAACGAACCTTTTACTATCATGTCTATTGACTTTGATTAATATACGCGAGGGAGAGAGAGAGAGCAAGACAGCGCTTGTGTTGTGTGAAGACGTGAGATTGCGCGTGCGCGGCCGGGCGCTCTCTCTCTCTCTCTCTCTCTCTCTCTCTCTCTCTCTCTCTGTCAAAGCAACACTCACCGATCAAAAAAGGCTTTGGCGGCCGCCAAAAAGCGGACGATCCGACGTATTTTACAACCCGAAACTAAAAAAACAGACCGGCTATTTGAGACCGGCCTTTATTTACCCAAACCTGTCGCCACACCAGGCGTGTAAAAGAGACAGGCGTCTATTTGGGACTCGGCTATTATTTTAAGTTTTACGGTATAAAGATCGTTGTCGTGCTTGCATCAATGCAAATGGGAAAAAAGGTTTTGAGGTTAGAGTAGGCTAGTAATAATTCGTTGCATTTGCATTTATATAGCGCTTTTCTAGGTACTAGTAATTCATAGATCTGTATCCCCCTCCGTTCCCCCCCCCCCCGTCCCCCCCCCCCCCCCCCCCCCCCCCCCGCGCATCAAAGCACCCCGCACCCCCTGTCGAAAATGACTTCCCGCGTCTATGCACACCCCTTCAAGTAAAGTGTTACCCATTACGGTCACAACCATATGAGGAGAAATTTTGCTTAATTGTCAAGAAAATTATGTCAAAATTCAAAACTAAATTGTTGTACTGTCTTCAATTTAAATAAAAACTTAAATGCATTACAAATATTGCTTTTATCTAAGAAATATAAAATCATCAAAAGTATTTCAAGAATGTCCAGATGTACTGTAGCCATGAACCTATGAGGCAAAAACTGGCTTAACTGTCATGAAAATAATGTCTAAATAAATAATGGTCCTTAAAACAAACATACTTTTCATTAAAATAGGACCTTTTTTATATGACGCTGGCATGAATCACCTTGACAAGAACAGTCTTGTAGACCCAGTCTGAGGAGTAGATGGACGTGGCTTTGACAGAGATGGGAATCTCTCCCAGCGCTGTGGCTCTGATGGGGAACAGGAGCGTCGTGATGTTCTGACTCAACACTGAGACTTTCCTCACATTGTTCATAGAAAAATCTCTATTGTCTGGTGACACAAATTCAAACCCCAAACTCTCTGCAACAACAACTATCACCTGTGAAGGGCAAAGACATGAAGAGCGCTGTTTTCAGCAGACTATATTTCATTTACAACAGAACAAGCCTACAGTAACCTGTGTTAAAGTCAACATGAAACAGCATTCGCAAGCTATTTTACTGACATTTAGCTGTGCGCCAGAGTTTAATATTGTGAGTCAGGGATTTGCTCAAATAACGTTTTCACAACAATAATAATAATACTGAGCAAATACTTTACACGTGCACAGTCCCAGCTAACAAAAATATGTTCCAAGAACATTTTACTAACGTTCCCATTAAGTTGTGAAAACGTTATTTCTGAACGTTCTCTGAACATTCAAAACGTCCAGTTTTTTTAAATGTTTTAAATGTTTTTCTTGGTTTTACGCATGTTCTAATTTTAGAATTTCTCTGAACATTCTAAAACAAGTAGTAACATTCAAAAAATGTTAGAAGAATGTTAAACTGGAGTCACGTGATGGCAAGCTGGGAAATGGCAGCACCTTAGAGCAGCGCTTCTGACACCCACCACCAATTAGATGATTTAATACATATTTCGTTCGCAAATTTAATCAAACTTTGATAGATATTTGACTTTTTACCTGAAGCATCCGACAATCGACAAAATGACATCTTCCAAGCAGCCAATTCGAGGGGTGCAAACACGTCTGAAAACAACGACCCCAGAGACTAACGACTCGCCGTCACCAGAGTCAAGTAATCAAAACCCGAACTTGAAAGACCTTTTTGCTGAAATTAGTCAAATGAACGCAACTTTGCAGGGGGTAGCAAATGATGTGATTACTATCAAAGCGACTACTACAGAACTTAAAGACGCCATCAGCTCCGTACAGGCCAGACTCGATGAGGCAGAGAATCGCATCTCGCACGTGGAAGACACATCGAATCGCTTGACTGGTGATACTGAGAGGATGACGAAACTTGTGGATGAACTCTGGAATAAAGTTGAGGATTTGGAAAATCGCAGCAGACGGAATAATATCAAAATAATCGGCCTTAAAGAGGGGAAAGAAGCAGGGTGCAAAATGAACGAGTATGTACAAAAGATCCTGTCAGAGGGGCTCGGGTTGATGGGATCGGAGTTCGAGATTGAACGGAGTCATCGGAGCCTCGGGCCCAAGCCTAATGATGATCAGCGTCCCCGGGTCGTGTTGGTGAAATTTCTACGTTATACCGCGAGGGAGAAAGTCCTGGCTGCAGCGAAAAAGAGCAGGGATTTGAATGGGAGGATTGCAAGCTGTCCATCTTCGAGGATATGTCGAGGGAGAGAGCGATAATGAGGATGAAATTCGCCGCATCGAAGAAGTTACTCTGGGACCGCGAGGTTCGTCATACCCTGGCCCACCCAGCGACGTTGAGGTTTACTTGGAAGGGAAAAAAGCAAAGTTTTACTGACCACATGGAAGCGGAACGATACATAAAGGAGCACATCCATCTACAAGGAGGTGATAAATAAAGTGCAGTGACTGGATACATGTAAGTCGAAGTATTAGGATACGGGGTTGCAATGGTGGGTGGACGAAAAGCTTTGGGGTTTGTCTTCCCGAGTCAGTGAGTTTTTGCTGACCGCGAGCATCACGGACCAAATGTGTGACCCAGAAGTGGGCTCGCTGCCCCTTATGGGCAGTGTTTTGAGTTTTTTTTTTTTCCCCTTTTTTGTTTTATATTTTGTATGTTTTTCAAGGATTTGTTGTTCACAAAAATGTGTGAAGTTAAGTTGTTGGTTTTCTATCAGAATTGACTGTGGGTATATCAGTTTATATGTTAAACGGTGTTTGTTTGTTTTTTCGAAATTAATAAGGAAGTTGTTTCGAGGCACAACAGGGGCAGTGTGTTTTATTTTATTAATGTGCGATGGATAGACAACGTGTAAATTTAATATCTTGGAATATAAATGGCTGTGGGTCACCTGTTAAAAGAAAAAAAATACTTGCATTTCTTAAGATCAAAAAGGCTGATATTGCCTTTTTACAAGAAACGCATTTCAAAGATGAAAAAGAAGCCTTGAAACTTAGAGCTGGATGGGTTGGTCATGTTTTTCATAATTCTGTATCAAGCAAGAGGAGTGGAGTAGCCATTCTAGTCAGGAAGAAAATACATTTTGTATTGATGAATCAACATAAGGACAAGGAAGGTCGTTTACTCTGCATAGAAGCAAAGCTCAACGATGTTAAAGTAGTGCTGTGTAATGTATATGCACCAAATAAGGAGGAACCTGAATTCTTTCATGAGGTAAACAAAATATTGACCAACCTCGAAGGATATGTTATACTTGGAGGTGACTTTAATCAGACTATGGATGGCATCCTGGACAGAAGTCAAAACAACATCAGATCAATCCCTAGAGATAGGGCTGCTATTCACACTCTAAAAGATGACAATGGATTAACAGATATTTGGAGATTGGTTAATCCACGAGAAAGGGAATACACATTCTTCTCAAACTGTCACAAGACCTTTTCAAGAATTGATTACTTTTTGATCTCCAACTCCTTAACTGACTGTGTTGCTGAATGTATAATTGGAGTAATGGGATTAACAGATCATGCACATGTGGAGTTAAAATTAGAATTAAAGACGGATTATAAGAAAAGGGGAGATGGAGGCTTAATACATTTATGCTGGAAGATAAGGTCTTTATAGATTCACTGCAGGACGACATAAAGATGTTTTTTGAACTTAATATTGGGTCAACTCAGAGACTAGCAACAGTTTGGGATGCCTCTAAAGCATTTATCAGGGGGAAATGTATTGCTTATGCCAGCAGGAAAAAAAAAGAAAGTGTTGAAAAAATGAAACTTTTAGAAAAACAAATCAGTGATTTAGAAAGAGAATTGGTACAAGGTTTTTCAGATTTGAAGTTTAAACAGCTTTGTCAATTAAAATTTGATCTTCACGAATTCTTTAATAAGAAAGCAGAATATGCATTATTTAGATTGAAGACCAAGTATTATGAGAGTGGGGAAAAAGCTGGGAAACTCCTTGCTAGGCAGATTAAGCAACAGGAGGCATCTCACATCATACCTGCAATAAAGGAGGGAGATAAGGTGTTCACCTCTAACAAAGAAATTAATAGGGTTTTTAACCAGTTCTATTCAAAACTGTACACATCAGAATCCTGTTACAGTCAGAAGGAGTTAAAGGACTTTCTAACTAATGTTACATTGCCCAATTTAACCCCTGAAGAACGAGACTCAATAGATGCACCTATAAACAAGAAGAGGTTAGAACTATTATAATGTCTTTAAAATCTGGAAAATCACCAGGCTCGGATGGATTTCCAGTAGAATATTATAAGAAGCTTGTCGATGAGTTGACCCCAGTATTAACTGACGTATATTCAGAGGTACTTGTCAATGATATGTTACCTGACAGTTTTTCACTTATACCAAAATCTGGACGAGATACGATGGATCCTGCTAATTACCGTCCAATAAGTTTATTAAACGTAGATTGTAAAGTGTTAACAAAATTATTAGCCTCACGATTAGAAGGTATTCTACCTAAAATTATACACAGAGATCAGGTAGGCTTTATCAAAAATAGATCCTCATCTGACAATATGAGAAGATTATTACATCTCATGTGGATGAATCATTCTAATCTGGATCCCATTGCTGCAATATCACTCGACGCAGAAAAGGCCTTCGATAGGGTGGAGTGGGGGTTTCTTTTCGCGGCCTTAGAAAAATATGGTTTTGGATCAGGTTTTGTGAAGTGGGTTAAAATTCTTTACTCCAACCCTAAAGCAGCAGTGATAACTAATGGAATAACATCATCCTTTTTTAATCTATCTAGGTCTACCCGCCAAGGCTGCCCCCTTAGTCCACTACTTTTTACATTAGTTTTAGAACCGCTTGCTTCAATGATTAGAGAGGAACCAAGAATTAAAGGTGTATTTGCAGGGGAAAGAGAACATAAATTACTACTGTATGCTGATGACATAATGCTAGTAGTTAAAGACCCTGCGTGTTCCTTACAAATACTCCTTAATATGATTGAATCTTATTCTAAATTTTCAGGATATAAAATCAACTGGCATAAGTCAGAGGCTATGCCAGTATCAGCAGTGTGTTTTGCTTCCTCAGTCAGTGCATTTAAGTTTAAATGGATGCATAAAGGTATTAGATATTTAGGTATCCACCTGAGCCCTAATTTAGAGAATATAATGAATCTGAATATGGAACCTTTGTTACACAAAATACAGGCAAAATTAGATGGTTGGAAAAAGATCTTGTTAACATTATGGGGAAAGATTAATATAATAAAGATGGTGATAGCTCCACAGTTTAATTACATATCAGGGATGGTTCCTCTAACTATGCCTCGTCAGATATATAAACGATATAATGTTATGATTAAGAATTTTTTGTGGGAAGGTAAAAGACCCAGGATTGGCATTAATAAGTTATGTTTGCCCAGAGATAGGGGAGGTTTAGCATTGCCGGATTTAGAGCTCTATAATATAGCATTTGAAATGTCCAAGATCGCTAAACACTGGGGGGAAGATAATTTAGATTTAGATTGGGTATTAATAGAACGACAACTTACTTCCCCCTTTCGGCCAATAGAGGCTTTTTCTCAAAATCCAGAAGGGGATCTTCAGCATCATATGACCAACCCAATACTGCTTCATTCCAAAGAAGTTTGGAAAATCGCACACAAAAAATGTAGGATTTCCCACTTGAGTCAATATTACTCCTCAATATGGAATAATCCTTATGTTAAGGTAGGGAAAAAGCCCTTGTTTTGGGGACAATGGTTTAGAAGTGGAATACGCACCTTAAAGGATTTATTTAGTAATGATACATTATTATCTTACAATAATTTAAAAGAAAATTTTAAACTAGAAGGCCGGGACCACTTCTGGAAATATTTGCAGATTAGAAATTGTTTGGTGGCAAAGGTTTCCATTGGACAGGACAAGAATATTTTAGAAACATTTTGTGAACTACCAGGACCCCTTCAAAAATCATCTAAATTTTATCATCTAAGTTTAAGGAGTGGTGATAAGAACTGTGAAACCTTGAGATTGATTTGGCAAAGAGACATTAATAGTGACATAGATAAGGATACTTGGAACAGAGTTTTGTCCAATAGTGGAAGGTACATAAGTGAAGCAAGAGGTAAATTTATCCAGTATAAGGTGTTACATCGGTATTATTATACGCCAGTGCGACTTTTTAGAATGGGCTGTCTAAATGATAATATATGCTGGAAATGTAAACAAGAAATTGGCACATATATGCATGTTCTTTGGCATTGCTCAAAGGTTCAACCTTTTTGGAAAATTGTGCTGAAATATCTTGGAGAATGTTTAGGATTTGACCTTCCATTTTCATCTAGGATTTGCCTTTTAGGAGATAAATCTGAGATTCCCCAAATTAAATATAATGAGTTTTCCCTTGTTACCGTGGGGGTAATTACGGCAGTACGATTGATACTCAGATTTTGGAAAGATATTCAATGTCCTTCATTTAAAATGTGGATTGAGTTTATGGTGGAGAATGTATCATATGAAAGAATGTTAGCTAGGGTGAACGGAAAGCATAGAGATGTTGACATGTGGGAGAATTTTATTCAGTTGGCGACTTTGAAGGATGACTACACACTTGAGTTGTGATTTGCCCACACTGTTGTGCATAAACTATAATTTGTGTAATTAATATTATTTTCCACTTATTCTCTTGATTGTTGAATTTTATTTTATTTTATTTTATTTTATGTTCTGTTATGTATGAGAAAACCAATAAAAACTTCATTTATAAAAAAAAAAAAAAGAAGAATGTTAAACTAAAAAACGTTTCCAGAAAAAAAAACGTTCCATTAACGAATTTGTGTTAACATTTTATAAACCTTTATTTAACCAGGAAAGAAGACTCACTGAGATTAAAATCTCTTTTACAGGAGTGTCCTGAAAACATTATTAAAGACCAGATAACTATGAACATTCTGTTAATTTTACTGGAAGAATGTTTGTTCATAATTTTGGGAGAACATTGCCAAAGTTCTGAGAACATTCCCTGTTAGCTGGGTTACTGACTGTTTTACTAACACAAATCTCACCTCCAAATCCTCATCCATATAGTTAAATAAGTTGACTTCCAGCAGTAGCAGTTCCCCACGGATCAGGAACGCCGGGAGATTCAGTGACAGGAAGAAATCCTTGAACACGGTGAGCTGGGAAACAATCTCCTTTTTAATAACCAGTTATACATACTAATATTCAGTAGGTAAACTGTACACAATGCCTCACCTCTGCAGGAGCGCTGATGCCCAAACCCAGATTCTCTGACATCACGATGGCAAAGGCCACCCAAGAGGTCAAGCTGTCCGGCACGGTCACCGGGAAGGAAGCCGAGGCAGAATTACTGCAACATAAGGAAAAACAGACATAAATGAGTCAGTTGCTTACATAAAATGAATGTGGGTACTTTGGAGAATTCGATGAGGAACATTTGAATTCCTATTGTGATATCAATGTATCTGGGCAAATATGAGCACAGAGACATTGTTGAGGTGTCTTCTGAAACTCTACAGCATGACTGATAGTACTGCACTCTTTTTTAGGGGAAAAATTTGCTCTCCATTTTATCTCAATGCTAAATTATTAACACATTAAAGAGATATCTCAGAGATTTGTGATTTTTCATTCTTAAGTGATTGCATAGTGTAAACAATCAAAGTTGTTGATCAGAAGTTGCTTGAACATAGTATTTTTAATACAGTTAGGTATTATCCTAGTGAAAATCAGCTCAATGACAGACATATTTCTCCTCGTACCTCATATTAGCATCCAGCCAGATCCAGGTTTCAGGAAAGTCTTTTCGCTGTCTAGGCTCTTGAAAACCCCCAACAGCCATCTGATTCACATAGACTCCCTCCCCTGCTGTGGAACCCATGAGCATTAGTGAGAAAACCATTGAACCAGAAGACACAACCAATGTTTTTTTCAGGCACTGGTCAATTTTGAGCAGACTAGTGGAAAGAAAATAATACACATTTAAGTGGTGTGTTTCAATGATCGGTTCTTGGTCCACTACTATTTCTAATTTATATCCTCTTGGCTAGATCATTAAACGTCATAGACCTAATTTTCATACACAAATTTATTTTGCTAACCAACCCAGTTCCGTCTTTCCAATCTGGAGGACTGTTTGATTCTAAATTATGTTTTGAACCATATCTGCCAGCTTTTTTAATCTTGTTTTCTGCACCTTCACAATATTGCTCGCATAAGTCCTTCACTTAACCATAAAGATCCTGAAACTGTTATCCAAGCTTTCATAATCTCTAGACTGGGCTATTGTAACTCCTAGTTTATTGGCCTACCAGCTAAATTCCTTATCGCCTGCAACTGGTACAATAATCTGCTGCTCGTGCCCTTACATTTAAGCAACAAGTGAGCTGGAATATTAATGTAGATAGCATAATTTGGTCTTGGAAAAACTTGAGAAATGTTTGAGTTCATATTGAGATCAACATGTCTTGCCTTAAGAAAATGTGAGTGTTTCAAATCTCGTCGATGTTATGTGTTTTGGTTGGTTGCCAGGGTGTTACTATGTGGTTGCTAGGGTGTTCTGAGGGGTTGCTTGGGGAGGTTTAGCCTTAAGACTTACGAAATGCAGGGAACAACTGACTCCTCTCCTGATTCAGCCTGGCATCTGTCAGAACCGTGACACCGCACATCTGCAGAATCAAACAGTGTCCATAAAACATGAGCGAAAAAGTGATACATTTCTGTTCCTGAGATAACAATCAAATATCATATGACATTCTTGTGTCTGATCTACCATGAATATGGAATATGGATCTCCAATTTTCATGCTGCTGGAATCTGTATGGGTCATCTCTTCACTGTATGACATAAATTCTTCAAGCACCTGCAAAACACACACACACACACACATGTTGGTGCAACAGCATTATGAGGACTCTCCATAGGCGTAATGGTTTTTATACCGTACAAACTATATATTCTACCCCCCTACACTGCCCCTATCCCTAAACCTACCCATCACAGGAGACATGCTGCATTTTTAATTTTTTAATAAAACATTGTTTTTTATGTTTTTTAAGCCATTTGATTTATGAGGACTTTTGAAATGTCCTCACAAACCACCCATAAGTTGTAATACCAGTGTAATACACATGTCATTATACAAATTTGTGTCCTCATAAATCAAATAAACCAACTCACACACACACACACACACACACACACACACAAAAGATCGTTTTGCTGATCTTAGATCAGGACACGCTGCTCTGGAGTCAGTGTTTGCTGATCACAAACCAGCTATTGTTAAATCACCTCCAGAACAATAAACTGAACTACACAATGCTGTCTGCATTACCCGTTCACCTAGTTCTGATAAATACAATTACTCTCAGTTTCTTCCTTTTGTCAACAAGTGAAATCCGGGCGTGGTGTTGGCATTTGGTTACATAGGATGACCAGCTTTATTATGAGATCTTTTTGTGGGAACAAACAATCGTGTGAAATCCCAAAGTTGATTTCCCACACTTTAAACCTCAATACACTGAACGAGACAAGACATCAGGTGAGAGAGTTGGAAAACAATGGATCTCCATATTGCCCCAGTGTTGATGTCTCAGATTATTATGTGAATGATCTATAATCTCTAGTAGACCATATTACCTTCGTCTCTGTAATGCCATTGTCTTTGTTGGAGTCCATTGTTGCTTTGTCCACCACCAGAATTCCCACCAGAGATCCAGGCTCGGACACAGAAACGGAGAGAGATACGGCTTCTGCTGGCCCGGCGCGATCCTGACTCCAGCTCAGAGATACCTGCCAGTCACATTCATGATTATAATGACATTACAACCCGTTTTACTTCTGTAATAATGTGACACATTTCAGAGTGGAAAAGGATATTCAACAAGAATAATTCAATGTTTAAATAATCACATTTAATATAAATTTAATATAAAACCATTACATTCAGTTTGCACTTGATTAAATGAAATATTATTTCTGTAATTAAAAGCATGCAAAAGCAGACTGAACTTAGTCAAATTATTTCACAAATTATTTCATTGTTAAATCTTTCATCCAAATATCAGAATACATAATGTAATAAAAATATTAAATAATATGAAAAATAGTATATTTGCATGTCCACATTCTGCCCAATTGCATTTAATTGGTTACATGTAATTCAATAAATTAATTTAAGTAAAATAAATCAGACTGAAATTTCAGATTTGCAGATTTTATCAGCAAATACATCCTTTCTGTTTAACCCTATCATGGCATTTTGTCCTTCATATAATAGATGAAAAAATTCATTTTTTTCCTAATACAGTCTATATCAGTTCTGGCTTCGTCAAGCTCAGTGTTAAAATTTTTGTCTTAAATTTGACATATTTCAGGATATTCAACAAGAAAATCCATCAGGAATTGAGTATGAAATGCTTTAAGATTAAATCCTTTGTTATTTGATTTTCTTACTGTAACTTTTATTATATTAACATTAATAGGCAGGAAAGATAACATACAGCAGTAGCATAAAACAATGACTTTTTAATTAATTGAAGAATAAAATGAATCACATTTATGAATATCCACCCTGACCTTTTCTAAAGTTTTTTTCCAGACTATTATCTGTAATGACGTGATGTTTCTGTTGTCCTGAACTCTTACTGTGTTTCTCAGGACTTGTGTGAAAGTAACTTGTAGAGCATCATTGACGATCTCTCCGTCTGGAAGTGTGTAGTACACCATCACACAAGCCAGTGGAGTCCAAGACTGATCTGTGTTCAGACTGAAGGAAGAGGAATTCACCGTTCCAGCATCCACCACCCGGCCGCGGGACATCACCTGCAACACACAGGCTCGTTCTCACAAATGCCCAATGGACTTACTACAGATATCATTATCAGGATACCCGTGTGAAAAAAGAATAATATTTTTTAAATGTAACGAATTACAACAAAACATCATTTGAAATGTGCAATAACTAATATTAAATAATTGGACATCAAATTCGAAATTATGACATACTAAATCAAAATTGTGAAATTTTGTGAAAATCTGATTATAATTTAATAATTTCAACATTTTATCTCATAATTATGACTTAAGGTCCTCGCACACTGAGTAAATTTGCATCAAAAATTTTTGCACGTTAAAAAATAAATACGACCTCACGTTACACCAATCACGCTTGCACAATGCCTATTTCGTCCGTCATAAAAAAATATCGGATCGGGTTCGATTTTCTGCATTTTCGCATCCATAGCAAGCAGTTTGAATGGTGTTTTGACAATTCAGACCCATGAATCACGAATACGAAAAATGCATACGAAAATTTCTGACTCAGTGTGCAATGGCCTTTAGTATTTCATAATTTTGACTTTTTTCTCATAATTATGAGAATATATTATAATATTATTTTTCTCATAATTTTCCCTTTTTGACAGTCAAATTTATGATTTTGTTTGTCAAATTTTTTACATTTTATGTCATAATTAAAATTTACCAAAGCAATTTGTCATTATTGACAAAAGTCAAAATTACGATTTAGTCATAATTTTGACTTTTTTCTCATAATTATGACTTTTTTTATCATAATTTCCCTTTTTTTGTCATCAAAAAGTCAAAATGATGACTAAGAATGTCATAATTATGTCATAAGTATGTCAAAGTTTTGACTTTCTATGTCATTAAGATTTACCAAAGCACTTTCTTTCTTATGTGACAGAAATGGGCTTCCAAATCAAATAGATTATCCCTTAATAGAAAATACTTACAAGGTAGTGGAATTTGGTCAGGTCAAAATTGCTCTCCAAAGTCAAGTACAGCGGCTGTCCGACCTGCAAAAGTCACCCTGTCAGTGCAAACTCAGTGAAAACAAACATAACACGAACAGCTAGAGTACCTGAGGCTCGCTGTTTCTGTGAAGCTGTATGTAGGATCGACTGGGTGAAGAATAACTCGTGTAGAGCTGAAGACGCTGGACTGTGTCTTCAAACCGGGCCTGAAACCAACATCAGGAGGAAGCACTGCTTAGTGCTTGGCTGCATCCCAATTCACATACTTCTACTATGCATAACGCATATCAAGGCAATGAAAAATGTACCTCTATATCAAGTGTGGCAATGCTGTCAGAGAGCTGAACCTGAAATGACATCACCCCATCAGCAGAAACTGGAAGCTGGATCTCCTGGACTGGAATATCGTACATGGGAGAGAAGCTTGACGTCGGTGTGATGTTCATCATGCGAGGCACCAGGGACTCCTTCTCGTTCCACATCCACATCCAGGGATTGGACTTGTGCTGGGTCACCGCCAGCTGGACACTTCTGCTCTGATCTTCAGCACTCAGCGCCCGCTGGTCAAAGCTGGTTAACTTCACCTGGTAAAACAGAAAAACATTTTAAAAGTTTGAAAGATTGAATCTCACAAAACCTGTTGGTCATGTCTGGGTCATATTTACTAACTAACTATCTAATTCTAACTAGCCAAATAAATAAATATTGCATAAAGATAATTTACCAATTTTTTGCATAATGACATTATTTATTCTTTAGAAACCGTTAAAGTAACACTAAGTATTTTTCCTCTTCGGTCGCCCTACTGGTTGGAAACGAAATTGTCCATTGCCGCTGTCGTAAATAATTTAGCCTACCGTCGCACGCACGCTCACTGTTTATTCAGCACCGGCTTTAGAATGAACGATGTCCACAGACAAGGTAGAGCATGTTACATGATTTCATGAAAGGATGATGTATTGCGACATCAGAAACGAAGAAAAACGAAATAATGACTATTGTAGCGCTTGACGTAAAGCAGTCGAGTTTTGTAGTTCTTTTTGTGCACGGGTTCCTACCCGAAACCCGAAGTTATATAGTGCCAGTAAAAGCGATACAGACCCCGTCAGGCTATGGCAGACGAGTCATTTAACTTATTTTAAGTCGATGTACCATCACAAGGGTCTTGAAATATATTATGAAGGTTGAAAATTGTAACTTAGTGTTACTTTAAGGTTTTTGCCTTGTGACATTATTTTCATAACAAATAAACATATATTATATATAAATAAAACGGGTATTATATTATATGATTTATTATTTAAATGCTGTCATTAATGTGACAATTTATATTTTATTTAAATGCTGTGATTAATGTAAAGCATAATGATACAGTAGATCATTTAAATGCTGTCATTAATGTGAAAATAATGATATTTTACATAGATGCTGTCATTTAATGTGAAAATAATTATATTTTACATAAATACTGTCATTATTGTGAAATAATTATATTTTATTTAAATACTGCCAGTGCCAATAATGAAAAGAATTATGATATATAGAATTTAAATATTTTCATTACTGTGAAAATAATTATAAACACAATTATATAAAAACAATTGTATATATTTATTCTATATTATTTATAAATCACTGTAGTATTTTTGGACTGCCTTTAATTCATGCTAATTTTAATTAATAAATCATTACAGTAACATTGTGTAAAAAAGTAAAAGCATTGCAATTAGTAAAACACATCTACACCGTAATGAAACAGAGATGTCTTACACAATTAAGGGTAATTGTCATGAAAATCATTTTACAACAATAAATCTTAATGTTTCTAAAAATAGGCATTATTTCTTATGTAAAATATTATTTCTTATTTTTATCTTTGATTTTTAGAGTGAAATGACCTGTGGCCAGTCACAAAAAGCATATTCAGACAGTTTATACTAGTCTTAAAAAAAATCACTCAAAATATGGATCGAAATGTAATGCTAATGAATTTTCTTCTGTCTTTACCTGAGCAGTGAAGGTCATGGAGGGTTTAATGATGTGTGGATGTTGCAGAAACTCTAGATGATATTTATTATCCACAATAGAAACCCTCACACTACTGTTGCATGTTAAACCTACAGGCAGAGAAATGAAATATGAAAGGACATCTTCATTTGTTTATTCATTTGCATGCAGATTGGTTCGAGTTATTTGATAGCTGGATACATCTAAAGTAAACAGGACGGGACATACCTGTAACGCCCTCTGTGACATTCACGGTTATGTCGATATATTCACTTGGCCCATATCCCTCATAATATGAATATGAGTAATCAGAAGAGAGTTTGTACAATAACCCATCAAATGTGATATCAGCAGATCCGTCAATCTACACCGGAAATAGCCAGTCAGATTACCAGTTAAACAAGTAAACTTTAAAATTCAACCGTTTGAATTTGAACCGTTTGTACTCACCGTTTCACTGTATTCAGAACGTCTATCGAGGCCATTGAATACATGAATATATGTCACAGACATCAGCCCACTGACGTGCTTCCCATAAAAATATCTGAGAAAAAAAAGAACAAGTATTGTTTGTGTGTTTCTAATGAATAATAATACAACTATTGTTCAGGACTAACGCTCACTTTGCTGTGACCGTCCCTGTCAGTGTGTCTTCATAATGCAGGATTGAGGGGACGTTCACCTTCACCTCAAATCTAGGCAGCACTGTAAACATATATTTAAGATTAATTTCTGGAAAAACATTGATCATAAACGATAAGTATCATATGTTAAACCTCACCGTAGTAGTCCACAGTGAACGATCTCTCCTGTATAACATCCTGCGTGTCCAAAATAACAGTGTTTAGAAAAGAGCAAGAAAGCTGGAATTAAATCAATATAGAAGGCCCGTTCACACACAAAGCGATAAAGATAAAGATATCGTTCTCAATATGAAAGAATAGCAGAGTTCACACCACAACTATAACGATAACGGCACAGAGAAACAATATCATGATCACTTTCAGAACGATTTTTAGTAACACTTTATTTTGATGGTCCCTTTTGAACATTATGTTGACTATAATGCAACTTCTCTCATTACAGTATTAGTAGACTCTCTGCTTAATATCTGATAACTCTTTATTGTGATGATCCTCCAACAGTCTACTGACTAACAGTAACTTTGCAACTAGCCTACTTGTCAACTTATTCTAACCCTAACCCTACCAGTCTAATACTCTACTAACACTCTAATGAGAGCTAGTAGACATGTAGGTGCAACGTTACTTATAGTCAACAGAATGTGTTAAACTAAAGGGACCATCAAAATAAAGTGAAACCCGATTTGTTTCCAGCGGATGAACGATAAAATAATTTACAGCCAATCAGAATCCTGAGCTGGAGCATTTAGTGACCGACAAGCACACGCTTAGAATAAACAATATCCGCTGGTGTGAACTAATATAGTTATCTTTATAGTTATGGTTGATGTGAACGGGCCTTAAATGGTTAGTTCAACCAAAAATGAAACCGGCTTCAGTGGGTTAATGAAGGTCTTCCGAAGCAAAGCATTGTATTTTTGTTAGAAAAATATCCATCTACTTTTATAAACTATAATAACTGGCTTTTTTTATACCTTGGTAATAATTAGAAGATTAGATGGGGGTATTCCTCTGAAATTACGCTTTTAAAGTAACACCAAGTAAATTTTCCTCTTCGGTCGCCCTACTGGTTGGAAACGAAATTGTCCATTGCCGCTGTCGTAAATAATTTAGCCTACCGTCGCACACACGCTCGCTGTTTATCCAGCACCGGCTTTAGAATGAACGATGTCCACAGACAAGGTAGAGTATGTTACATGATTTCATGAAAGGATGATGTATTTCGACATCAGAAACGAAGAAAAACGAAATAATGACTATTGTATCGCTTGACGTAAAGAAGTTGAATTTTGTAGTTCTTTTTGTGCACGGGTTCCTACCCGAAACCTGAAGTTACATAGTGCCAGTAAAAGCGACACAGACCACGTCAGGCGATGGCAGATGTGTCATTTAACTTATTTTAAGTCGATGTACCATCACAAGGGTCTTGGAAATATATTAGGAAGGTTGAAAAACTACTTAGTGTTACTTTAATAACTTTACTACAAAAACATATGCTTCGCTTCAGAAGGCCTTTATTAACCCACTGAACTCGTATGAATTACTTTTATGATGGATGGGTGCACTTTTTTGGGCTTCAAACTCTAAGATACCATTCACTGCCATTATAAAGCTAGGAAGGGCCAGAATATTTTTTAATATATCTCTGATTGTGTTTGACTGAAAGAAGAAAGTCATATGGCTCGAGGGGGAGTCAATTATGGGATAGTTTTCACTTTTGGGATGAACTAACCCTTTAAGTCTAAATCAAAATAAAGCTTTTTGCATTTTCAAGTTTTCTCACAACTCACGTGGATTCCAGCTACAATTTTCCATGGGCCAAGCGGTGGGTTCTGAGAGAGTTTCAGCTCTTTTGAAACAACACCTAGAACACCGTCCACAGACAGCCACTGTCGAATCATATTCCACTTGGGATCCTGCTCACATTAAAAACACAAAAACAATGGAATAAGGTTTGCTCCATCCATCCCTCAGTAGCCTACTTCAGACTGTGATGGGTGTATTCAAAACACTGCTTCGTGATGCTTTGAAACCTTTGCGAATCATTTTCTTCAAACCTGTGATTCCGGGCACGCATCAAACTGCCAACGTCAAGTGATTTCAGTAAACGAGTGTGTTACGTCGTAACAGTTTTGAAATGTTTCGAAATTTTAGTGGTTCACCGCTAGGAGGCGATGATTTCTGTGAACCCATGATCCAGTGTCTATGGTTTTCACCGGATCGCAGATTAGTTTTATAAATTTGTAGACAATTAATGGTAAATTTGTATAATAAAAAGAAAGAGTTGTAGTAGAAAAAAAAACATAAAAAAGTAATTCTTCTGACTCTCTTTGCAAAAACATTTTCCTTTCTCCTCCCCTTCCTTCATCAACCATAACAGCTGACGACTTTACCACATTCTTTATAATAAAAAAAACACCATCAGCAATTTTTCACACCACAAACTGGCACACACATCTTAAAACAAACACACATTCTTCCTTCCATCTCTCTGCTCTCGGAGGCAGAAGTCTCCAAACTCGTCCTTTCCGATCACCCTATACCTGACCGCTTGATCCTATCCCCACTCATCTCGTTCAAGGCATTTCATCTTCAGTTGTACCTGCAGTTACTCACATCATCAACACCTCTCTTCACACTGGTACCTTTCCCACAGCCTTCCAGCAGGTTTGGATAACCCCACTGCTTGAGAAACCCACTCTTAATCTAGAAACCTACAGACCAGTATCCCTTTTCCATACATTGCTTAGACACTTGAATGAGTCATGTTCAACCAAATCTATGCCTTTCTTACACAGAACATCCTGGACAAACTCTGAGACTGGCAAGAGCAGCTTCCATATCCTCAGATCTCATCTTGCTAGATCTGTCTGCTGTTTTTGACACAGTTAACCACCTGATCCTCCTGTTAACCCTCATGATGAAGGGCAACTCAGGAACTGCACTCCAATGGTTCAAGTCTTAATTTGCCATTTGTACCAGTACAGCTAGTACAAGTACATAGGAATGTTTGTTGCAAAGCTCATTGAGTCAACATTAAAAAGTCAACATAAATAAAAGAAGAACTAGCAAAACACACAATAAATAGACTTTGAGAAGGTACAGAAAACGAAGATCAGTATAAACCTACAACAAACAAACACAATAAAGATGATTACCTCCATATAGGAGTATTGCACTATCCTGAGATAATAAATAATATAAATATATTTAAAATACTGTAAATAAAAATACTGTAAGAAAACATTCTCTGTTTAACAGAGACAGACACATAAACACATCACAGGCTTAAACTACCCTTTCTAACATCTCTATATAAAAGGAAATAACACTTGTCATCTTATAAAATTGAGACAGACATATTTGTTCCCTCTGCCATAATCTCAGTCATCAAAAAAAAACTGGTTTAATAACATCATAACATCTACTGTAGCTACTGGTGTGCCTCAGGGCTCAGTGCTGGGACCACTTTTCTTCTCCATCTACATGCCATCACAAGGATCTGTGATTCAGAAACATGTTTTTTCCTATCACTGCTACGCTGATGACACACAACTCTACCTCTCATTCCAGCCTGAAGATCTGACAGTAGCTACTCGCATCTCAGCCTGCCTGACAGACATTTCTTGCTGAATGAAGGACCACCACCTTCAACTAAACCTTGCAACGACAGAAATGCTTGTGGTCCCGGTCAACCCAACAGTTCATCACAACTTCTCCATTCAGCTAGATTTGTTAACCATAACTCCATCCAGGACAGTCTGGCACCTTGGAGTTGTGATTAATAATCACTTAAGGAGCCGAAGAGAGCGCTCGTCACACCTCTCTCTCACCCCACACCGCATCAAACTCAAGGCGCTGATGTTTGCCTATAGAACAATCACTGGCTTTGCACCCCATACCTAAACATATACTACTTCAGACCTATGTGCCCTCCAGAAGCTTGCATTCTGCAAGTGAAAGGCACATTGTGGTGTCATCATCTCAAAGAGGCACAAAATCATTTTCTCGGACCTTCACCTGGACTGTTCCCTGCTGGTGGAAGGTTTTGCCTAACTCAGCCAATGCCTTAGCCATTTTCAATATATTTTTCATCAACACTTGACCCATTAATACTAACACTTACTATTCTATATTTTAAAAAAAAACATGCTATGTACGTATGTATACTGTGGTAGCTATAGACTAACTGGGACTAGTTACAGCACTTATTGTTGCCTATTGTTGCTTTGATTGCTTCTATTGTTCTCCTCAATAGAAAGCATGCTAAATTATTCAATTTAAAAGTAAAGCACTCTATAAAACAAACAAAACACTATATAATTTAATATAAATATCATATTATGAAGACACTTTGTAATGATAACATAACGGTATAACGGAGCAAGTCCAAGTGGGTCCCCGCACCATCGGTGCTCGGGCTCTAATTAAATGATTTGTTAATTGCATTTAATAGATTATATCTTCAATACCGGTAATACAATTGCAATTAGACTGTAAAACTTTTTTTTTTGGTGCATTGAGTTTTCGCTGCATTTCTGATCAGCATGTGTCATCATTTTGTGAAGCAATTGGTTAAATGTTTTCAAAGTTTCTAAAAGCTTTGTTTCTTCCATCACTATGATGACACTGCTGATGTATCTGTACACATTCTGCCAGATAAAATAACCATCACCAATCACTTGAGACACCCACCCTGATATAAAGGTTGATCTGGCCCTTGTATGGCTTTCCATCAGGTGTAACTGATACGACCCGAAATTTCACCGTCTCCCCTGGTTGGTAATTGTTCTTGTCAGTCTGGATAAAGATGGACATGCACTTGGGGCTGAAGACCATCGCGGTGGAGTTTGAAAACACTTGAGCAGCTCCAACAAACCCCTTAACGTACAGCTGATATGGATACCAGTAACTCAATTCATCATAAAAGACCTGCATGGAGAACAAAAATAACACAGTATATTCTGTATCTAGGTCACAGACAAACAGCTAATGATGCAACCTTCTGGTTTTTAATCAATTAATTTATTTTATTTGGAGATTCAATCATAGAAACTACAGTTCTGATACTCACAGGCGAAAGAGACAGTAGTCTGGTAGAGCCTTTAAAATCAAAGCAGAACAGACACGAATACTTGTTTGAACAGGGTGGAGTTGTAATTATGTAATATTATATTTACATTGTATAGGTGCTCTTTTGAGTTTGACAATGCGATGTTCAATGTAAATTTAAAGAGTTCAGACTAAATGAATACATCTGATTCGTCTTCAGAAATGTTATATATATATTTTACCTGCTGGGACAGTGCTCTCTGTTTTGGCCACACTGGTGTTTCCATGAATGAGTTCAGCTGTGACTTTGATGGGATAATCTGACAGAACGCTGACTGATATTGTGGTGGGAACGCCACAGCGCAGGACTTCAGAGACGGATATGAGATAGGAGGGATTTTTTTGCTGGGCTGGAACAAAAAAATGTCTTATTTTCATGGGATTATGATAGAGATACATAATATATCTATATTAATATTTCATATTATATATTTCTCTCAATTATTTTTTTTTAGAACTTAACATTAGAAACATTAAACTCTAAACAGCTGTACTCTTTCACTATACTGTTTAAAAGTTTGAGTTCTGTACAATTTGTTTTAAGAAATTAATACTTTTATTCAGCAAGGATGCATTAAATTGATCAAACGTGACAGTAAAGACATTTATAATGCTACAAAAGATTTCTGTTTTTTTTTTAATGCTGTTCTTTTGAAATTTCTATTCATCAAAGAATCCTGAAAAAATGTATCATGGTTTCCACGAAAATATGAAGCAGTTTTCAACATTGGTAAGAAATGTTTCTTGTTTCATTTTAAAATGTATTAAAAAAAGTTATTTAATATAATATTTCAGAATATTATACTTTTACTGTATTTTTGATCAAATAAATAGAGCCTTGGTTAGAATAAGAGACTTAGTTCAAAAATCTTACTGACCCCAAACTTGTAATCGGCACTGTGTATTAAATAACGAAGCATGAAAAAATCCAGAAACTTGTCAAGAGATAAAATATACAGATTTAGAATATTAAGTATAATAAAAATGATAATTTTGGATTCTTCATATTTGCTAAAAATAAGTTCATCACTAAATCGTCAACATCAAAAGCAATACAAAAGCTCTATGTGGTAATTTTAAGTAATGCATTTTTTCAGTTTTTAACCATTTTAATCAACTTTTAAATGACTAGTACAAACATGTTATAATAGAATTGTAAATTTGACAAACCTTGGTGTGACTAGAGTTCCACTGCAGAATAGTAAACATTCCAGAACTCCAAAGACTTGAATCCACTCCATTTGCAGGTGTGACACTCCAGTGAAAGCACTTACTGAACTAAGACTAACAGATGCTTTTATAGAGCGATCCAACACCTGATCCTTCATCACTCCACCTACACACCTGAGGGAATAACAGCCCATTCACTGGACAATGAAGGGACCTATACAAAGACTTGCATTACATGTTTGAGAACACTGTAATTAATAAATATATATATATATAGTTATATAGTTAGTCATTTTAACTGTAAAATAAATATGACAGAGACATATATATAGAGAGAAAAACTGTAATAGATCTAACTTTGTAAAAAGTACAAAACAGATTTTAATAGCAGCTTGGCCTTGTTAACTCAGCAGAAAAGGGCTGTTGGATTATTATTGTTATTATTATTATTACTGATTTAAATAGTAGAATTAACAGGCTGTTCTGTAAAATTTTTATTTTTTTTTGTAATTATTTTTGCTGTATTTTTTTTTACATAATTATTCTGGCAACCACAGCTGCCAGTTTTATTTTGTAAAAACAATGATTGTTTGTTCTTCTACAGTGAAGAACTAACAGAGCAACGGCATTAAAATTAAATAAAGTGTTGTATTGAACATAAACTGCGTGTGTATGTTTCCATCATGCCGACAGATGTCGCTGTTTAAAAAGACAATGAAACGTCATCCGTGTGACGTAGAGGTGAGAGGTCGGAGCGTCGTCCTGCAGTGCACACACACACACACACACACGGGAGAATGACAACATTACGAGCTTTCACGTGCGATGACCTGTTTAAATTCAACAATATGTGAGTTTTTTAATTACACATAATACAATAGCGCTGGTAATTACCATTTCAAAAAAGTATTGTATCGTTACACTCGTAGTTAATACTATGATACCATAGATAAATGCAATACCAGCAAGCAGCTTCATTGTACTTTTGTACCGCTACAGTTGTTAAATGTTAATTTAGATCATATTTAACATGATGATGTAGCACAATCTGTTAACAGAAAGTAGCATGTTTATTAAACGTATTAAATTATATACAATAAACATATTCAAAAACATGATACTTTCTGTTTAGTTAGACTGCTGCTGTATATTGATTATTGTTATGTTCCTGTTGTATAACATCTAGTGATATCCGAGTTTCACTTATTAATATTACCATTTGAATATTGATTGTGTATTTGTATCCCACAGTAATCTGGACCCTTTGACAGAAACTGTATCCTTTAAAACAATAACGAGCTGATGCTGATTATCCCAAAATAAGCAAATATTGTTTGTTTGAATAATCAGCCTGTCACGACTTTTACAGATTAGCTTTTTTCTCTTTATTCTGTGTTTTCCTTCTTAACTTTCATTCATTGTACAGTATGGAATTCCCTTCTATCTTCAATATTTGGCTCACTGGCCGGAGTATTTCATAGTAGCAGAGGCTCCAGGAGGGGAACTGATGGGCTACAGTGAGTCAGATGTGTTTTTAGTTGAGAGAACATTTAAAGGGTGAACATTCAGACATTATTTACTCACATGTAATTCTAAACCTGTATGACTGTCTCTCTTCTGTGGAATATAAAAAAGACATGTTTAGAAGAACGCTCATGCTGCTCTTTTCTATACATTGAAAGCATTGAGTGACATTTTACTTCACTTTTAACGAAAGCTATCAATTTTTCTTTCTAAATCTGATTTGCTTCTAAAAGAGAAACAAAATATGCAACAAGATTAGATTGTGAATTACATACCAGAATGAGTTAAAAAGGGGAGGGGCTGAAAAATAAGAGGGATTGATGATGATGTCGTCATCTGAAAAGGTAAGTTGTTTAAGTTTAAGCGTATAATTTCTTTTTGATCCAAAATTATGAATGCAAACATTTTTTCTTTGGAAAAACATGCACTGATGAATCATTCACAATAAGACCAGCAACTAGGGTCGATTTTGATTTCATGTCGACTTTAAAAGGATTAGTTCACCCAAAAATGATAATTCTGTCAGTAATTACTCTCCCTCATGTTGTTCCAACCCCATCAGACTTTCGTTCATCTTCGGAACACAAAAAATATATTTGTGATTAAATCTGAGAGCTGGATCACTCCTCCATAGGCTTCTAAGGGATTGAAACTTGCCGGCCCCGAAAAGTTAGTAAAGAAATTGCTTCTGTGTTGTACGTCACACGCATCACACACATGACCAGCGTCGGCCAATAGTGTGCCTCCGTGTGACGTATAACACAGAAGCAGTACGCAATTACACTGCGTGAACTATCTGGAGGCCAAGAGAGAAGGAAATGAATACTTGAATAAAGTCGTTATATTTGTTTGGTTTTTTTGCGCTCAAAAAGTATTCTCGTCACTTGATAAACTTAAGATTGAGCCACTGTAGTCACTTGGACTATTTTAACGATTTCTTTAATAACTTTCCGGGGCTGTCAAGTTTCAATCCCTTAGAAGCCTATGGAGGAGTGATCCAGCTCTCAGATTTAATCAAAAATATAATTTTTGTTCTGAAGAAGAACAAAAGTCTTTACGGGGTTGGAACGACATGAGGGAGAGTAATTACTGACAGAATTTACATTTTGGGGTGAACTATCCCTTTAATGACAGAATGTTTTATTTTTGAGTGAACTATCCACTTGAACAGTCAGATTGGAGTGTGTGTATATATAACCTGTGTGTGAATGTTCCTCCTGTAGTCATGGGAAAGGCAGAAGGGTCCGTGGCCAGAGAGGAATGGCACGGGCACGTCACGGCTCTCTCTGTGGCCCCAGAGTTCAGAAGACTGGGTCTGGCTGCTAAACTCATGGAGATGTTAGAGGAAATCTCAGAAAGGTACAACCAACTGTACACAAAACCATCTATAATGCACATAAAAACTGATTTATTAGCTGTACATAATAAATCTTTTCCTGGTTCTAAAAAAACTAGTTATTTTGTGGTTCTCCTCTATTTAGGAAGGGCGGATTCTTTGTGGATCTCTTTGTGCGGGTTTCCAACCAAGTGGCTGTGAATATGTACAAACAGCTCGGCTACAGCGTGTACAGAACGGTCATCGAGTATTACTCTGCCAGTAACGGTGAACCTGACGAAGATGCTTATGGTGAGCTATTCACTTGCTGGATAATTACACTACTGTTCAAAAGTTTGGGGTCAGTAAGTTTAAAGTTTATTTAAAAGAAATTAATACTTTTATTCAGCAAGGAAGCATTCAATTGATCAAAAGTAACAGTAAAGACATTTGTAATGTTACAAAAGATTCTATTTCAAATAAATTACTTTTCTGTTCGTCAAATTATTCTAAAAATAAATGTATCACGGTTTCAACAGAAAGCAGCACAACTGTTTTCTGCATTGATAATAATAATAATAATCGCGCATATTAGAATGATTTCTGAAGGATCATGTGACTGAAGACTGGAGTAATGATGCTGAAAATTCAACTTTGATCACAGCAATAAACTAAATTTTTATATATAATTAAACATTTATTTTAAATTATAATATTTCACAATAGTACTTTTTACTGTGTTGGTCAAATAAATGCAGCGTATGAGGATAAGAGACTTCTTTCAAAAACAATTAAAAAAATTTACGACCCTAAACTTTCAATTGTCTGATCTCAGAACACAATTCAGGATATTATTGGTGTTTCTAAGGCTTATTATTGGTCATATTTATATATTGAACTCAAGGACACCGCATTACCAGTCTTTCAACATTTGTTCTGCTTGTTAACTTTACTAAGCAATCAGACTTTTCACCTGGCAAACATTGAAAGGCTTAAATTGCAATATTATTAGTGTACTAAAACCCACTGAGAATTGTAGCATCACTGCAAAGCTAAACCCATGTTTATGTAAAATACTGATTTTAAATGTTCTTTCATTTTGACAGATATGAGGAAGGCTTTATCCAGAGACACAGAGAAGAAATCCATAATCCCGCTTCCGCATCCTGTCCGACCAGAAGATATTGAATAACACTAATAAGTGGCTCTCTGAAATCATCAACATCCAACTGAGAAAACCGACATTTGCTTTCTGTGTCACAATGTTGATTTGAAATGTCAGAGAGTCACTGCTTTGAATGAATTGTTTTCTATTGGGTTAATAAAGCTGAAAGTAAAGGACATTGGAACTGTAGTTACATGAAATAAAAATGTTTGTGAAAACTTAGCTTACTTGTCTTTTTAAATCAAATATAAAACTTTTGTTCAGGTTGAAACCTAATTAGCATACTGGAAACAGTGACAGTCGGGGTCACATACTATTTTTGCCTCTATTACCACTGAAATTTCTCTCATTTTCAACACTGCAAAGGCAGTCAAAATATTCAAGGAAAAAAAATTATAATAAACGTATTCTGTACATATGCGTCCATACATGGCTTCAGTACATGATTCAGTAATAAATCAATCAATAAACAGTCAATAAAATCAGTCAATAAACAGGATTCTGCCTCTGCAATCTTATTGTATTAGTTATTTAAGTGTAGATCCATAGCAAAACACTTTGCACATTATCATGGATAACAAGATTGCGAATCGGATGCCATTTTTAAAAGTCACGATGTACATCCAAGTGCAACAGATATTCGAAAAACAGTGTCTTTTTACGAAGACATTTATGGCATTTTGATTAAACATTTAAAAATGAAACGTGCATGGATTAATACTTTACAATAAGATCTATAATATGCATTCAAAAAATAGATAGGGTGAATTTTCATTCCACCACTTTAAAGCGAACAATAAGAACAATGATCGGCACAAGAATATTTGGTTCGCACCTTTATTTTGTTACAAAAGAAAAGACAAAGAGTCAAATAATATGTTAAGTTCCAACCAGACCAGTTCACTGTTTTTCTGCATCTGCCTTTGTTTGTTCGGTCTTCTCTTTGTCGTCTTCGTGGTGGCCTTCACTCTCGCTGTCGCTGCTGCTGCTGCTGCTGCTGTACTCTCGTCATCACAATCGTCATTTTCCTTTTCCTTCTGTTCTCTGTGGGCCGCCGGTTCCTCCTCTTCTGGTTCTGTAGCTCTCCTGTGGTTCCTTCCCTTGAGGAACCTGCTGTTCTTCTTCTTCATCTTCTTCTTCCTCCTCCTCCTGCTCTTCCTCATCCTGCTGCTGTTGTTTCTTCCACATCTTGGCCATGGCCAGCAGTTTGAGGTTGGGCTGATTGGCAGCATCCTCTGGGAAGATGTAGTCGTAATATTCTTCCCAACCGGCATCCGACTAAAACCAATGACATCGTGTTAGGCATGACTAGTCGATGCAAGAAAAAACACCCACAAAACTGACGCGAAAAGACTCTCACCCCATCCTCCGCTGTGATCTTCCTCCTCTTCTTCACCTTCTCCGGCAGGAGTTTCTGGACTCTGTCCTTGTTGGCCGACGATCCAAACTCCTCCTCATAGTCTCTCCAGGACTCCAGGAGCATCAGACGTTCCTCCTTCTCCTCACAGCCCTGCATACTCTTATTGGCCTCCTCGTAGATCTGTCTGCATCGCTGTACGCGGTCGTCGCTGTCAATGGACATCTCAAACTGGGCATAACTGATCCAGACCTATAATACAACGAGATTGGAATCAAATGAGTCAGATATTTATATGAGCATGTTGTGTTGTCGTAATTTTGATTGCTTGATGCTTACTTTGACATGTTGAGTCCGCTGTAACAGTCTCTTGTACAGTCCTCGTGTGTTGTCGTATTCTTCTTGCTCGATCTCGAAGTCGATGTATGACTTCCACAGCACCTGACGTGAACAATACAGAGGAGAAACAGTTAAAAATCACCTTTAACCGAACTAATTAAATAATAGTCATTCTTTTTTAAGTTGAACAATTTTATTGAACCTTTAAAAATACAAAAAAAGTAAAAAGCATGTGTTTTATGTCGAGTACCCTTTTTGATATATCAGGATTTTATGGCTCACACAGAACACTATAGTGAGAATATGGAGCACATACTGGAGAAGAACACATCTGAATTTTATTCAGAGGTCCAAACTAAACCAAAATGTGCTATTTGACCATTTTGCAAGATGTAAACAACACTGGTCCAGAAACACTTCCTGTTTCAGTTTGTAACTGTTTTCTTTATTTCACATGTAAAGAAAACATCTTAAAGATGTTTGTTTAACTTTTTGATTCAGTTTTATATGTTCTGTTGGTTGTATTTTATCCGAGCTTTTATGTAGTGTTAAAAAATGAAACAGGAAGTTCTTCTGGACCAGTGTTGTTTACATCTTGCAAAATGGTGCTAATATTTTTATGGCCAGAAAGATACAATTCTGATAGCTTGTAAATTAATGAGATCTTTATAACAGACTACTTACGTAAAATCACATAAATATCAGTCTTCGCTCTCTATATTTCACAATTATACATCTTAGTAAGATAATTAGAATCAAAGCTCTGTAGTTTCAAAACATATTGCAATAATTAAAAGTATGATTGAGACATGAAAAACTAAACTTTCCTCAAAAGCCTAATGGATGGTGTTATCCACATTTGAACATGGTCTGAACCAGACTTTGATCAAAATGAAATGGGAAAATGGCCTTAAACTTAAACATGACGTTCTGACCTCTGGCATGTCCAATCGTGGTTGTCCAATGGCCAGTTCAAATATAGCTCTGGCCCGCTCTGAGTCTCCCAGGATTGTCTCCAGCTCAGAGAACTTGATCCAGGTGGTGCAGTTCTCTGGACTGAACTCCAGGTACTTCTCGTAGAGCTTCCTGCAGCGGTCAAACTCCCTCAACTGTAGCTCCAGCTCAATGTAGCCTTTAAACAGTTTGTTTTTGGGACATTTTCCAATGGATGTGCCCTGATAGGACAGAGGTCAGATCTTATAATAAACTTAAACCATCCAAAAGTTTTTGAACATTTTTGAAAGAAGTCTCTTCTGCTTGTCAAGGATGGATTTATTTAATCAAAAATACAAAAAAATAGTAATACTGTGAAATAATATTATTTTAAATAAACATTTTTCATGTGAATATACTTTAAAATGTAATTTATTCCTGTGATCAAAGCTGAATTTTCAACATCATTTCTTCAGTGCCACATGATACTTCAGAAATCAGTATCATATGATGATTTGCTGCTCAAGAAACATTTTTGATTATTATCAATGTTGAAAACAGTTGTGATGTTTAAAACTTTTGTGGAGAATATGATTAAAAAAATAAGATTCTATAAAAAAAGAACAGCATTTATTTGAAATATAAAACTTTTCTAATATTATAAATCGTCACTTTTGATAAATTTCATGCATACTTGCTGAATAAAAGCATTAATTTCTTTCTTTCTTTCAAAAAAAAAAAAAAAACCTTAATGACTCCACACTTGAACAGTAGTGTAAAAGTATATAAATCAGTTTTAGAGTGAAACACTTACCAGGCCTCGTCTGGCATTCTGGAGGTTCTTTTGTCTGATTTCAAACTGCCCATATAAGAGCCAAATCTTGGCAAATGTAAACTGAGAATAAAAAACATGTATAATTCGAAAACTATTTAAAAAATAATTAAACTTCCTTTAGAATCCTTTCACAGAAAAAAATACAGTCAAGCACAACACTGTCATTTTTTCAGCTCTTGACATGGTTGCAAATTCTCCACAAGGGAGCAGTATAAATCATTTTTATAAAGTTTAAGGATTATTTCCCCACAAATGACATGAGGTTGTGTAAATAATGTTTACCTTTTTGTGTGGTATAACCTCCAGACATGCCTGGTACACCTGCCTCGTTCTCTCAGGGTCCTAAACAAAACGTATTACATCAAACTCTGCCTCAAAACGTGTCCATGTAATAAGACTTGACTGAATGCTGTCTATCATACCTTGACCTCCAGCTCCTCATAGAGAGCGTAGTTGATCCACAGGTAGATGTAGCGTCTCCAGTGTCTCTTCTCTTGGATGGGGGGTATGTTGGCTATCGCTCTCTCATACACTTCTCGAACTGTGTCCGCATCTGCGTCACTCTCCACCAGGCGCAGGTAATCAAACCAAGCATCATAATTATGTGGGCTGGCCTATACAGGAGGAAATTATGTTAATAAGCAACACTGAGTCATTAATAAAGAAACTGATGCTTTGCATTTGTGTAAAACTACAAACTGGTGTAGCAAAGACCAAATAGTTTCCATCCGCAAAGAATGACAGAAAACCACCGATTAAACTCTAACAATATTCAGAAAACCCTCAAAGATGATCTGAAGTTGTCTCAGGCATAACTATATATATAAACAATACTTCAGGGCATTTGGATATTCACTTAAAATGTGAGTCTTGACCAGGTGATTATATAATAACAATAAATATAATCATGCTTTACCCACCTTGACTTCCTCTTCATACTGAAACCTCCTTTTGCTGACGATCACGTCTTCGATTCCTCTCCTGTCTCCAAACCTCTTCTCAAACACGGTGTAGTTCTTAAACAGCTCCTGGGCCTGTTGCTTGGGGATTCGGTCCAAAGCGTATTTATAGATGATGCGAACTCTCTCAAACTGAAAGACACAAAGCGAGTGGTCACGCATGAAAAGGAAACATCTTGTTTATTGGATGGCACGAACACAGGATGTCATACCTCTTTCTGCTTCTCCTCAAATCTGGCAAAAGCCACGTAGAGGCTCTCGCTGATGTGATCCTCACCGAAAAACTCCACGGCTCTCTCAAACACTTTCCTCCCGAGAGCGATGTAGCCGTGCTTATCTTCAAAGTTGGCGTACTTGATCCAGTTCTTCACTTCAGGATGGACCATCACGAGTGCTCTGCTGTTAAGGAATGTATCTACATTTTTTTACGTAACAGCCATTCAATCTCAAATTAGAAATGATGTACATGTTTCAACTAAGTCAAGTAAAATGTTTTTGCTTAGCACTTTTCACAATACACACTGTTTCAAAGCAGCTTTTTCATGTTATTGTCTATAATATCTTAATATCTTCATGACTTCTAGTCGCATTTAGCAGATTAGAACTGGGCAATCTTCTTTAATTATGATTTAATGCCATATCAGCAGCCATATTCATGGCAAAAATCAACAGTATTTCAATTTTTTTTTGCAATATCATTTCAATACATTGTTTACAATAATTTAACAATTTTGTCTTAAAAAAAAACAACTGATATACAAAAACAAACTAACAACAATAGTAATAATAACAATTATAGAATCTTTCAATTTAATGTGATAGAAATTCTAAAATTATTACAGAAGAAGCCTTTTTAAAAATGTCTATTAATATATTTTCTGAATAAAAAACGTTGTCTAATATCATTTAAAAATGTACATTCTATTAAAATATGTTTTACACAAGAAATTCACAAATACCAAAACAGCTTCTCTTCCCCTTTCAATAAATATGAATGAGTGAGTCTCTAAATATTATGAGTCTCAATTCTACATCTAGTACAAACAACCTGGTAACGATACAAGCAATCAAACAGTTTAGGTATGTTATATAGAATACAGTGTATATTTGCACTACATGAGATTACTGTATGTATGTGGATAAAGCTGGACAAACTTACACATCCAACTTTATACAGAGCTGGATGATAATATAGTTACATTTTGCAAGAAAATAAATCAAGCCACTGGGATTTACTATTTAGTATATATATATTGCTTAACGTGAATGTACTGTATCCGAACTTGGATATAATATTTCAGAATAAAATGGATAGTTAAAGGTGCTATGTGGAACTTTTCTACTAAAATGAATCCTTTTTTTATTGCCTGTGTGTGAAGGGGTTGTAATCACACATTACAATGATCCACTTGTCGAGTTTTGCTATTACCTCTGAAGGCCAATATTCATATTTATATGTGAAGTCTCCGGGTCGGATTTACCGCGAAATCCAACGGATGTGACGTGCATGCGCGCTCCCGAGCCTCTCTCCTTATATACAGTCTATTGTAGACGGTCAGGGAGTTACGTCCGGTTAAAGGCGCACGTTTTTCGGCTTATATCTCGGTCAATCATTGATCAATATTCCCAAGACTCTAATCGTTTGTAGTGCTGGACGGGGCCTTTCGAACGAGCCCACCCCCGAGGTCCAACTCGCCCGGCTCCCCGAGTTATAGCCGTTCGAAATCGGGGGTCCCAGCGGTATGGGGCATCCCCGAGCCCCGCCACTCTAGCGTTCGGGCAAGGGTCCCCCTGGGACCTCCTCACCCGAATTTGAGCTCTCTGGGTCTTTGCGTTCCGGAGATACGAGCGATTTCTTCTGAGATCGTGACGTCACCGGCGTCCGCAATGTTGCAGCGCGCCCGATGGTTTTCTGCTAATATCTCCGCGAAAACACCACCAAAAACTATGGAACTTATATGATTCTTTTCAGCTCGACTAGATGGTCCCAACGAGCTCGGTGCTCCCTGAATCCGCCTAGTATTCGCCGAGATATTTGCGTAATAGACGGTATTGTCTATGAGTACGAGCACGAGCGCTCTTATAAAAATTGGTTGCAATCTGAAACATCACCACTAGAGGCCGCTAATTGTTACATAGAGCACCTTTAATGAAAGGATATAATTCTCATAGATGCTCCGGGCCTTGTCCACCTCCTTATAGCGCAGCTCAAAGTTGATGTAAGAATGCCAGGCCTGTTCCTCCGGCTCCCACTCCATCCAGCGCTCAAACACTTGCCTGCAGCCGGCAACGTTCCCCAGCATCTCCTCCATATAGGTGTACTTGTACCTGGTGCATAAACATACGAGTCACAAGAAGAAAAAACAGAGTATCTTTGTCTGAATACCTTATTCTCTATATTAACAAGTCGCTACTGAGATTGAAAAAATGTGATGATGCCAGGATTTCTGAGTACCGTGTGCGTGTGTATCTGTGTAAGCATCAATGTTTCTATTTACAACACGTTTCACGCTGCTCAGCACACTGCAAAGTTTCTGGATTGACAACTCAACTGTATTTAAATGTGCGATTGAATCCAAAACTGCAATGATTGACAGTGATATAACCACAGCTACAGACGGGACAAAACTGTATACTGTACGTCAAAACATATGTGAGTGTAAATGCAAACTAATAGACTTTATAAGAAATGTGTATGTGTTTCTTGTCCATTCCATTACTGATTTTTCACTTGATCTTTTTATAAACCATGTTTATTTATAAACATTTTAGGGCTACATGCATTATAAATAATAACAATTTTATTTTATATTTTTATTTTCAAGTAGTTCAAGAAAATAATTCCAACAGTTTTTGCTATGGTACCAAAATTAGTACTGAGATTGTGGAATTTTGGTACCGTGACAAGCCTAATATCATCATGAGGAGAAAGCGTACCAGAACTGATTCACACGGGGCAGGATGGTGATGGCTCGGTCCCAGATGTTGCGGGAGTGATTCACCTGCCGGTTCTTCATCTCCATCTCTGCATACTTCAGCCACAGTGTGATATTGCGGTGATCCACATCGAGCGCACGCTCGTAGATAGAGCGAGCTCTAAAGACAATGAAAAGAAAAAAGTTAAGGAAATCACCTCCAGTCCAAAATACAATCAGTAGGCGCTGAACAGAAACTCACCTCTGGACCTCTTGCAGGCTCTCCTCCCATTGTGCGTACTTGATCCAGTTGCTGATGACAGTTCTGTTCTTCCTGATGTTGTCTTCAAACGCCTGAGATGAGAGAAAATAATTAACTTTATTGATTTCTTTGGAGATATATATATATACATATATATACAGACAATGGTATTGACAAAACCATGGTTTCTGGACACATACTTTGGTAATACCATTTTTGGACAAGAAATAAATACCATATTTTTTCTGGACATGTTACATTGTAAGGTCGTGTTTTTAAACCATGAACCATGATAATATGTTTTATTGCATGTACATTGCTAATGCTATGCTTTGTAAGGCATATACCAAGACAAAACAATGTTTACTGGACATGTAATAAGGTAACACCATGTTTTGGACATGTACTATGGTAATACCATATTTTTCTGGACATGTCATGTCAAGCACATACCATAACAAAACCATGTTTTCTGCACATGTACCATGAACATGAACCATAACAATATTATGTTTTATTATGCCATGTACCTTGCTAATGCGATGCTTTTTGGGGCACATACCTTGACAAAACCCTGTTTCCGGGGCATGTACCATGATAATGTCATGGTGTTGCCATCGTACATGCTTTAAAAAGTTTTATCGTATGTACCTTGCTAACATTATGTTTTTGGGGCACATACCATAACAACAGGATGTGTACTGTGGTAATAGCATATTTTGGCCAATATCCTGATATGCTAATATTATCTCTACATTTTGATACCATGATGTATTGTTGCAGATAATCTCGTGATCATATAGAGGTATGGCGCTCATACCTTTCTCTTCCTCAGTTTATAGTCGTTGAGCTCTTCCTTGTCTGTGATCTTCTGTTTGGGTGGAGGAGGCAGCAGCTCTAGCTCTCTCTCTTTCGCCTCTCTGAGCAGCTGCTCTGCGGTGATTTGCACCTCCGCAGGGGCTTTATTCTTCACCTGAACACACAACGTACAATAAATACACATTTAAACAATGTTTATCACGTTTATTTACACCTCAACATATAATATAGCAGTTGTTTACAGAGGAACACAACAACTTCACGTTGTTTACATGCTAATGCTAACTCATAAAACAGTATTTGTTACCTTCGCCACTTTAGGGATTCTCTGTTTACCCGCCGCGGTGGACGCCATGATTATTCCGCTCCTGTCACTTCGGTATAAGGAACCTTTACGTGTTTATTTAAGTTTTTAAACGTCGATATCCCGCTAAAGCGTTAGCGACGTTTCAATGCCGTGTGTCGCGACGAGTCGCGTCTGTCGTGACGCGCGCTGTAACCTTTGACTTCAGCTACGTCATGGAGTCCCGTCACCATGGTTACAGGACGCTTGCTAACGGTTAGCGAACTGCAGGTGAAATATTACGTGCAAATTGCTGGTTTTTAAACACTGTTTTTTTAGTAGCCTCAAACGAAAGGTCTGTTTTTATTGTCTTTATATTATACTTTTCTTCAATGTAAGTGAATGAACATTGTTTTTCTTATTTATTGTGTGTACGAGTGACGAAGCTCAAACTAACCATACGTAATTTGTCGAATTCAGTGTGTGTCTAAACGTTAGACTGGTCGTGTAGACATGAAAATAAAATAACACACACACACATATATATATATATATATATTATATATATATATATATATATATATATATATATATATATTATATATATATATATATATATATATATATTACTGCTACAACATAGTTTGTGTCTTTATGTAATCATATTTGTTTATTGTATTAGATTTAAAATGAGCACCATCACTTCATCCACTGGTAAAGCTGAAAGTGTGACTGTGAGGAGGACAGAATGGTGTGATGCTGAAGAGATCGATCATCTGATCAGGCCTGCAGCTGTTGCTGTGTTTGGGAGACTCAATGTCATCCATCTTCTGTAAGTGTTAAGAGTCAGTCAGTTAAAATTAGTTTGTAAAAAGTAAAAAAAAACTAATGTGTGTGTGTGTGTGTGTGTGTGTGTGTGTGTGTGTGTGTGTGTGTGTGTGTGTGTGTGTGTGTGTGTGTGTGTGTGTGTGTGTGTGTGTGTGTGTGCGTGTGTGTGTGGGTCATATATATATTTATTATATTTAATTAAGCTTGCATCATTGTTCGTTATTTTCCTGTTAATTTTCCAGGTTATTTTCCTGTTAATGAAAAAATCTGTATTGTAAAATGCGCTATATGATTTTAGTGTGAAATATGATCTTTTCTGAGCTGGAAAATGTGAGATTTACCCATAGATTATATAAAATCAGGAAACTTTATAAACATTCTCAAATCACAGTCAAAATTTGAAGTAGGTTATTACTCACACTTGGTTCTTTAGGCTTCTTTACACAGCTGATTTAAGGCTGCTCTGTGCTTGCTCATTATTCTGTGTAATTACAAAAAGTACACTATTAAAACTACTGTGTACATGTATTTATGCCACCGTCTGTGTAAAGACACCGAATTGCCACTTCAGAAGCACTTTTGTGCCATATTTAAAGTGAATTGGACAATTATAAAGGATATTTTTGTTTTCATTTCTCATTGCAGCGAGAAAGCAAATTTAGCCGTGACCCTGAGCACCACTAAGCGTGAAGTGCTCGCCCATGCATCTTTCTCAGATCACCCCATCGAAGAGCTGGTGGATCAGGCATGCTGGGAGAATTTACTTCAGAATCATGTAGATGGCCATAAATTCACTGTAAGCAGTGCAAATATGCCAAGGTGTCCATTCATATTTAACACATATTTTTTAACGCCCCCTGATAGTCTTGTTTCTCTTTTTTCCAGCCCATGAACACTCTTTTCCTGCGTCTTTTTGTGGCTCAGCCTGGTTTCTCCATAGGGGGCGCTAAAGAGATAGTGAGGTAAAAGAAGGTGAACAGGCTTTGTGAAGTTCACCTATAAGAATTACAGTTCGGCCCTGTTACATGAATACACACAGTCTGCTTATTGGTTTATATTTAACTTAATAAAACAAGACAGAGTTTTCTATTGTTATTTGGTTAGAGTGAATATGACCTTAGGCAGCACAAATTGTATTGACTGTATAGCAATGCCTTCCTGTATCCACTCAATCATGTTATATCAAATTTCATGATCAAAGATTTTTATTTCCTTCCGATGCAACTTCTAGAACAGTTTTCAATGCCATTGTGGAGCTGGAATACATCTGCCTTCTGACTCCCTACAGAGGCTCACTTGGTAAGAATTAATATCACTTTGGATAGTTTTGTATGCTGGCATTGACAGTAACATTGTTCAACATGTTAAGGCATGTTTCTGTCATGATTTTCATATCAGGGGCAGCACTGGAGAAGATCTTTGAACCCTTAACTCCTGTTAAGGAGGAAGTTGAGTATTCGGCCTACGTCTGTCATCGACACACTCACTGCCCTCGACTTCACATCCGCAGAGCCAGGTTTACAAACACTTTTCACTCACTCATGAACTGGTGAATCTCAAGCAAATGGAGAAGAACATGGCTGGGTCATATTTCACTGCATTGTGACATTTTGTTTATAAGAATTAAGCACATTTTGTGTTTAGACATTTTTATTTAAAGGAGCATTGCGTAAGTTCTGAAATTTCTAACCGTTACTGACACCAGTGGCCGTTAGAGAAACTGCAGCCAGTCTCATGCTCGTTCTCGGTGCGCACGCTTGTTGACCGCACTAGATAAGACTCTTTTTTTTTTACTTACAAGGAGTTTCCGTGTGTGTCTGGATTGTGCTGGAGGCTGGTCGCTTCTTTCTGTCCACAGAGTCCATTTGAAACACTGCTAGCGACCGCCGCTGCTTACTAATGGCTGCCGAATGTAAGCCCAAGTAGACGAGAACGCGCATGACGTCACATTTTGTGAATTTTCGCGCCAATTCGGACCCGACTCCTCCACACACAATTGAGCGGCTGATAGAGGCGACCAGGGTGGACAGTCAAGCTTTCATTCTTTCTATTACATTATGGTTGGCTCATAAATGTACAAATGAAAACTCTATCTTAAAGATTTTTTTAAGTAAAAACCTAAACACATACCCCTATAATATTTTATTTATATATATTATGTGTCTTTTATTAGATTTTTAATTAATATTATACATGTTAAAATATTTAATTACAATTTATATATGTAATCTTTTTTAATTGTAAAGCATTTTAATATCATGGTACTGTTATGCTGATTAAAATAAAATAAAAATTAGTATTGTTTTTCTGTATTAGTGACAAATATTTCAATAGTCTTGTATTAATGCAAAACTAATAAGAATCATCAATAAGAACAATGAAAATAACAAAGAACTACAAAGTAAAACATCCATAAACCGTACAATAATAGGGGAAATGTGCTTATTGACATAAAAAATAATGTCACAATTGAAAGAAATCGTGATGGTCCTAAAATTTTCATTTTCTCTTTGCAAAATATAATTTCTCTATTTTTCTTCACTTGTATTTGAGGTGAAATATGACAGCCAAGCTCCTGTGAAATTCACTCAGACATTTGTGTATTTCATCTAGTGTAAAGCCGATCATAATCCACGTCTAGACTGTTTTTGTCCTGCTGCACGCAGTTTCTATCAATATAGAGTTTATAAAGGACATTTGCAGCACAGCAATGAATTAAATTCCCGATGCAATAACTTCAAATTCCCCAGAGCAGAGGATCTCGATGACATCATGCACATATTTGCGGAGCAGATCACGCCACTGGTGGAGTCCCACGGGCCGTACTTCCTGTCTGAGCTCATCGAGACTCAAGATGAGGAGAACCATACAGTCGTCTGTGAAGTTAGTCATGGTTGTTGTTGTTGTTTTTTTACAATTGGGAGCTTATAGCATCTTCAGAGCTAAACAATGAATGTGGATAATAAAGCTCAGATCACTTGGTTTAAGAAGAAGGTCATTTTTCCTATGTGCACATATGAACAAAAAGAAGGTTTTTCTCTTAGACAACAAAATAGGAGAGCAACTAGAGCATTTTGTATGCCTCTTGCTTCTACCTATTGAAAAAAAAAGTGGGGCAGAAATTGTGTTAGTTGGTGTTTTCTCAGGAATGACAGGACAACAGATCGTCTCACTCTCTCCCCTGCGGCGCATGCTGACATGTGTTCATGCGACATATGGCAGATGAGAGCTCATGCCCTGCCAAGACATACTCACACTGAACATATTGTGTCCAGACATCTGTAGCGGTTTTTCCTTTTGTCTGAATGTCCCATCTATTCAGCAGGACAACTGTACTACATTGCCCAGGAGGATTACAAAAAAAACATTTTTTCCAGAGAAAATTCATAAATTATTACAGAGGTGTTGTTTTTCTAGGTCTTTTATGAGAGTTTTAAATTATATATGGGCGAATTTCATGAAATCTGTCAGGAGCATGTCCAAGTCATATTTCACCCCAAAAACATAAAGGAATTAAAAAAATATATGTTTCCTTAATAAGCCTATTTAGTACCATTATTTTACCCCAAATAATGATTATCATATGATTAAAAAACTGTTTTTTTACTGTAATGCAAAAATGCAATATTATTCAAATTAAACTGTGTGTGTGTGTGTGTGTGTGTGTGTGTGTGTGTGTGTGTGTGTGTGTGTGTGTGTGTGTGTGTGTGTGTGTGTGTGTGTGTGTGTGTGTGTGTGTGTGTGTGTGTGTGTGTGTGTGTGTGTGTGTGTGTGTGTGTGTGTGTGTGTGTTCTTACACAGAGTGAAGGAGCTGTCGTAGGCTTTGTCACTGTAAGTGGTCAAATGGATTTGAAGCTTCTCAATCAGTGCTTTGAACTTGGAGCATTTGAAGGACTGAGAAAGACAAATTCAGCACATCAAGAGGAACCACCAGAAGAATCGCAACCACTAGAGGAGGAAAACCATGTCACTGACGCCCAGGAACCTTCTGAAGCCAAAGAACCTGTACAAGTGAGTTTCAAAAGACACGTTCAGCATGTTTAATGGTGCTCATTTGGGATAATTTATGTAGGATTTCCAGCTCCTTTACTAATCCAAATGAAATTCACAGGGTGAACTGACGGCAGAAAAAGAGAGTAAAGACGAGCCTACTGGCATATCTCAGGTCAGAGCTAAACTTCATCTTTAAAACATTTCTCACTTCCTTTGCATTTTAATAATGGTTACTATATTTAGGAATCACTCCAAATGTGGTTCATGTATCTGGTGTAAAATGCCTATTTTTGTCTCTCTATTGATTTTTCTAACTAGCTAGAGTATGTTGAGTCAAGCATCAAAGACACAGTGGACTCTAATCCAGACGGACCTCCTGATGCATTCTGCATCCAGCTCTTCACCATGGAAAAGAAGTTTGAAATGAGGTAAAGAATTAAAAATGCCTTATGGAAACAGTAAAATTTGATTGAATTTCATGAATATCGACTCAAATGAAATACCTTCGGTCTCATCAGATTTTATCTTGATCGATATACTGCTTATGCGATAAACGCTGATGGAAATTTTAGAAGGGGCGATCCATTTTGTCTAGCAAAACTTTGTTGCAAATGTTTGCTTGGATGTTGCGCAGATCAGTGTGAAAATGAATGGAAACACCTTAAAATGTCTCAGATCAATTCGATATACCAATTTGATCGCAAAACAGCATGTGACGTCATTACGCACAGGTTTTTATTTGCTTTAAGCCGTTGGATGGAAACACATTGTCACCAGAGTTTTTTTACCGAACTTCAGATAATTCGATTGACAAGTGGATGGAAACTTGGCTGGACAGGTTTCATAAAAAACTTTATTATGACTTCTTTTGGTGCAAGAAACCATGACTTTAATGGGAAAAAGCTATAAAAGTGTAAAAAACATAGCTCCTCTATAAAGTATGTAAGCTATCAAAAGTCAGTAGAATTTGTACTGGTTAAATGAAAACTGTCTGGCCGAGCTCCAGTGGCTTCCAGAGAAGAGCTGTTGTAAAAATCAGTGTTATTTGGCTCCTGCTGAGCTGGTCTGTGTGCCACCTTATTGGCCAGCTGTTGTGGAATATGGAGGCCTGTCCCACCCACAGAGCATGAACATGTAATTAATGAGTAGAATGCTTAAAGTGACAGCGGGACCAACTAGGCCACACTCGCTTTCTAGTGCCCAACATGGCAGCCTTTCTCATTGCTCTTACAGGACAGATGATGCTCATAAATGATCATTTCTGTTGTCGTCTTCTTTCCTCAAAGATCAGCCGATTTCTTGCCGTACCTGTTTAAACTGTTTCCGGTAAGTACATAAATCAGCTTATTAAAGGAATCACCCAAATACTCAATACACTGAAGTATTAATTCACCCAAAAATTAAAATTGGCATCATTCACTCCCCCTTATGTTACTCCAGCTGCTCTATGACTTTTTCTTTTCCTACGAAAAGTACCAAAGGTAGTTCATAGATTATTATGAATATTCATAGATTATTATGAATATTACGTTTTTGTCATATCTGGAAAATAGCTTAAAAATATCTCCTTTCTGTGAAAGAAAAAGTCATACTGGTTTAAGGTGAACATGATCTTTAAAAAGTTTGGGGTCAAAATTATTTTATTCAGCAAGAATGCATTATATTGGACAAAAGTGACATTTATAAAGTTACAAAATACTTCTATTTCAAAATAAATTTCGATTTCATACGTTTATGAAAGAATCCTGAAAAAAACTAGTGTTTCCACAAAAATATTAAGCACCACAACTGTTTTCAACAATGATAATAATAACATATGTTATTATAAATTAGCATATTATAATGATTTCTGGAGGATCATGTGACACTGAAGACTGGAGTAATGATGCTGAAAATTCAGCTTTGATCACAGGAATAAATTACATTTTAACATATATTATAATAGAAAACAGTTCTTTTAATTTGTAATAAGATTGCTCGAGATTATTGTTTTAACTGTATTTTTGATAGAAAAAAATAGACTAGACTTTTTTCAAAAACATTATAAACTTTCAAACGATAGTGAACAGTCCCTTCAAACCTAAGTCAAACCCAGTTGCATTTCTACACAACCATGTGTCCATGTGTGCTTTACATTTTTTTTACATCTGACATGTAACATAATAAATCAGATAATATGATATTAATTGTAATGGCGTTCATGTGTCCACAGGATCGGGACTTCTGTGTGATGTCAGTGCCTAAACTGACTCCAGATTTCCCACTGCTGCAGTCCTTCATCAGAGTCACTCCTCGTGACACCAGCATCTTCCCACAGGAGCTCTACCTGTGTCACCGGTGGGCTCTGCTCAGGTACACACACTCTCAATCATCTAAATCAATCTCGAAAGAAAGCATCCATTGTTCATTTTCTTGGAGATGAATTGTAAAATGAAGCATGGTTGAAAAACCATAATGTACTATAAGAACAATACTGTGGCCTTGTTAGTGAATAAAACCAGATTCAAAAGATCATCTACTGAAGATAAATCAATTATTCTGTGTTCTAACATATTTGCCAGACGTTTTTAAATCACCTGGCAACATTTCTATACATTCATTAAACATTTTCTTAATTAATTTTAAAGAAATAATGCTAAATAAAGGTATGACTTTACAATAAGATCCCATTAGTTAATGAGCAATATATATATACATGAGACATATATAGATAGATACATAGATAGATAGATAGATAGATAGATAGATAGATAGATAGATAGATAGATAGATAGATAGATAGATAGATAGATAGATAGATAGATAGATAGATAGATAGATAGATAGATAGATAGATAGATAGATAGATAGATAGATAGATAGATAGATAGATAGATAGATAGATAGATAGATAGATAGATAGATAGATATTGGGATATTGTAAGTAATCAACTAAACAAAATATATAACATTGGCCTAGTGGTTTTTGGATATTTTACTGCAAAATTCCTACATATTTAATACTTTAATACTTTTAATACTTTAGAAGACTTTCTCATTGTTACTTCATGTTAACTATTGTAAATTGCTACCAAAATCAGTATTCTACAAAATACTGTGTCAGACTAATATTTTTCTGTCCATCAGTGCGTTGGAGGTGCGTGTGGCAGTGTCATCAGATATCCCAGCAATCCAGAGTTTGACTGAGAGTCTCAGCCAGCGGGAGTCCATCAGTGAAGATCTGGATCTGTTCCTGAAGGCCCGAAAAGACCAGGTCTGCCACCGATCACACACTAGACTGTCTCAGTCCGTCGACAGAGCTGTGTTTGTGATGTCTGAGCACTGTCTCTCATTCTCAGGATGGAACTGCTCTCCAGGCATTTGTGGCGCAGGTCGAGGGGCGAGTTATTGGTTTGATAATCATCAGAGATGAAGAGGTAAATATTTAATGATGTGTCATGGTGTTTGCTGTTTCTTACCATCAATCGTTTGCCACGTGTTTCGTTCTCCCAGGACATTGAGTTCATCCGAGCCAACTTTGACATCGAGAGGTTCATGTACTTTAGCCATCAGCAGCGAGAGGAACATGGTCGACTGTGTCACTTTCACCTCAACCCTGTTTTCCAGCATCACTCTAAATATATCTTAAAGGAGGTTCTGCGCTTGGCACACAAGTCCTGCTTCTATTACCTCCTCCATCCACCACAGTACAGCCATAAGGTGGGCAAAAGATTTTTCTCCTGTAAAAAAATACCACAGTAATCTCACATGTGTGTCCTTTAGAGCAGAGGTTTCCCAAATGGGAGTTCGCGTGTTGATGAAAAGCTACTAAATAATAAAATTGTATATAATATTTTACTTAATAATTTCCAGCATGACCAATATTCTGCTCAAAGTAAAAGCTTGAGGGTTTGAATGTTATAGTATATTATTGTTGTACAGGGTATATGCAGGAATCTTGAAGTTAATTTTAATACCTTTTCAAGACTTTTTCAAGACCTTCTCAATATTTTTTAATACCTCACCGCCACTTCAAGTTGTAACCATTTACATCAGTGATACTTTTAACTTAACAGTTTTAGTTTGTGATAAAGACTATAGACCACTCTGATACAAAAAAATCAAATAGGCTGGGATAGTAAATCACCAACCTTCTCTTAAAACATTTCGGTGCGTTGTAATACACGTGATTTTTTTTCCCGCCCTGCAACCGATTTCATTGGTTTAGGTTACAGTGACGGCTAGGTTTAGGGATCAGTGTTTGGTGTAGGCAATCAGTACAGTGATTGACATGACAGAGAGGCAATTTACGAACGCACCCAAAATAGCCTTGTTTTGTATGCACCTGTTCGTTTTTTTAATAAAAATGACTAAATTCACACACTTTTACGATGTTTTTTGGGACTCAAACTGTTGGACAGCTAATTCAGAAAAAATACTTTCAAAATTCAAGACTTTATAAACCCATGATAAGACTTTTTAATACTTTTTAAGGGTCTTAATTTGCCCAAAATTGATTTATCACCTTTTAATACTTTTCAAGACCCCGCGGATACCCTGTTGCAACTTGTAGTGTCAAATAAAATTATTATAATTATTATCAAATATTGTTTTTTTTTCTTTTTTGCAACAATAATACATTTATGTCTAATAATAATAATAAACCTTATATAAAAACAGTGCTATACATAAATGATTTTTAAATAAAATAAAATAAAACACTTATTGAAAAAGCTTAAATATTTTATCTGTTTACTTGCATGTCATGTGACCATGAACCAAAATCAGAGAACCACAAATGCTTTCTTGTATTACTGAAATAATAACTTAAAATCTCAGGGCATACTTTAAGTAAATATTTAATGTCTAAGGGGTTCGTCTGACAAAAAACTTTTGGGACCCTTGCTTTCTAGAGTTTCAGAAGTTTGCAATCAAAAGTCTTTATTTCTGGTTCAGAGTTTAAACCAGCAACCTTTTCATACCACGTTATCTGCTCATAAACATTTCTTAATTTGTCCTTCTTTGCTCTTTCAGAATGTCAGTTATCACTCTCTGACAACAGTGCTGAATTACATGGTGCCGGTGAGCCCGAGACGACAGATAATCTACCCGCTGGAAGAGCTGGGTATCAACGCACCGTCCCAGCAGATCACCAAACAACAGGTCAGACCGAAACCAGATTCCTGAAATATGAACATAATTGTGCATTTAAAGTAATTTGACAATTAAATACTGAAACAATGTAAACAATGGTAGCATCTAGTTCAAACTATTCCATGCAACTCACCATTTTAATGCTTGGCTGTTGTATTTGTATCTATATATGTAGCACAAAAAGTGGCAGATTGAATAGACATGTTAGTCATTCATGTTTTGTCTTTAAGAGAAATAACTTTTTTTATTTGAAAAATAAAAGTTACATAAAAGTTACATAAATCATAGATTGGTCTAATTTGTATCCGAAAAGTAAGACTGACTGGTCAGACTAGTTCTTAAAAAGGTCCTATTATGCCCCTTTACAAAGTCTTGATTTTGTTTTTGGGGTCTACTAGGTTTTCATGCTTGAATGTTCAAAAAACACATTATTTGTTCCATATTCTCCATTGTTGCAGCTCCTCTCTTCCCAGTCTGTCAGTAACACTCTCGCTGCCTCCCAATGTGCATACTATGCCCTAAATAGTATTGAGAATTACTAATGTCACATACTATTTAGGATGGATAGTATGCACATTGTGACGCAGCTTCTGTTTAGTTTCTGTCTCTATGAAGAAAAGCACACTGTGCTCTGATTGGTCGGCTGGATCAGTGTGTTGTGATTGGTCAAGCGCATTTGGGAAATATCCCGCCCCTCACTATAACCATGAGTTTCAATACACTACGAACTAACTCAACTAGCCCCCGCCCCTTTATTTTGCACATTAATTATTTAAATGAGGAATATTGTGACGTGTTCGTTCCCGGAACTCAAGACTACAATGGAGGCGTTTCAGGGAGTTCAAAAACACTGACACTGATATAGAGAATAACTCCCGCTGGAGGGACTTTGTGCTTTGGAACTTTGCAGAGCTTTTTCATTCTCAAACAGCAACATTACACACTAAAGAAAGATAGACATGGCAAAAAGCATAATAGGCCCTCTCTAAGACACAGTCTTAACATAGTGGCTGTGTTTATGCAACTGCCCCAGTTTTAGACTAGTTACATGCTGACCTGTACTACTCAGGGCTAGGGGTTTGTTTAAATCCCTAACCCTCAATATTTCAAATAATAATAACAATGCACATTGAGTAGGAAAGTATGTGCCACAAGAGGGTGCTATGCAGTAAATGAATGTGCCATGATCACACTTGTAATTCAACACACTTGTAACTCTCCATCCTTAAACTGTCAAGGTACAGCATGACATCTTTGTTTCTCCACACTTACGTTTATCAATAATTAACGTTGTAGCTGTCTGCATTATTCCACTCATTATGCGTTTTGTGTATCAGAATCGTTAGCCGCATGTGAAGCAGACCACAGGGCCGTTGTTGCCTGAGGTTATTGAACATCTAGTTGTAAAGAAACAGATGGATGGATGGTGGCAGATGGTGGTGAATGTTTACGCTGGTTTCTAACAGGTAAAGCAGCAGCGTTCTTATCCAGCCATCATCAGAACAACCAACATCTGCTGTGTGTTGTGTGTGTGTGTGTGTGTGTGTGTGTGTGTGTGTGTGTGTGTGTGTGTGTGTGTGTGTGTGTGTGTGTGTGTGTGTGTGTGTGTGTGTGTGTGTGTGTGTGTGTGTGTGTGTGTGTGTGTGTGTGTGTGTGTGTGTGTGTGTGTGTGTGTGTGTGTGTGTGTGTGTGTGTGTGTGTGTGTGTGTGTGTGTGTGTGTGTGTGTGTGTGTGTGCTCCTGAGTAAGATTCCACACACCCCTAGCCAGAGAGGGGATTTCACTTCACACAATGTTTCTTCATCAATACAATCTAAATGAGCTAAATGAATCATGAGGTGTTATAAAAGCACATTCAGCCCACATTATTTCACAGTTTTCTTCAATAAAACACCTCAGTAGAGAATGAATGAATTCGCCCACTGGCCAAACACAAACACAAGTCTAATTAAAGCTGCAAGCAGCATTTATCGGGGTTCAAGCAGTTAAGGCCTTTAAGGACATAAACATTTAAGACATTCAGTTTTATTTAGGAAGCTTTTAACCAGTGACATAATAGATGGAAAAGACCATTTACAGCCAATTTACCATAGCATTTTAACAGTTATAGCGCCACCTATTGTCCGATCTGTATAAAATTTGGCATGCTTGTTAATGATGTTATCTCACATATGCTCACCAATTTTTGTGAAGTTCAGAGTTTTCATTTAGGATTTATAGGCTTTTGAGTGTATTTAGCCACACCCCTTTTCTAAATGACCCATTTATAGCCATACGAAAAAATCAAAAGTTCAACTTTTTTTTAATAATTATTAATCTAGAGAGTCCAGAGAATTTTCCTAGACTGGTTTGGTTCCGATCGGGTGAAAAACCTAGGACTAGTTCGTAAAAGTAGGTATTTCACATTTTTGTTAATAACTCATGAACAATTTGATTGACAGCAATGGTTCTAGAGGCAAAGTTGTTTAGCATGAGGAGATCTATTGACTGATATGTATTTTGTGGGGATGGACACAACACCACGTGATTACAGAGCCGTAAAACTCGTTAGCGCCAACTAGTGGCCGATTTCTTTCAAAATTCTTACAGACCTCTAGGATCACGAGTCGAACATGCCCATTGAGTTTCGTTCCGATCGGACTCCGTTAACCTTGTTTAATAGGTGCTCAAACTTCATTGGCCGATGGCGGCCATGTTTTTTGAGATACGCCAATATCCTTTTACACATACATGGCACCTAGGACCAAGACACTGCATACCAAATTTCAAGTCAATCAGACTAACGGTCACGTGGTCACAGCCATTTTTATGTTTTTTCCATGTTATAGCGCCACCTAGTGTTCAATCGTCGCGATTTTTTTACTGTGACCTCAGATTGTCCTCTTTGACATGTGTACCAAGTTTGGTGAACCTATCTCATTTACTTCTCGAGTTATAGCCAATTTAGAAAATCAGGCTCCTCCCACAACGTTCATTTTGCGCCCCCTAGCAACCGAAAATCAAAATTTCAACTTTTTTTCGATAATTATTGATATTCAGACTCCAGAGAACATTTCTGCACTGGTTTGGTTCCGATCCGGCAAAAATCCAGGGACTAGTTCGCAAAAGTAGGTTTTGGACAAAATTCAAAATGGCCGAAAATCTATCATGACGGAAATAAAATCGGAGATATACATTTTTTTCTACAGATGTCCAGCGTTCCAATGATATAAGACACTTGAGTCTATGTCTTACGGTCTAGGAGTTATGAACAGTTTCGCGCAATTGATTGCTATAGCGCCACCTATGGGCCGATTGGGCTGAGTCCGTGTATCTGAGTAGCGAGGATGAGTACTACCCTATGCCCAAATTTCACGTCTCTAGCCTTTACGGTTTGGTCTGCACGATGCGTTTTATGGCGGAAAAATAATAATAATAAAAATCCTTCCAATAACAATAGGGTTTCAGCACTTCGTGCTTGAACCCCTAAAAAAGCTTGTAGGTGGGTTGCAAACCCTAAGTAGACAGCATTTTAAGGAATCATAGGTACGTTCACAACTTATGTAACGCTTTTCATCTGACGGCACTCAAATCACAGGGCGGACAACAGGAACTGTGTTTCATGCCTTGGGTTTAACACAAGGAGAAAGACTTTTTCTCTGCTGACACATCACACATATACACATGCATCCCCGTTCTTTTTTTTTCTTGTAGTCAGTCAAATGCTAAAGTTGCATCTTATTCTATTCTTCACAAAGCCAATCGCTGCGTGCAATGCTATGAAGTGAATCCAAGATGGTAGACAACATTAATGAAATGTTTATTATAAAAGCAATTTATTATTAAAAAATAGTTCTGGCTCCTGAAATATCAGCTTTGCCATCACAAATAAATTACCTTTTAAAATATATTCAAATATAAAACAGTTATTTGAAATTGTTTGAATTGACTGTATATTTTTGATCAAAAAAATAAATAAATGCAGCCTTATGAGCATAATCTTTCAAAAACATTACAAATACAACAAGGATTTACATTTAATGATGATATTGTGTTATGATTTTATATGTTTATTAGGTTATCACATTATTAGCTTATTTTTGTGTACTTTTGCTTTACAAACAATTCTGAGGCAAAAGGCAGTAGACAACAAGATTTTGGAACTGAACTGCTGTGTCATATGCAGTTTTGTGTGTGTGTGTGTGTGTGTGTGTGTGTGTGTGTGTGTGTGTGTGTGTGTGTGTGTGTGTGTGTGTGTGTGTGTGTGTGTGTGTGTGTGTGTGTGTGTGTGTGTGTGTGTGTGTGTGTGTGTGTGTGTGTGTGTGTGTGTGTGTGTGTGTGTGTGTGGTGGCATTAGCAAGAAACACAAGCTGTCACCCTTCAGTCCACTTTAGAAAGCTCCATTTGGTAGCGCAGCAACGCCGGTGTCCAGGCAGCCCTGCAGATAAGAGCGCAATGACTGCGTTAATCCTCCGTCTGGTTCAGATGAATTAATCAGTGTTAAAGCACCTGTTCGGTCTTCGTCAATAGAGTGTTGTGTTACGAAGGGCATTATGTCTGCATGTAGAAGTCCTGCATGTCCACCAGTGTTTGATACGGACACACCTGTGCTGGCTTTACCTGAGCAGAGAGGACAGGGTCAGATCCTGTTTGACATCCTGTTACTGTCATATCATTATCAGGAGCAGATGAACACCATCTAAGAACATTTTTGTAGTTTTGAAGAAATGAACAGACAGAAAAATACGGACCGTTTTCAAACACTTTCACAGTTTGCCATTGATTGCCAAACATCTTCTGTGCATCTGTATATGGGTTAAAGATGTACAAGAGAGAAAGACCAATCACAATTCAGTTTGTAAAACTATTACAATGACATCATATTTTACTTTGATTTCTGAAGGATCATGTGACAATGAAGACTGGAGTAGTGATGCTGAAATTCAGCTTTGATCACAGAAATGAAATACATTACAGATACAACACAGAAAACAGTTCGTTTAAATTGTAATAATATTTCACAATAAAACTGTTTTTACTGTATTTTTTATCAAATAAATACATGCCTTGGTGAGCAGAAGAGACTTCTTTCAAAAACATTACAACATCTGAAAAACTCCAAATTTTTAAAGGTATAGAGTTGATCCAAAATGAGTGGGTGCCTGCGGTCACCCGCGGTTACGAGTCATCCAAAAATATTTTTAATGATATTCGGGTCGCGGTCGGTCGGGTCGTTTGAAATAAAGATGCCAGTTAAACCTTTGTAATTTATATAGTACTAGACACAATTTTCTATTAAATACATAGGCCTACTTTATTGACTGAATAACTGGCGCGAAGATGACGCACGAGCTTAGTCTGCAGATGGAGGCGGCAAGAGAAAAGGTGAAGACTGTGTGGAAGCTCCGCAAATACACGAATAGAAAGAGCAAAGTGTGGGAGACATTTGCCGAAATAATGAAAGATGATGACCAAAGTGCTGGCTTTGTCATGTGTACTTCTTGCGATGCTATTTACACATTTGATAGCCACAAAACTGGCACGACCAACATTGCACGTCACAAGTGCGGCCCTGGGAAGCCATCATGAGCATTTACTACTTTTAAAAAAAGGGGCGGGCGGGTCGGGTACAATATTTTCTTTTTTTGCGGTCCGAGTTGCGGGCGGGTTAGTTGAAAATGTCGGTCGGGTGCGGGTTGTTTATACATTGACCCGCGCATCACTACACACACACTCACCGGCCACTTTATGAGGTACACCTTGCTAGTTATCCGGTTGGATCCGCTTTTGCCTTCAGAACTGCCTTAATTCTTCATGTCGTTGATTCAACAAGGTACTGGAAACATTCCTCAGAGATTTTGCTCCGTATTGTTATGATAGCATCACAAAGTTGCAAATCTCATCATTAGATGGTCCACTGTGGTCATAAAGGATGGACCTGATCAGTTACAATACTCAGGTTGGCTGTGGTGTTTAAACAATGCTCAATTGATACTATGTGTGTCAAGAAACACCCATTACAGCACCAGCACCCGAACTCTTGATACAAGACAGGAGGATCCAAGCTTTCATGTTGTTTACGGCCTCCACAGTCACCAGATCTCAATCTAATAGAGCACCTTTGGGATGTGCTGGAACGGGAGATTTGTAACTGTGTGATGCAATCATGACATTATGGAGCAAAATCTCTGAGGAATGTTTCCAGCATCTTTTTGAATCTATGCCACAAAGAATCAAGGCAGTTCTGAAGGCAAATAGGAGTCCAACCTGATTCTAGCAAAGAGTACCTAAAAAAGTGTCCGGTGAGTGTGTTTATATATATCATTTTTTTATGTCATTCAAAACTTCTCAGAGGGCACCAGAAAATGTGATTTTCGTGCAGATGATTCCTGTCGTGCGTTTTCTGATTTCTGCCTTCAAGTAGCCCAACACGTCCAGAACTTAAACCTCCTTGAGTCCCTGCCATTGATTACAGCAATTAATGAATGACTTTGAAGAGCCAATCATTGATGGCCGTGTAATCAGCTACGTTTCCTTAAATTACAATGACAATTTGGGCCTCTCCCTTCCCAGAGTCCACCGCGACTCTATTCTTTCATGTTAAATCAGATAAGGTGTACCACAGAACAAATCCCTCAAATTATTCATACTCAAGGGCCAATTAGAGAAGTAGAGAGAGAATGATTAGGAGAACACGGCAGCTGTTCGCTTTCAATTGATTCAGAGACGGCCAAACATGTCCCTCTCTGTAAATCTGCTCGAAGAATTGACCATTTCAATGCTTCATATTAGGTGCAGAGCCTATTGAAGTGGTCTGCACTGCTTTTTATAGAGTGGGTTTCCATTCTTTCAATGGAACTCGGCACATTTCAATATTTTAGACCAGTTATAGTGTTCGCTAATGCAATGCTTTTTCCTGTTTGCTGGTATCTTTTTAGCTCAATAAGTGCTCAGTGAAACATACTGTCGCTCTGGCGCTGATTAAACTATTGTCATGCAGGGAAACCCTTCCAAATGGACTAGTCTGTGTGTAGGACATCAGTAGTGCTTTTAGGAAAACTGCAATTACTGTTAGCTGCTAAGTAAGATTAGCATTAGCTGTTAGCTGTTAACTCACTGGTTAAAGGACAAACATACACCTGAAATGCAACACACGACCATTTCGCTGCATTGACAAGCAAAGCCGAATGAGATTATCCAGGGTTCAACAATAAGGCCCAGTTGAGCTGGTAGTTCAAATGACCACAAATATGATAAAGCGCTGGTTTAGCTACATATCCTTATGCGTGTTAGTTTCATTATATTTTTAGTCTCTTCTGCTCACCAAGGCTGCATTTATGTGATTATAATACAGTATTCTATGATGATTTTCTGCTCAAGAAACATTTATGATTATTATCCATGTTGAAAACAGTTGTGATGCTTCATCTTTTTGTGGAAACTGTGATTTTTCAGGATTTTTTTAATAGAAAGTTCAAAAGTTCATCTATTTGAAATATTTTCAAACTTTACTGTCACGTTTGATCAATTTAATGCATCCTTGCTGAATAAAATTATTAATTAACATCCCATTTGCTGTAATTAAATTGAATTGCCCTTTATATATATATATATATATTAGTTATTGACCGCCCCACTCTCTAGGTGTCAATATCAGCATTAGCCACTGAAAAGCCCGTTCCAATTAACCACCGCTGAGCATTTATATGGATGTAAGATGATACTGATATTGAATATACTAAAGATATTGTTTTCTCATTTGTTCCTACCAGGCTCATTTTGCCCTGTACCACACAAACAGAAAACTCACCATGGAGCCGAAGGTCACCATCAATGCCAGAATCGTGGTAGTGGGAGCATCCGACACAGGTTTAGCTTTCCTTGAAGCACTGACATTCAGGTAAGCATGCCGTTTTTGAAATGCTACTTCAATCAAATGGTCGACACAGGTAAAGAAGCCCTAAATAGCATTTAGGATTTCTTTTTGAAGAAACAGCAAGACATTTCTGTCTGAAACAGGGTTTTTTCGTGGGGGGTTGGGGAATATCGTCTCAAGTGTGGTTATAATTAGTGAGAGTGACCCTCAGGGATTTGAGCGAAACAATGATTGCATGAAATCTGAGCTTATGGTCTTATATAATAACACTCAGCCCAAAACACGCCAATTAATACCTGTATTCTGGATCCTTCTGCCTCTTTCTAAAGAAAGACAATGCATTGAATTTGAAAAAAAAAGCCATTTATAGATTCTTCAAGTAAAATTTTGATTATCTTTATTAAAATATTTTTAAGCAATGATTTCCAACCAAATGTTGTTTCCAAGGGGAAAGACGGGAAAGAATTTGACTCAAATGTCAGGTCCACATTTTGGTAAAAAAAAAAAAGTACTTCTAGATTGAGAGAAACCAGATATTTGAAGTTATTTAAATGTCACATTAGAAAAAACGTAAATTACCACATCTTGAGTTCATTTAGAAACAAATGTGCCAATAAGTCTTTCTTGAAAATATGATGTACACCACTATTCAAAGGTTTGGGGTTGCTAAGATTTGTAAATATTTTATTGAAAGAAGTCTCTTCTGCAGGCTGCATTTATGTGATTTAAATACAGTAAAAACAGTAATATTGTGAAATAATATTACAATTTAAAATAACTGTTTTCTGAATATATATGTAATTTATTCCTGTGATCAAAGCTGAATTTTCAGCATCATAACTCCAGTCTTCAGTGTCACATGATCCTTCAGAAATCATTCTAATATGCAGATTTGATGCTCAAGAAGCATTTATTATTATTATCAATGTTGAAAACAGTTGTGCTGCTTCATATTTTTGTGGAAACTGTGATGCATTTTTTAATGAAGTTCAAAAGTACATATATCAATTTAATGCATCCTTGCAGAATAAAAGTATTCATTTCTTTTTGAAAAAAACTGGCCTCCAAACTCTTAAACATTAGCGTACACAAGACACACACGTTTAGTCTCTAAAGAGTTGAACTTTTCAGAATGTCATTTTATCGAGAGGAGTTTGGATGCGGCTTCTCACAGAGCGCTTGACCAAACAAAGCTGTGATTTAAGGCTGTTCTTGTTTCCTGAAAGCTGATAACTGCCTGGCAACCAGGGGTCGCTCTGCGGTTGTGTGTGTGTGTGTGTTAACTCCTGCTGCTTTGGCAGGCACTGTGGGCACGCAGCTGTCTAGAGCTGGCAGTGTGCGGAGGTCACGCGCTGGCCCTTTAATTAGCCCTGCCAGTGTTCTCTAGGCTGCAATTGGTGTTTGCTGTCGCTAATGACTTGACTAATGAGGCAGTTAGTGTCCACTAAACTTATGGCCGGTCAGCCCCTGTAGAGGCCGCCTGACTAATGGAGAATGTGGAGGCCATGGCCGACAGCGCTTATCTGTCAAGCCAAAACCGTTGGCCCCCCTCATGCTCGCTCACTTGTCCTTTATCACCCCTGAGGATGGGGTGAAACACGGGACCATTGAGGACCGATAAAGATGCTTGGCCCCTGCTTGGCCCCTAAACTTAGCAGTCAGACACTGGTCACAATAGAGGCCTGTCAGCTGCTGATAAGGCCAGAACGCTGTGAGCTGGTGGTCAAGAACAGCCTGTGGAGAGAAAACACACACACAAGAGTAAAATTTCACATTGACACACATTCGGGATTTCTTTTTTCTAATATAAAAGATGGACAAACTCTGTTCTTCAAATTATTTTAATAATTTTTTACTGAAAGAATATTAATAAAAAGAGTCAAAAAGTTAGTAAATAAAAAATTTTTCACAAACGGTAGTGTGTACTGCATTTTTCAAGCTAAAAACAAAAAAATGAAATGAAAAATTGTATGATCAAACAAATGTTTCTTTAAATTATGTTTATCAATAACTACAACATCTGGTCCCGAACTAACTAACTTCTACTGAATATATCATTTAGGCTAAATGTGCAACCCTATTTTATTTTATTTGTATTAGTAATATTTTCATATATTTGTATAAATGTTTTACATTTTATTTTAAATGAAATTATAACATTAAATAATTAAATAAAATAATTAACATTACTTTAAGGTCATTTTAGCAATGAACATTAATTTAACATCAATGTACTGTATTTTTATTTATTATTAATGTATTTAGACATGTCCCAAATTAAATATTTTAATGTATACATGGTCTTAAACTTTATTTTAATGTTATTGTAGCGATAAACATTAATGAAGCATTCATTTAATTGATTAATGTTTATGGCTTAAATAAAAATCACAATGTATTTAGTGTATTTAGGCATGCCCCAAATTTTGTTTAAATATTTTAAATGTTAGACATATTTAGAGACATATTTTAGCAATAAATATAATTAAACAACTTAATAATAAAAAATATTTTTTATTTTTAGGTGACTATTTTATTTAAATAAAATGCATAATAGAATGAATTAAAAATAAATAAACTGACTTCATTTAAGTTTTAAACCCTGTTTTGTACACTGCCCGAGGTGCTATTATAAAATGGCCATTTCTCTGAAACATTTGCATATGAATGTTTGTGCGAAACATCAAACATGCAGGAAGGAGTTAAGTGACATCTGAAGATGGCAGTAGCAGCTCTGTCTGTCTGCACGGCTTACAGCGCTAGAACGCAGACCTGCGGCTGTGTGTCCAGCGTCTGATCTATCGTGACGGTCCGCAGGCCTCACACACTCCTCTTACACACGCTAGCCTGATTTCCTCTCCCGCCACTGATAGAGATCATGTCTTTCTTGCACATACAAAACAGGTCATTTACATGACAAGAGACCTTTTTACACTCCTGAGGGGACGGGAGGAGGGTGACGGGGGGAGACCTCTACACACAGGAAACAAAACAAGAGGGGGAAAAAGACAAAACAAAAGGAAAGGCTTTTACTGTGATGGTTGGAGAAGAAAGCGCTTTAATGCAGGCCAGCGCTGCGCTGGAAATGAAGGGATTTCAGCATCTGTCCGTCGAGTGTTTGCAGAATAACCTCACACACCCTGCATGCTTTTGTTCAGGCGTCGTCACTGTCCTCTCTTCATTCAATGGTATTCATTTCTGGACAGAAAAAAAGAACAAAAAATTGGACAAAAATAGCCTCATTATCCAAAATGGACTAGATCTGTTCTACACGGGGTCTGTTCTTCAAAAGAGCGCAAATCAAAATAGCCAGACACGTTTTCCATACCTGAAAGAGTATGAGCATCAGTGTTACTCATTTACAGTATATCATGTCAAAATGCAGAAAGTTGATAAAAAGATGTTTGATTCTCACTTGTCTACAGAACATTTCCTTGTATTCCACCAGTCCTCATCTTCGATTCAACAATCTCACTCTCATCTCCACTCACGGTCTTCCAGATCGCTGCTCTGATGATAACACGAGGTTTCTGGCTACAAGGTGAGCGATGCATTACAAACGAGAGGCATTTACACTCCACTCCACTAGAGAGGGGGAAATGCGTTATTTCCATTCTATCATACAGATGTGAAGTGCTAAAGCATTAAAGCTGTTCTGGTCCCTCATTGAAGTCCAAACTTGAAACATTGACTTATATTTTAATATTGCAATCCAGAAAGTCAATTAGTTATAAACATTAATAATAATTTCTTAGGAGACCAGTTTAGATGGCAGAATTGCATAGCAAAAGACAAAAAAATGTACTATAAAAGAAGTCAGTGTTTTTCAAGTCGTCAAGTGGAAAATTGCAAATATGTATACAATTTTTGAAAAGTTTAAAAAAGATGACTTTCATGACACTTTTATACAGTGTAAAACATTTTTGAGTTAATGCCTAAACCAAGAAAAAAAATCTGTCTTTTTTGACAATTTTTTTTAGAAAACAACACTTAAAAGGATGTTCACTTTTAAAAAAAACTTTTGCTGATAATTTACTCACCCCCACATCATCCAAGATGTCCATGTCTTTCTTTCTTCAGTCGAAAAGAAATGAAGGTTTTTGATGAAAACATTCCAGGATTTTTCTCCATATAATGGACTTCAATGGGACCCAAACGGTTCCCATGCGGAACGCGCATCATAGAACAGAGCAAGCATTGTGTTTATAAACTTAACTTTTTTTTTATTTGAAATGACCGACGTTTGCTAGATAAGACCCTTATTCATCGTCTGGTGTCGTTTAAAGCCCTTTGAAGCTGCACTGAAACTGTCATTTGGACCTTAAACCGTTTGGGTCCCATTGAAGTCCATTATATGGAGAAAAATCCTGGAATGTTTTCATCAAAAACCTTCATTTCTTTTCGACTGAAGAAAGAAAGACATGGACATCTTGGATGACATGGGGGTGAGTAAATTATCAGCAAAAGTTTTTTTAAAAGTGAACTAATCCTTTAAGACTAAGTCATTTGACTTCTTAAGTGTATCTTGACTAAAGAAGGTTTAGATATTTGTACTGGAAAACATTATCATCATTACTAATGCTTTGGTCTCTCAGGAGATTCTGACCAAGAGGTCTTACCTTAAATCTGACTGGTTTTAGAGCTCCAGCATTAGTGCGGTTTCACTTCCTGGTGCTCGTGATGAAAAGCAGGACCTGAGCTCCAGCGAGCGGCTGTTTATCATCACTTCTGTTCGTGGTTCTGCATGACTGGCACATCTAATCCAATCAACTGATAAGACACACTGTATCAGAGCTCTGGAGAAAGAGCTTAGACATGAAACCTTGATTCTCAGCATCTCAATTATAGCGTGAAACAGTGAATGAGTCAGTTAACCTTGAGCATTGAGAACCTAAAGCGGTTGCACTGAAAGTTTTCCTGACGTCCTTCTGGCCGCTGCTCTTTTCATGGATGCAGGATCTGTTCCTCTACAGTCACTGCTACAGCGATCAGGATCAAGCCCAGCTGTCTCTGCGCTCCTGGATCAGTGTGGTGACGGGTAAGATGAAGGCCATCGACCGCGAGGACAAACACGTGGAGCTGATGGGAAACTGTAGAGTGAACTATGACTATCTGATCCTCTGCACCGGCCTGCAGTATCAGGTCAGAGACGCACCACACAACATTAACAATTCAAATCAACCAAGATGTTGCTATGAATTATGAAATATGTATTATGTGCCAGCTTAGCTCAGTGTTTGCAAATGAATGCAATGCTAATTTGTTATCCATGCCGAGCAAAAATAATTAGTACGTGAGAAATCAGTGTGGATGCTGCTGTATTTGAGTCTGACAATACATTTGCAGAGAGAAACTGGGAATATATAACAAATTAATTATATTAAATTCATTGAAATACATTTTAAATACAGGTAAATCATTTAAATACAATACATATTTATTTATTATTTATGTTTATATCTCTCTGACAGTGAGTTGACACACATACCCTCACTCACTCGTTTCATTTGCTTCAGATGAATATTGTTTGTTTTACAGGGCTTGAATTTCAGTTTGGGATTGCGCATATTGCGCATAATTTTACTTATTCCCGCAGACTTAGAGCTCACACCCAAAGTGCGTGAACATAAAGCCGCCTCTCAGTACTAAATTGAGTTCTTTTTCACTGCTTATTGCACTTCATCAGTCAAACACACAAAACAATGTCAAAATGGCGATCTTGGCATGTATTCACGCAAACACAGTCATTGTTTTAAGTGAACATAAACAGTCGAGATTGAGAAAGAAAACGCATGTGTAACAGTATAATGGATCAGTGCACCAGGTATTAAAGTGACAGCAGCCTAATATACCTGATGCCATATTATATTAAAAATATCTAAATGGTAGTTTTTCCCCATGGTATCGATGTCAAAATTGTGGCCAGTGCAAATGCTGACTAGTAACTTTAGAAAACCACTAGTAACAGTGGCTGGTGAGCAAAAAAAAGTTCACGTCAAGCCCTGTATAGATGTGTATATATATGAGAGAGAGAATTTTTTTAGGCCTGTGAAACGATTAATCACATCCAAAATAAAAGTTTGTTTTTACATAATATATGTGTGTACTGTGTATAATTATTTTGTATATATATAAATACACACACATGCATGTACATATTTAAGAAAAATGTGTTATATATAAAATTATTTTATAATCTTATATATATATATATATATATATATATATATATATATGTATATATATATACACTTACACAGTATATATAAGCATATATTTCTTAAATATATACATGCATGTGTGTGTATTTATATATACAAAATAATTATACACAGTACACACACACATATATTATGTAAACAAACTTTTATTTTGGGTGCGATTAATCGTTTCACAGCCTTCTTTATTTTTTCTAATGACTCTTCAGATGCCCAGTCTCACCAGTATCGACGTCACTGACCAGACCACCAGCAGTCTGAACCCACATCAACCCAGGCACAGATCCACGTGGCCCGTTTCATCTAACCTCTTCACCCTCAACGACCAGCACGACTGCTCAAACCTCCACCAGTGGCTCATGGACAACTTTGTGGAACTGACAGGTGCATTTATTGCAAATCGAAAAAGATTTTATTAGCTGCTCTAGAGCCCAGTCTAGATCAGTGTGACATGCCAGACCTCTCTCATGCATAATCTCATTTACCAAGCCACTGTTATTCTAAAGCTGCATCCAACTGTCAGAGCATAACAAGTAGCTAATTAGCGTGAGTGAAATCTAATCTCCTTCCATCCATTTACAGGGGAATATTAATATTAGCAGGGTGAGCTAAGAATTAATCTGCACGGGCCGAGATGAGCCACTGCTATCTGTCTGATTAAGCCTATTATATTTACTAATTACAGCCTCCTTTAATAATCCGGGAAGTAGCGCAATTATCATTGAATGCTAATTATACCGTCTGCATATGAAAGATATCAATTTAGTGGCATGAGAATTTGTATTTGGGTCAACCGGAGAGGCATCGCTGGGTCTGGCTCCGAATACGTTGTCAACAGAAATGAGCTGATAATAGTTTTGGCAGAAATCCTGTTGTGGTTGAACACATCCCTGTGGTTGAGTGTTGTGAAACGTGGCTGTGGTTCAGCACCATGGACAGGGCATTGAGCGCTGCATTCATTCACCACACACACGATATGTAAATGAGCACCATTACAACATCCTATTTAACATATACTGGCATCAATATATATGGCATTGCAGACAGAAGCTACAGGACTGCATGTGTAAGAGAAAGCCACATTTATAAAACAGACAGTTCTGGCTCTCAAATGTGATTGGATGTGCCACGTTCAAAGACACACACACACCTGTGACTGTTTTGATGCACTTTCAATATTATTTTGTATACATTAATGTTTTATTCTGATCATTTTAACCGCAATATGATGCTTTACTTTAAACACAGCCAAACTAATACTCGTGTATAAAATGATTTGACAAACCAATCATCTGTCATTATACAGGATCATGCATGTGCGCTCTGTGTCATTTCGTTACGTGAGCCCCGACTGATTAGTTTTCATACTTGAGGACTCGTATATTAACATCAAAGGCCTTCCTTCACAAAAGATCTCATTTAAATCAATCCAGCACTAAGAGGCTATCTGACACTGTTTAGATGCAGCAGTGAAAGGACATCACTTCCTTCATCTTCTCTTCCTTCCTTCTTTCCTATCCTCAAACCTAATGGGACCTTCTCCAGGTTGCTAAGTGACCCTTCTCTGTTTCATAGCCACTGATATTATCTCTCCAAACGGCCGTAATAAATTGCTTCCCCTTCCCCCTTGTGGAGGGTAAATGGCCTTAAGTTTATTTTACTGTTAAGTAAACCATCTTTCTATTGGATGGAATGTAACTTGATGAAATGAAAAAGTCTAGTGTCTTTTTACAATTATTTTGTCAAATCAGACCACTTTCTTAAATGTGAGGTGTGTAAAATGAACGGAATTGCGTGTGTGTGTCCGCAGGCGATGCTGTGGTATATGGAAACACCATAGATGTGTTCACCTGTGTGGAGATGCTCATGCGCCTCGGTGTCAGCGGCCGCCGGGTTCATGTAGTCCATCCTCCCAAAGATGACACATCTTCCTGTTTCCGTGATGGCTCAGTGGATCACGCAGTGAAACAGGCTCTGGAAAAGAGGAAGTCCAAGTTCATCATGACTGCCTGTTGAAGCAACTCAACGACGGACGACACACAGATCCTGTGACATCGGTGTCCTTCACCACTGATGGTCCCACCCTACGACTGGAGTGTGCGGTTAGGAACAGAAAAAACATTCTTAAACATCAGTTCACATGTATAAAGGAGTCGTATTAGACATTTTGTTTTTAGGATTAATTTAGCTGTGAAGTGCATATAATGTTAGTAAAGGATTTGGTGCCAAAAAAAACACAGTACCATGAAAAGGTTTGGGGTTAGTAAGATTTTTAAAGTTTTTAAAAGAAGTCTCTTCTGCTCACCAAAAAGCTTTTATTTGATCAAAAATTCAGTAAAAACAGTAATATTGTGACATATCACAATTTCAAGTGAATATATGTTAAAATGTAATTTATTCCTGTGATCAAAGCTGAATTTTCAGCATCATTACTCCAGTCTTCAGTGTCACATGATCCTTCAGAAAGCCTTCTAATATGATGATTTGCTGCTCAAGAAACATTCTTATTATTATTGATGTTGCTGCTTCATATTTCTGTGGAAACCGGGATGAATAAAAAGTTATTAAAAACAGCATTTATTTTAAATAGTAAAAACATTTATAATGTTACAGATTTCTATCACTTTTGATCAATTTAATGCATCCTTGCTGAGTAAAAGTTCAAATAAAAAATCTTACTGACCCCAAACATGTACATATTTTAGTTTTAAGACTAAATGGGTTTTTATTAAACATTTCCTTTATCTTCCTGCTGTGCCTTTAAAATATTCTTTCACACAAAAAATGAACATTTTGATTTGAACAGAATGATTTCATAGACCTTCAAAGTATTTTAAAAGATCAAGGACATTTGCGCTCCATCATATCTTCGTTTAATGGTTATGGGATGTTTATCCATTGTGATGTGGAAAACACTTTAAATGCTGCATGTTTGTCACTTGCATTAAATATTTTACAGGTGTTCTTCAGCTTCTCCTGTAAAACTGTCGACTGCGACGCCTTCAAGGCCATCAACGATGCCTGTTTAGTGTTCGATGGCCGTTTGGTGGTAGATACCACCTTCCACACCAACGACCCCTCCATATACGCCGCTGGCCCTTTGACCAAATACTCCCGCCGTTACCATGCTGACCAATGGAGCGATTCCTGCTTTAATTCCAAGGAGGTGGGGCAGAGTTTGGCATCTGTTCTCCTGCCCTTATGTGACCCGACCCTGGAGCGTCCCGCCGGCCCACCGTCTGATGAGGAGCAGCTCATTACTCTCTACACTCAGGCCAAGATCCAAGGTCACTATTCTCCTTCTGAATTTCTGAATCACAAGCCCAGTACATTCAAGCAGGAGTTTAAGAAGTTTAGCATGTGTTGAGTCACCCAGTCCCCCCCCTTCATCTAATTCTGACCGACACCACACTATTGACAGTTAATTTGCATAATCTAATCACAGGCTAAGTGATTATAGCATAATGGACCATCTGTTACGCAGAAACACAGTGTCTGATATGAGATAAAATGAATATCATATTTCGCGGTTCGGGGAAATCTATTCATTTGTGTTTGTAAAAACAAGAGTTATTAGGAATAACTTGTTAAAATATGTCTAAATTCACAGGTGGAAGATTACCAGGCGGCTACAATTATCTCCATGTCGCAAAACCGACATCCAGAGGCCACGAACCTCCATCCGCTCAGAACGTACGTTTAAATTCTGCAGGTCAAAATCAAATATTAGTTTGCATCATATCACAAAACAATCCTGGTAGATTACCAGGGTGTGTTCACACTTGTAGTTCGGTTCTCTTGTTCTTTTGGTCCAGAAATGATACATTTAGTCCTGGTTTACTAAGCATTTACAATGTCTTTTTTAAGGCGAGACACTACAGGTGAATAGGGTAATATTTTTAACTAGCTGATATTACCATGAAACTTTCCCAGTTGATTACCTACATTAAGATGAGAAAAAAATGTATTACAAGTTTTCTGTAATTGAATGTTTAAATATGCAAATGATGCATTATCTAATTAAACATGTGCTAATTTGCATATATTTAAACAAAACGAAATCTGAGTATTGGATAAAGCCAGGTTCAAAATTATTTTTTCATTGTGTTCACATATTAGATGGGGGGGAAATTACAGAGGGATTTATGGATATCTACTTTTGTTATCCTTAAATCAGAATATACTGCCAATAGCCTTAAAAAAATGAATAAAATTGAATAGATTTTGGAATAAAATGTTATGTAAATCAGGCTAGGAATAATATATTTACAAATCCCTCTGTAAATGTCTTCATAATATAACTAGGTACAAGACTGGAAAGTTTGGTGTGTATATAAGTGCGACTGAAGTGGAGATTTCAGACTTGGACTATGAGAGAAAAGTCATTTTGAGAAAACGGGCTTTAAAGATTTAGCATCAGCCAATGAGATGCGCATTTAGAGTTAAATCCACCATTTTACTTTCACGATTGGTTGCTAATAAAAAGGAAATGACATATTTGGATCGCTTTCTAACGGTGTGTGTGATGACAGGGTGCAGATCGCGATCGCAGAGCAGCGGATGATTTAGAACAACATCTTTTGATGAATTTATGAGAAATCTACAGACGCAAACAGACAAAGTGTAGTAAAATAAAGACCTAAATGTGTATTTCTGACTTTTTTTCAACACAAGTCTGAAAGAAGAGATGTTATTGAAGACAAATATCCCAAAATCTCAAAATGTTTTTGCCTGCCGACTGCGCCTTAACACCGAACCTTAAGATAAATTAAAATAATGAAAATGAAAAAGAAAACAATGCTGTGTGTGGGGCTAAATGCACGTACAACGCACCAGAATTAGTTAGGAACCATCTTTTCAGCGGTCTGGGTCTGTTTGTGTGGAAGCGTCTCGGTCTGCTTGTTTGGTGCACCAGAGTTCGGATGGCAGTGTTTATACTTCGTCAAATGAGCCGCACTATCAGAGCAATCACACCAGAGTCCGCTTTAAACATGACAAGTGTGAACACACCCTAAGTGTTGCAAAAACGTCCATCTTTATTATCTGTCCTGCAGGGTCGTGACATGGTGACGGGCCGCACTGAAACGGGGAACTACTTTCTTCTGCATCTCAGCCAGCATGATGTGGTGGAGAGCATCACGTGCCTCTCGAAGAATGCACTTCCTGTCTCCAACCTCCTGTGTCTCTACAGGAAACACCAGCTGCTGCTGAATCACCTCTGCTCACGCTACCACGAGGGTTTGGTCCATGACATGTACAGGTCCAGCCTCGTCATATAAATCTTGTTACAAAAAATGTTACAGTCTAAATCAGGCCTGATCCTTAATTACAAGGTACAGCTTTCAAATCAAAGACGAATTCCAAATCTACAAATGAAGCAAAATTCTACATTCTTAAAAACTTAAAATGTCAATTTAACATGATACTCCCTTAGTCATGGTGGAAAAAAACGAGAAATCTAACAAGAAAGTCAAATTTCATCCTAAAAACAAAAGGGGACAATATTTTATATAAAGTTGTAGGTCTGAATGTTTTACTGATAAGTTAATTTATATTATTCTCAGTGCGCATTACATACATATATACGTGCGTGTGTGTGTGTGTGTGTGTGTGTGTGTGTGTGGTTTCCCCCCTTTTTTTTGTGGAGATATTTGACCTACACATGTTGTTAGATTCACCCTAGAACCAGTTTTGATTGTTCATTTCAATACCAAAACAGCAAATCTAACAACTAATTCTCTTGAATTAATGCACAGGATTATTTATGACACTCCAACCCATAATCATATCTGTCCTCATCTGGTCACACTTTATATGAAGATTCATTTCCAACAGTGTGACCTCTGCTCCAAAACTTTCCCACCACTGACCCTTCACCAGCAGAGGCTTTGTCCTGCATTAGTAATCAGTTTATGCAGGTGTGCAATCCGCTTCGCCACACCACCAGGACACAATAGTTAAGCCACACACCCATCAGCGCTGATCACACTTATTAAAATGGGATTCTTCACTGGTCTTTTGTCATTACTGAATGTGGTCGGCGCTCAATGTCAATACGGAGAACGGTCGATCTTAAAGACGATCATGAACATAATTTATCAACCGTGCTGCTATGGAGGATATTAGATGAACATCCAGAGTTAAAGCGACAGTTCACCCAAAAAAGTCGTGTAATTATTTACACACCCTCATGTCGTTCCACGACTGTCGGCTGTTTTCCATGGAATGCAAAAGGAACAATTATCTTTATGAATCTCTTTTCCAGACCATCTCATTTATACAGTGCCCATATCTGTCAAGCTTTAAAAAGACAAAACACCATGAAAGCATCATTAAAACGCCATGGCTTAGCAAGTCAAGACATAATGATAGAATTTCGATTTTTGAGTAAACAACACTTTCGTTTACAAGTTTAAGATTTTTTAATGTCATTTAAAAACACAGTAAAAACAGAAATATTATTATAAAATAAGTTTGCTAACTGAATATATATTTTAAAACATACTTTATTCCTGTGATCAAATATGAATTTTTAGCATCATTACTCCAGTCTTCAGTGTCACATGATCCTTCAGAAATCATTCTAATATGATGATTTGATACTCGAGAAACATTTCTGATTATTACCAGTGTTGAAAACAGTTGTGCTGCTTCATATTTAAATTTTTTTGTGGTATTCTTTGATGAATAAAAAGCATTTAATATTATTAACATTATAAATGTCTTTACTTTAAATTTAATTCATCCATGTTGAATAAAAGTATTAATTTCATTCAAATCAAAAAACATACTGACCTCAAACTGGTCTTTAAATCCAAAAGTAACTTCTTGATTTCCTCTTTCCAGTTATTTTAAAGAGAACTGGTGCTTGGCTCTTTATCACGACCGCTTTGCTGACTTTGAACAGGAGGTGCGCCAAATCATGGACTCGGCCACACTAGAGGTCGGTTTCCTTTACAGCTATGTTATCTATGTTTAAAGCCTTTACCCTCTTTCCAAAACATCTGTTGATGTCAGATAAACACGGTAATGCAATTACGTAACATGGTTGCATGTGTACATGTCATGCACCGATCGTTTTAATGCAATGTATTTTATAGAAATGCAACCAGTTTGGATGTTAAAAAAAAAAAAAACTACAGAATAACAAATGTATTTTTCCACATCTTGCAAAACTATAGGTTATTCTAAAGGTGCATAAAGCGTGAAAAAACATCTCACTTTTTTTAGAAGGAACACAGATTTCCATATTTCAAAAACGAGACTTGTATTGTGTTTTGTCATGACAGGGTGAGAGTGGTTCAGTGTCGATTCAAGAGGCTCTTCAGAAGATAGTGGACGATAAAGCAGAGTCGGATCAGCTGACGGGTCTCAGCGAGGAGTTTCAGAAAAGCGAGGCTTATTCTGCTCTGAGAAAGAGTGTTCTGGATTATCTGAGGTACAACAGATACCATCTGACTATGTACGCCCGGCCGGGACTGCTCTAATCAATATCCATTTTACATTTAGGAGCATTTATTCAGTACTTTATCTTTTGTTTCTTTATTTCTTTACATTTGCTGCACCATATGTTTGTGGGGGGAGGCACATTGTGTGTGTGTGTTTTGGGGTCAGAGAACTTGAGCAAATAAATAAAGCTTCTGGTTTTGTCAAATGCAAATATTTGGTGTGTACTGAGGGACAATTCATTAAAAATAACTGACTTTGCTAGTTTGAATACGGTGTATGTGCTATCTAGTATTGGGTTGTATATTAAGTGGAGATCTGAAGGCAGCAGAGATAAGAGCAGCAGAATGAGAGCGCAGCAGCAGCTGTATGATAATGAATGTGGGGCAGAAAATCACAGGCGCATGATCCAACAGTCCACCGTCACATAGCTCATGTATGGGTAGTAATGCAACCACGTCACATGTTCAAAAATTAAACCGTTTCAGATGCAACAACTATTTCAAATGCAACACATGTGTTTTTCTAAAAGCTGGGTCTTGAATGTGGAAATAGATACAAATGTAAAAAGACCATAAAAAACTACACAGGTTTAATGCAAATCAAGTGAAATAGTAGCATAAAATAAAAGGTTTGCACATCAGATATCAGGTGCAAGTTCAACAAATGTGCTTGTTTAAGTTAGGTAAGTAAACCATCTGGCCCCCCAAAAAAAGATATTGTATGTGAAAATTTAAAAAAGGCAATGTTGCTCTAAAACGCTATGAAATCACACACAACAAATGTGCAAGTCTAGACCTACAATAACGCCGGAGATTACGCGAAATTCCGCTATTACGAGACCGTTGCATTGGAATGACATCATCACATGCACGAGCACAATGATGATGATGCTGATGATGATGGCACGGGTGAGTTTGAGACAGGAATGAGTCCGTTTGAACAGAAGGATGATGTGCGTCTGTCCCGGCAGCTCGCGCAAGCGTGTCTTTTGTGATGCAAACGAGAGGAGCCTCTTTTATGAATTATGTATGCGCGCAAAGAGTGATTAATACGTCCCGCATTCAACTGTCGCACATGTCCTAAGCCTGCAGGCGTCTGATTTATACATTTAATTATTTTCGAGACAAATTACGCATGCACCTTGCAGCCCTTTCGCCGCACAAACTGGTTTCAAGACATTTGTGTTAAAAAAGCGCTGCTTTGCAAGCGCGAGTATAAAGGCCTATTAAAAATTGAACATTGCACGACTTCTTTGTTGTAATTTCCCCCTTTTTAATTTGAAATTCTGATGCTCTAAGAGTGAAGGAGCCCATAAAGGATGCTGACAAAGGCAGGGCACGTGCGCATTGACGGGACGCATCAAAGCGTGAAAAGAGGAGGAACCAGCGTGTGCCTAAAGCATCCTAATATAATAAACCTCAGGTACATCTGCCCGAGCAATCTGCAGACCCTCCCATCTCCAAATCCATAGGGATTCCAACTCCATCTGATTGGACGAGGTAGCGAGGGGCGAGAACAATGTCATCATTCCTGCTTAAAAAGACTGCTGCTATGCCTCCGTGATGGAAAGATCACCGCACGCGTCCAAATATAGTACCAGGTGTGCCTCTGATTTCAACCCGTCTGAAGTGCCTTTCAGCTGGCGAAGATGCCCAGAGGATTTTTAGTCAAAAGAAATAAGAAAGCGACACCTGTTTCCTACCGCGTCCGCTCGGATGAGGATGAGCAGGTCGCGTTTCCAGTCGCGCAGCAGGCCGCGCTGTGCGCGCGCCGCCCGGTATCACCGGTGCAGTTCGGGAACCCCGAGACAGTCTACCGAACCATATACAGCCCGACCCGACCCGTGAGCAGAGAGCACGAGAGGGCATGTTTGGAAAGGCGCTTCAATCTCGGCTCGCCTATTTCAGCGGAGTCCTTCCCGGCGGCGCCCAACAGCTCCGATCTCGCGCCGTTCGTGCCAGTGGATCTTAAAATCGGCACCAGCAACAGCAACCGAACCGGCACCACAACAACCACCACGAAAAGACCCGCACCGGACACAGAGCGCAAAGGCAAAGCCGCGTCCAAGAAAGCCAAAGCTATGCGGAAACTGCAGTTTGAGGACGAGATGACCACTTCTCCCGTGCTGGGCTTGAAGATTAAAGAAGGTCCACTGGAGCAGAAGCCCAGATCTCAGTGCGCAGCAGGAGACAAGCCGCTCGGAGAGTTCGTGTGTCAGCTGTGTAGAGAGGCGTACGCTGATCCCTTCTCTCTGGCCCAACACAAGTGCTCCAGGATCGTCCGGATCGAGTACAGATGCCCCGAATGCGACAAGCTCTTCAGCTGCCCGGCGAACCTGGCCTCGCACCGGCGGTGGCACAAACCCAAACCGGGGACCACGGAAAGCAATAAGATGCCCGCGCCCGAAAAAGAGCACGAGACCTCCAGCGACAGGGACACTCCTAGCCCTGGACTTTCCGAGTCTGGATCGGAAGACGGGCTGTATGATTGCCCGCACTGTGGGAAGAAGTTCAAACGTCAAGCGTACCTGAAAAAGCACGTGACTGCGCTTCACGAAGCGTGTGATAAACCCCAAAGCCAAGCGCCTCTGAATCTCAGCGCGTCCGAGTGTGTCCACCTGTGCCCGGTGTGCGGGGAAAACTTCCCGAGCAGAATGAGCCAGGAGAGGCACATCCGTCTGCAGCACTCGGCGCAGGTGTACCCGTGCAAATACTGTCCCGCCATGTTTTACAGCTCACCGGGACTTACGAGACACATCAACAAATGCCACCCGTCGGAGAACAGGCAGGTCATCCTGCTGCAGATGCCGGTGCGTCCAGCCTGCTGAAGCTGTGCCTTAAACCAGTGCTTCCCAGCCCCAGAACAGTGCACATTTAATCTGACACAACTGTTTGGTTACAGGAGGAAGAAGACGTCCAAAACGGGTCGGGAGCACTGCCTTAACCCACAGAATCCACACGGATGAGCACCTGAGTGCCAATCCTGCCGTTTTCAAATCTACACTCTTGAAAACAAAGGTTTCAAAATGAGGTTTTCGCAGCAACCACCATTTTCTGGTTCCACAAAAAAAAAGGAACCTGATTTTTTTCCTAGTGTGAAGAACATTGGAAAGTTCTCCATGGAAGCGTCGATGTCAATGCAGAACCTTGATTTTGAAGTGTAAGGTAGTTTATCTGGAGGAGGCACAACAGGTTAGACTGTTTGCTTATTTTTCTAGGATCTCCGCACAAGTGCTTTTAGCTTTTAGACCTAAGAATCCTAGAACATGCCTTGAATTCACAGGCTGTACATACGTTTCCATCGTTTCTAGCTTTAATAGAGCTTGTGAATCTGTGGACTTTTGACTGTAGCTTTCAAAACAACCTGACAAGGGTTTCTCCCTTTAGTGTAGCCAGAAATGCCTTGAGTTAGATCTCGACATGCTGTAAAACTGCCTTAATCATGTAAATGTGTGAGTGATTGCAGTCGCTGATAATAATTTTCTATATTGTTATTATTATTATTATTATTATTGTGTGTGTAAATGTTTGTGATTATTTATCTTATCATTATTATTTATTTATTTCAAATGTTTTATTTAAATTATTTGCTCGCCTAATTCATTTGTGATTGATTTGAAATTTGTCTCGACAGCCAAATGTTTCATTTATTGATCTAAAGATTGATCTTCGTCTGCTGAAAGTCTGAAATTCACCTTGCATTAGATACAATCGTTTATTAATTTATTTGTTATGTTTTCCATGTTCGGCGCTTTGTGTGTTTCTGCAGTTGCTATTTGTCCAAAAATGCTTAAAATAATAATAATAATAATAAACAGTCCAAAAAGTCAAAATGGGATCCACTTTTGATGTGACATTCCAGCAATCGTGTGTGTTGTCATGTGGAAACCCTGACACTGTGAACACAGAGAAATACATCATCATCTTATACAATGAAATGTGTCCAACTGGATTCTGTACCGAGATACGTCTGCACTTAATAAAACACATCAACCTAAAACAGTGTGTGTGGTTCCGTGATTAATCACAACTGATTATGAATGAATGAACATCATTGAATTAGAAACTCTATTCCAGTAGAATGTGTGACATCATATGGAGAACAATGGCAAGTTAAAAAGCTAAAAGGTGATTCAAATGTCTGTACAGAAACTTTAAAGGACTTTTCCAAAAATCATTTATGCTGGGAGACTCTGGGTTGGTTGGTTGGAAGGAGGGAAATTATGGTTGAAATTCTTTGAAAATACTGTAATAAAAACATAAAATAGCCTTGCTTGGTGTCGGCATGCAGGGGACGTTCTGCAGATGCTGAGAAGAGACACCATCTTCACCATACACACCAAATCCCACAATGCAGCACCTCAGACACACTGCTGTTATGCAGACGCCACACACCACACACACACACACACACACACACACACACACACACACCACCACCACCTCACTTCACAGCTAAGAAAGAGAAGCTTATAGATTTGACAGAAATTCATACAAAAATAAGGTTATATGAGAGCCCGGGGCTAGTTGTCACATTGTGTATTCCAGTGAAAGACTTTTCCACTGTTACAGGGCAGGATATGGTTATTTATCACATGTTGAGCCTTATACTGGGGCAAGTTGTCACAACAGGAACATGCTGGTAATCGACACAGATTGGAGAAGAATTTGCTTGTTTGAAAAACAAAATGCTATCTAGAGTTTAAAACGAATCTATATGTGTTTAACTATTTAATAGCCTTTCAATAAAATTTAAACAGTAAAACAAAAATTTAAACAGTGAAGTGCAAAATTCAATAAATAAAAAAAACACTGTTTTGGTAGACCAAAATGTGTGATTAATAAACTGTATAAAATGTACACATATAACACACAAGTGACAACTTGGCCCAGCCTAATATTTATGATAAATATTCTCATTATATAGTAGGCCTATATCCTGTTAGTGAAAACAGCAAAAAAGTTGATAAGGATATTTAAAAAAAATTATCTTATAAATATAAAAATACATTTTATTGTTCCACATATCATTTTATATTGCATTGTCTATATTATTACATATTATTGTTAAAAGTTAAGTACAAATATTCCATGCAGTCTCTTAAGTAGCATGATCTAAAAAAAACTCATATTAATCACTCTTACAAAAATTAAAAAAATTCTGTAAAAATTGCTTTAAATTAAACATATCACATCACTGCTTGAAATTTTACACGCAATACTCGTCTTCAGTATTAATTAATGTTTGCATGCATTCCATCAGTGTATTTTATTACAGAATGCAACCCTCTGCGACCCTGTAATCACGAACTCAGACGCGCATGTATGACACACACACACACACACACAGCTCAGACACGAGCACCACTCCCTGTGTGAGTGACAGGTGGAGAGCAGCTTCAGAGCGGGCCGGCGCAGATAACAGCAGATAAAGCCTTTTCACACACACACACACACACACGCACACACTGAGGCCGACATTTACAAACCAGAACAAAACAAGGTAAAGGCATCTGAAGATACAGCAAACAACAAGCTGGTATGATTTACAGCTGAAACCGATCACACACACACACACACACACCGGCAGTGATCCATCAGCGTTAGTTCAGCATCATTGAGAGGGCTGGATGTTGACTTTACTTGCCTCTCTGAATGACTGGCCTGTAGTGTGTGTCCTAATGATTTAACTGGACACATTTCAGCTGGTATCCATCATCTGAGGTCGGATCCAGGGAGCTGGTGCATGCTGGGAGGGAGAATGAGACTGATTAATTGCACTTCCTTCACTAACAATAAAATACCAACAACTACCATCTTTCTTTTTCCGTTTGGATGTGTACCGTAGTTCTGATAGTGTTTTGAACATGTTACACTACTGCCATCATGGGTTTTTTTTGGGGGACATTTAGCATGCCGGTACTATTTTTGTTTTTTATTGGACATGGATTCTATGGTATATAAATATGGTACCATTGTACATTACAAATCAAAAGTTTGGGTCAGTCAATTTTTTGAAAGAAATTAATATATATAATGTTACAAAAGATTTCGATTTCAAATAATTGCTGTTCTTTTGAACTTTCTATTAATCAAAGAATCCCGAAAAAATAGTTTCCACAAAACTATTAAGCAGCACAACGTTTTTCAACATTGATTATAATAATAAGAATCTGAAATCTTGAGCATCAGATCATCATATTATAGTGATTTCTGAAGGATCATGTGACACTGAAGACTGGAGTAATGATGCTGAAAATTCAGCTTTGATCACAGGAATAAATTACATATATATTCAGAAAACAGTTCTTTTAAATTGTAATATTATTTCACAATATTACTGTGTTTACTGTATATGTGATCAAATAAAAGCAGCCTTGGTGGGCAGAAGAGACTTCTTTACAGCTCTTTACTGTTATTGTGTGTCAACGAATATCTCATTTTGGTCTATTTTTTATTCCCACAAGTACAAAAGTGATACGACAATGAAACATAACTGAGATCACCAATTAGCATCCTCAGTTATGAAAGAGCATTAAAATGCATGCGTTTGTGATTGGTGTGTCACAACAATGTGTCATTATGAAAATAAATCTGTCTGTTGATCTGAGCCGGCGTCGTGTGTGTGTGTGTGTCTTGTGGAGGTCACACCTGCCTGCTGCAGGTCACACTCGTCTGTTTGTCTTCAGAAGTAAACACTGCTTGAGCGTGTGTGTGGTGCGTGGCAGCTCTTATCAGGCCTGCGCTCAGACAAAGACACGCACAGGAAAGTAAACACTTGCACTTTCAGGCTCACAGTAAAGCACACAAACCTCAAGGCATTTTCCAGTAAGGCAGGTGTTGCTGTAGTGAACTAACACACACACACACACACACACACACAAAGGCAACAAAAACTTACAGTAGGCTGACAAAACACAGCATGGTGTGGCTGTGAAAGAGAATGAAGGCTTTTTCAGGCATGGTATTTAAACTTTCCGGGATGGAAGAACAGATAGAGGGATGGATGAACAGATAGAGGGATGGAAGAACAGATAGAGGGATGGATGAACAGATAGAGGGATGGATGAATAGATAGAGGGATGGAAGAACAGATAGAGGGATGGATGAACAGATAGAGGGATGGATGAACAGACAGAGGGATGGTATGAACAGATAGAGGGATGGATGAACAGAGAGGGATGGATGAACAGAGAGGGATGGTATGAACAGACAGAGGGATGGATGAACAGATAGAGGGATGGATGAACAGATAGAAGGATGGATGAACAGACAGAGGGATGGATGAACAGATAAGGGATGGATGAACAGATAGAGGGATGGATGAACAGATAGAGGGATGGATGAACAGATAGAGGGATGGATGAACAGATAGAGGGATGGATGAACAGATAGAGGGATGGAAGAACAGATAGAGGGATGGATGAACAGATAGAGGGATGGATGAACAGATAGAGGGATGGATGAACAGATAGAGGGATGGAAGAACAGATAGAGGGATGGAAGAACAGACAGAGGGATGGATGAACAGAGGTATGGATGAACAGATAGAGGGATGGATGAACAGATAGAGGGATGGATGAACAGATAGAGGGATGGAAGAACAGATAGAGGGATGGAAGAACAGATAGAGGGATGGATGAACAGATAGAGGGATGGATGAACAGATAGAGGGATGGAAGAACAGATAGAGGGATGAATGAACATACAGAGGGATGGATGAACAGAGGTATGGATGAACAGATAGAGGGATGGATGAACAGATAGAGGGATGGATGAACAGATAGAGGTTGGATGAACAGATAGAGGGATGGAAGAACAGATAGAGGGATGGAAGAACAGACAGAGGGATGGATGAACAGAGGTATGGATGAACAGATAGAGGGATGAATGAACATAGAGGGATGGATGAACAGATAGAGGGATGGATTGAACAGATAGAGGGATGGAATGAACAGATAGAAGGTTGGATGAACAGATAGAGGGATGGAATGAACAGATAGAGGGATGGATGAACAGATAGAGGGATGGATGAACAGATAGAAGGATGGATGAACAGACAGAGGCATGGATGAACAGATAGAGGGATGGATGAACAGATAGAGGGATGGATGAACAGATAGAGGGATGGATGAACAGATAGAGGGATGGATGAACAGATAGAGGGATGGATGAACAGATAGAGGGATGGATGAACACAGAGGTATGGATGAACAGACAGAGGCATGGATGAACAGACAGAGGCATTGATGAACAGACAGAGGCATGGATGAACAGATAGAGGGATGGATGAACAGATAGAGGGATGGATAAAGGGATGATGGATGGATGAACAGAAGAACAGATAGAGGGATGGATGAACAGATAGAGGGATGGATGAACAGATAGAGGGATGGAAGAACACAGAGGTATGGATGAACAGATAGAGGGATGGATGAACAGATAGAGGGATGGATGAAACAGATAGAGGGATGGATGAACAGATAGAGGGATGGAAGAACAGATAGAGGGATGGATGAACAGATAGAGGGATGGAAGAACAGATAGAGGGATTCATGAACAGATAGAGGGATGGATGAACAGATAGAGGGATGGAAGAACACAGAGGTATGGGATGAACAGATAGAGGTATGGATGAACAGACAGAGGCATGGATAAACAGATAGAGGGATGGATGAACAGATAGAGGGATGGATGAACAGATAGGATGGATGAGAATGGATGGTGAACAGATAGAGGGATGGATGAACACAGAGGTATGGATGAACAGATAGAGGGATGGATGAACAGATAGAGGGATGGATGAACACAGAGGTATGGATGAACAGATAGAGGGATGGATGAACAGATAGAGGAATGGATGAACACAGAGGTATGGATGAACAGATAGAGGGATGGATGAACACAGAGGTATTGATGAACAGATAGAGGGATGGATGAACAGATAGAGGGATGGATGAACACAGAGGTATGGATGAACAGATAGAGGGATGGATGAACAGATAGAGGGATGGATAAAGGGATGATGGATGGATGAACAGAAGAACAGATAGAGGGATGGATGAACAGATAGAGGGATGGATGAACAGATAGAGGGATGGAAGAACAGATAGAGGGATGGATGAACAGATAGAGGGATGGAAGAACAGATAGAGGGATGGATGAACAGATAGAGGGATGGATGAACAGATAGAGGGATGGATGAACAGATAGAGGGATGGATGTACAGATAGAGGGATGGAAGAACAGATAGAGGGATGGAAGAACAGATAGAGGGATGGATGAACAGATAGAGGGATGGATGAACAGATAGAGGGATGGATGAACAGATAGAGGGATGGATGAACAGATAGAGGGATGGATGAACAGATAGAGGGATAGATGAACACAGAGGCATGGATGAACAGATAGAGGGATGGATGAACAGATAGAGGGATGGATGAACAGATAGAGGGATGGATAAAGGGATGATGGATGGATGAACAGAAGAACAGATAGAGGGATGGATGAACAGATAGAGGGATGGATGAACAGATAGAGGGATGGAAGAACAGATAGAGGGATGGATGAACAGATAGAGGGATGGAAGAACAGATAGAGGGATGGATGAACAGATAGAGGGATGGATGAACAGATAGAGGGATGGAAGAACAGATAGAGGGATGGATGAACACAGAGGTATGGATGAACAGATAGAGGGATGAATGAACAGATAGAGGGATGGATGAACAGATAGAGGGATGAATGAACAGATAGAGGGATGGATGAACAGATAGAGGGATGGATGAACAGATAGAGGGATGAATGAACAGATAGAGGGATGGATGAACAGATAGAGGGATGGATGACCAGATAGAGGGATGGATGAACAGATAGAGGGATGGAAGAACAGATAGAGGGATGGATGAACAGATAGAGGGATGGATGAACAGATAGAGGGATGGATGAACAGATAGAGGGATGGATGAACACAGAGGGATGGATAAACAGATAGAGGGATGGATGAACAGATAGAGGGATGGATGAACAGATAGAGGGATGGAAGAACACAGAGGTATGGATGAACAGATAGAGGGATGGATGAACAGATAGAGGGATGGATGGATGAACAGATAGAGGGATGGAAGAACAGATAGAGGGATGGATGAACAGACAGAGGGATGGAAGAACAGATAGAGGGATGGATGAACAGATAGAGGGATGGATGAACAGATAGAGGGATGGATGAACAGATAGAGGGATGGATGAACACAGAGGTATGGATGAACAGATAGAGGGATGGATGAACAGATAGAGGGATGGAAGAACAGATAGAGGGATGGAAAACAAGAGTATGGATGACAGATAGAGGGATGGTGAATGAACAGATAGAGGAAGACATAGGGATGGATGAACAGATAGAGGGATGGATGAACAGATAGAATGGATGCGATGGGATGGATGGATGGATGGAGGGATGATGGATGGATGGATGGATGGATGAACAGACAGAGGGATGGATGGATGAACAGACAGAGGGATGGATGAACAGATAAGAGGGATGGATGGATGAACAGAAGACTAAAAAGACTAAAACATAATAGGACTCCTTTAAACAAAAGTCCCTCCACACGACCAGAAACAATTCAGAAATCAAAGAGATCATTTCTCTGCAGAAGCCTGAAATTCTTCAACATGCGTATCAGTACAAATAATCGTATGTAAGTGTGTGTGTGTGTGTGCGTGTGTGTCTGTCTCTGTGTGTGCGTGTGCGTGTGCATGCGTGTGGTGTGTGTGTGTGTGTGTGTGTGTGTGTGTGTGTGTGTGTGTGTGTGTGTGTGTGTGTGTGTGTGTGTGTGTGTGTGTGTGTGTGTGTGTGTGTGTGTGTTAAGTGTTGGCCGGTTTGGAGTGTCAGTTAAACGTGGCACATGTCTATTGTGTTTCGGGACCCCGGACCCTCGGCACAGTCCAGCAGGAGGTTTGCAGACAGCTTTCTGTGGGGGGGAACAGCTGATCCACACAAAAGACTGGGACCTCCTGTTCACAAGCAGCACACAATACCCCGACCCTAATGCTTGTAAATCTATTCACTGATCAGAGCGGATGGCAGCACGCCGGTCCCGAAGCACTCACAAAACCCCAAACTACGGCAGAGACGCCGAAACATCGGACAGTTTACACACGACACACATTTCAATGATTAAAGGAAATGTAGTTTCAGAAAGTGACAAACAAAACTAGATAACACTTTACAATAAGGTCTCATATAGCTAACGTGAACTAACAATTAACACTATATTTTTTAAAGCATTATTCTTTGTTAACATTAGTAAAATAAAGTTCATATTAGTTCAGAGTGCGTTAACAAATGATAACAAATTATTCAAAAATGTATTTTAAACGTCGAAATTAAAGTATTGTTCAATGTTAGTTCATGTTAACTGATGTAAGGCATTGATTTAAGGCGGCTCTGTGCCGGCTCAAAATTCTGTGTAAAGACATAATGCTGCATAAAAGCCAGACTAAATCATGCCTGCTCTGACACACCTCAGCATCTATAGTACAAAAGTACACTATTAAAACTGCTGTGTAAATGCATTTATGCCAATTGCCGAATTGCCACTTCAGAAGCACTTCTGTGCCACAAGTGTACATTTAACAAATTAAATTATACTAATAGTAGTTAAAACTAATGATAAAAAAACCCTAGAACTGAGAACAACCTTAGAAGAATCTACAAGCATTTACACACACACACACACACACACACACACACACACCACACACACACACACACACACACACACACACACACACTGCTATGTGTTTCTGAGCTGTTCAGTATTCGGGTTGATGAAAGGTCGTCTGTGGGCGTGGCCTGTGTTTCAGGAAGCGCGACCATAATTATGCAGATGAACCTGGAGCTCCCGCCTCCTCCAGTCACTTTCAGACTGTGCACACACACACACACACACACACACACAGATGAGGTCTCTCCCCAAAGTGCTTGGAGAGATTACATCAGACTATGTGATCTATGACATCAACCTGTGTGTGTTTCATGTGTTCGGTCTGGTTGAACATGCAACAGAGGCTGAAATGCATCTTGGCGAAAAAACACAAAAATATAGAGGAAAGAGACATATTTCCACAAGCTACTTTGAGGATAAAATGCTGATAAATCCTCAGAGGTCTTTATTATTAATAAATAAAAGTATATCTTGCATTTTTGGCCTTTGTAAACTTTATATTTGGGGTTTAGGATTGTTGGCTGAGAGGTGTTTCGGGTTGTAAACGCGGTGCGCGCGCGCGCGCGCCCGTGTGTGTGTGTGTGTGTGTGTGTGTGTGTGTGTGTGTGTGTGTGTGTGTGTGTGTGTGTGTGTGTGTGTGTGTGTGTGTGTGTGTGTGTGTGTGTGTGTGTGTGTGTGTGTGTGTGTGTGTGTGTGTGTGTGTGTTCTTTTCTCCAGTCGAGTTTCAGCTGCTGTTTAATGAATGCATGGAAACACACACTCACCCGTCACCCCCTCCTCTTCACCAGCAACAAAGAATTCATTACTCATTTACTGTACAAGAAAGAAAGAGAGAGAAAAAGAAAGGAATATTTAAACTGCTTTAAAACACTTATTTTTTAAAACGCTTAAATTGTTTTAAAATGCAAGAGGCTGTGTGTTTTGAACAGTTTTTGTTAATTTAGTTCAGATAGTTCAGATTCAAGTCATTTTTATTTCTATTTAACTTTATTTTTATTTCAGTTTTAGTTCTAGTCACAAGTAAATAAGAAATGTTGTCTTACTGAAGTAAATAAGTTTTGTAAATCTAATTTTCTAATTTTACACTGGTTTATATGCACAATGCTCTTAGAAAACAGAAGCAACATAAATATGATTAAACAATAAATAAATACTAGTTACATTGTTAATAATAATCAAAATAAACCACTGTTTCTGACAATACGTGTCGACTATTTATAGTGCATTCATGCAATAATAGGCCAATAGAATTAGTGTTTGTACCATTGTGTGTAAAATGTGCTACTTGCCTTGGCTTCGTAGATCTATATTTTACAATGGCTTTAAGAGAGTCTCGTCCAATCACAATCTAGAATCAGAATTATCACTTTTAATTTGTATGGAACATTAATGAAACCATAACGTTGGAAGCTATGCCTGAATCTGACCTTGTCTCATCCCGACTGGAGCAAATGAGCTGCAGGGTGTGTGGTGTGTGTGTGTGTGTGTGTGTGTGTGTGTGTGTGTGTGTGTGTGTGTGTGTGTGTGTGTGTGTGTGTGTGTGTGTGTGTGTGTGTGTGTGTGTGTGTGTGTGTGTGTGTGTGTGTGTGTGTGTGTGTGTGTGTGTGTGTGTGTGTGTGTGTGTGTGTGTGTGTGTGTGTGTGTCCGTGTCCTGTGGGGGTTTCTGTCTGGCCCCTGTGCCTGCATCTATTCTGGGCAGGGGTTGTGTGTGTGCTTGCGTTGGCAGGGCTGGGAGCCGGTGCCCGGGTGACAGCAGTGCTGGGCCGTCTGGCACACAGGGAGCGGGACGCTGTGGTGGAGATCTGGCACGTGCCGTCGCAGCAGGGCCCAACAGAACCGTGACAAATCGCTGAAAGAGCCCGATTCAAGAGCGCAACACCATGCACCTGAGGACGCTGTCAGAGGAGACACACACACACACACACACACACACACGTCAGAATTCCAGCATCATTGAAAACACATGCATCCTGTTCAAAAACACAAACCAGCCTTAAACTTGCCATGCATTTCTCATTCATATTTTACTGCTCTTTGATAGTCCATAATTCCTTGTTGGTTCTGTATGTAGTAGTTGCACTGTGGGACAAAGTACTAAGAAAAAAAAACATTGGTTTATTTGGTTAAACTTTATTTTAAGGTGTAATTATATATTTAAGTACTGAGTAATATTAAGCAACTACATGTATTTACTATTGGGTTAGGGTAGGGTTAGGATTTGGTTGAGGGTTAGTTGCATGTAATTATGCATCATTTACGGTTATTATTACCATGGTAAGTACATGTAACATATGTAACAAGGGCACTGTAAAATAAAGTGTCACCGTTTATTTTTATAGTTACACATTACATGTATACTGTAGTAATATGCATAATATTAAAGGATAATTCCGGTATTTAGCACTTTGAGTCTATTTTCTAGTTTGTTTTGGATGAACTAGAGTGGTGGACACAGAAATATGGGTCCTGTCTCGACTTTTTGACTACTAGAATCGCCTCTGAGCGCTTCAGAGTGGCTGTCTATGGGCATGCACAAACATGTGCTTAAAACAACCCTTAACGTTCGTTTTCAAAACTGTGCAACTCACCGAGTGGTTAGTGGTGTTCGTTGAAAATTAAAAACAAATATATCGGCGCAATGTATGATTTCAATCCGTGTTATTTGCTATAGTGGAACTATTTTTTCAGATACCTCACAACCGCGTATAAACTTGCGCTCGATATTTGAGTCTGAAACGTTAGTACACTCTGGTAGCGCAGTAATATCAACGAAACTGTATTTCGCTACGCTTCTTGTTTTGGATCATCAACGAACACCACTAACCACTCGGTGAGTTGCACAGTTTTGAAAACGAACGTTAAGTGTTGTTTTAAGGACATGTTTGTGCATGCCCATAGACAGCCACTCTGAAGCGCTCAGAGGCGATCCTAAAAGAGTCAAAAAGTCGAGACAGGACCCATCGTCAAAATTTCTGTGTCCACCACTCTAGTTCATCCAAAACAAACTAGAAAATACACTCAAAGTGCTAAATACCGGAATTATCCTTTAACCCTAAATCAAACCTTAACCCTAACTCTATAGTTATAATTAATAGTATATAATTAAAAGTATATAATTAATAGTATATAATTAATATCACCTAGTACTGAAGAACTTAAACCCAAAACAACCTCTGTTACTTTAATTTCCTATTATCACTGTAAAGCTGCTTTGAAACAATCTATATTGTTAAAAGCGCTATATAAATGAAGATGACTTAATTTGACTTAAGTACAAAGTAACTATGTCTTAAAGGGTTAAGCTTTATTTTAAGGTGTCTTTGTTGGTGTCACTGAAACTACACATTTAAGTACTGAGTAATATTGAAGTAGCACATGTATTTACTATAGAGTTAGGGTTTGGTTTTGTTTATGGTTTGTTGCATGAAATTATGCAACATTTATAGCTATTACTATATAAAATATGTAACAGTGACACTGTAAAATAAAGTGTCACCAAATAAAGCGTAACCAAAACATTTCACTTGCATCACGTGTGTGTGACAAATAAAGAACATTATTTTAGACTTTGATATATCTTGGCAAACCGGAGCAGTTTGAGACAATTCTGAAATCGTCTCCGAATGTTTCCATTTGCTCGCCAACTAGGATAAATAACAGAAATTGTGAAGAGATCTCACTTGTGACCCGTCTTTCCTGCGGACATGCACAGACAGACTCAGCGGTGTGTCCTGAACACATTTCCACACAAACCTTTCTTCTTTATTAGCTGGGGGAGAACAGAATATCTGCCATCCATTGAAGACAGCAGAGCAAAGGTTCACGACGGACCTCCCACCTAAAGCAATTTCATTAAAAATATGTTGCGTTCTGTTGGGAACGGGAAGTGTATCACTATCCACGCTGCCATAGCAACAAGGACCATGTCATAAAGGGTCATTTCCTGAGTACCGTGGTATTCAGCACAGAATACAATGTGAGGACAGCTAAAAGGGCTCTCACACTCACAAACAAAAAGCAATGCTCATTTGCTGATTGTGTCTTTGTTTTGAGTTTTATAGATTTATTTATGCATTCAGTCAATGTATTAATGACTTGTGGTGCAACCGATTGAAAACATCAAAGCTGTATGGACGTTCATTGTTGATTAAGTGCTTCGGTTTTAGCGAATTTGTGCAACATCTGATTTAATTCTATTGTGCTTAAGAAAGAAAAAATATTTTGTTTTAGAACCTTTCAAATGCAATAGTTTATGAATATGGTAATCATTCAGTAACTTAGTATTTAATCATAGTACTATCTGAGACCATTACTATGTTATCACCAAACATTAAAGTCCCCATGGAATCAAAATTGAAGTTTTTTTTCTAAAATAATGACAAAATTCGCATTTAAAAGATATGACCATTCAAAACTTAGTCTCTCACTTATGCTAATATGGATCATTGATTTTGATGACATCACTCCACTTCAGCTTCTCATCAGATTTTCTGTCCAATCAAATGCTCTCTAGAATCTAAAGCTCCGCCCCTTACACTATAAAAAGACTTCAGGTGAAATCGGTCACTTATTCACATATTTACTATTTTCTTTATGGTCAATGGCACAACAATTTAATCTCTAATTTGCTTAGAACAAAAAAACAAACCAGCTCTCTCAAAATGCGTAATTGCTAATTTGAATAAAAGAACATTTGGTATAAAAAAACTGCTAAGGACTAAACAAATGAATTATCTTACACAGACCAGTACCTAAATCCAAACATTAGTTTCATCATTAGTTCTTTGAGTGAAATATACTAAGCATGCATGTTAACGTCTCAAAGTACCATGGACAGCGCAAATCAATGCATCCATTTACCATTACTATTGAACATATTTAAGTGAAGGAAAGCCCTTTGAATTCATTGTTCACTTCATATTGTTTGTCCTTTTGGAGATGGATGACTTAACGTTCGTGAGGGTCACGCAGGGTCAGCAACGGTCTACTCTGACATTCAATGTGGTCTAGAGTGGGTGTGTTGACCAGACGCAAGGCACAAGCTCAAGACAGAAGACCCTACAAATCTATTATAGATGCGTGATAGTTTAAGAGGGACAGCATTCAGAACACAAAGACGCGGCTATTAACAAAAAACAGACACAATTTTAGCAAAGAAGGTCAGGGCTCAGAGAAAAGGACTACAACATCCCAACTGCAACAGTGTGCACATGGAAAAACGGCGGCTACCTTCACAAGTTATCCTCCATTGGATGAGGTCAGCTAATTAACCTCTACGGATCAAGATGCCCTTCCCTGGCGCTCCTCAACTGGGCCGACCTGAATCCCTGCGGATAATTGCCTTGTTGACATTCAGCCAATCACAAGATCCAAGCCTATGAGAATTGGGTCTGTGCGGACGTGCCACGCGTTCTGCCAGTCGCGAGATTTGCCCCTTCAAGTCATTAAAGCCACGCTGAAAGACTCCAATTAACCTCATCAACTCCCGCTTCTTAACAAGGTGCTAAAAGCGGACAAGAAAATGCGTCCGCTGTCATGATGAGGAAGGAATCAGAGCCTGCTAATCCAATCTCATCTCCATTACTCAAAATAAGCACACTAATTACATTTTCATATGCATTTCAGGGCCGGTATAGATCAGTTTACGGCTAGCACCAACAGGCACAGCTTGATTATGCAGCGAGCGCTTTCTTTTTTCAGGAAGAAGTCCACGATGCGTCAGTACGAGGTTGAGTGTGTCGAGGAAAATGAATGCTGTTAAAGTAATTACACTCCTGAGTAATCACATTTGGGCTAAATAAATCTGACATGGACACCGCATTAGTCAGGGAAAGATGTTTTGTGCACGTACCTTAAAACGTGACACCTCAAAACTGAATGACAAGGAGAAAGTGTTTGTCCAAAAAGTTGCAGAAGACTCATAGGAATTCCGGTGCACACTCAAAAAACACAAAAAAAGTGCATATTAGTTCTTCAAAGGTATCGAATGTGTGCATATTAGTACCTTTTGAAAGGGTAGCTTTTGTACCATTTTTTTTCTGAGAGCGTGGGATGCAGGCTAGGAAGTCTTTGTCTTTGTCTCATTACCTTTAAATGAGGTGCATCCGGAATTGAGCTGGAATCGGGAGTTAGTTACCATTCCTGCTTTAGAGATGACCTCAGTGAGCATCTGTGGGAGGGGAGTGTCCCGCGGCCCAGTTCTTGCGCAGCGACGTCTCAGCGCTGTTCTGGCAGGCACTGGAGCCATCTAATTAACACAGGGGGAAGAGAGCGCTGTGCTGGCAGGTTAATTGAGCCTATGGGGCATTCTCTTACAGTAAGAGCTAAGTCCATTTCCCAGAACGTTCACTCCGCAATGTGGAAAAGAAGTGAGGAAAAAGAGGTGGCTATGGTGGAGATGCTTGGTCTGAATCTCGAGACCAATTCCACCGTTTTTGGTCACTACAGGTGTTTTTCCCAACTATATAATTTGGTCATCATGGTACCTTTGTGTCATTGACGTGTGAGTGCCATTGTTGAGCACCAGCAGCAGCTGTTTACCACTGTAACTAGGTAACAACTCAGAGGGGGAAGACAACAGAATCCCATGGTTTTGTCTCTTTGGTTTAACTATCAAAACGAGCACAGAACAGAACTCGCATCCTGAAATAGATGCAACAAATGCATTGTACTAACACAAGCAAATTATGTCATCAAAAGCACAGATTGCTTGCATACCAATTCAAGAGTCCACATCAATCATACCTTTGACCAGTGATTCCTAACCAGGAGGTACTCAAGCAGGTTCCAGGAAAGATTTTGGTATTGTTTAATCCTGTAAAACCAAGAGTACAATTTAAAGGTATAGTTAACCCAAAATCAAAAATCTCTCATTATTTATGTCAGCCAGGGGTATCCAAACCTGCTCCTGGAGGGCCACTTGATTCAAAACAGCAGCCTGGAAGTTTCCAGTATGCATGAAGACCTTGATTAGCAGGTTCAGGTGTGGTTAATTGGGGTTGGAGCTGAAGTCTGCAAGACTATAGCCATGTTTCCATTACAGATTTGAACAAAAATAACAGAATTTCCATTAACCGATGTTATGCGACTGAAACATTTTTTTTTTTCTCTAGCGATAAGTCATTACAAAAATCATGGCGACGGATTTGGTAGGTTTGCGAATAACGCAGCCACCGCACTAACCATTATTTTTAATCAAAAGAGACATAGCCTTGTTATCCAAGCATTAATGGCACGGAAAGACTCTTATACTTGGAAACGGCACATATGAGATGTTTCTCCCTCATAACTGGTATTTCTTTGTGGTTTAGAATCCCCATAATTCTATTACGAGTCAAACATACGGCGCCATCTACGTCAGGTTACCTGTAAATGCGCAAAAAAACTTTTCCATTGCAGTTTTGCGAAATATGAATTTTTGAACTGCCTGAAAAACCACCTCATGGGAGCGTAAAAACTTTTTTGCGATATATGGGAGTTTTTGCGAAATTGATGCGTTTCCATTTCGCAATTTCAATTTGCACAATTTGAAGCCGTAATGGAAACGCGGGCTAGAGGCCCTCCAGGAGTCAAGTCACTCTATGCAATTTGCAGATTGTTTCAAAGGAGCTCCGTGGTAATAAACGGAAATAATAGAAGAAATGATGCAAACTTCATCAAATATGACACTAATACTGCTGTAAAGTAGCTCCAAAAAGACAATAGTGCCATTATTCATGTCAGGAGCAGGATTGGACATGTAGATCAAAACCTGCATGACCTTTTTCTTTTTCGGAAAAGACACAAAACATTGGATCCCACTGAAGTTCAGTGTATGGACAAAAACAAAACAAAACAATAAAACAGAAATCTTTTGTGTTTCACAGAAGATAAAGACATACAGGTTGGGAACAACATGACTGTGATTAAAGATTCATGATTGTAGAACTATCCCTTAATAGTTTATAATGTATTAATAGTTATTTTTAGGTCTAGTTTCTCTGTGGTTGCCCCCCAGAACCATGGGAACATGCGATAGATAAGACTGAAAAAGCTGCTCCAGATACAGCTTAAAGGGTGATGTGCATTTGAGTTTGTAAAACAGCTTGCACACCAACCAAACTCTGACTTCAAAATCTCTAGTGTGTGAAATCAGCCTGAGGCTAACTGTCACCTTTATTTCTAGTTGAGTGCCGATCCATGATGTCAGTGGATGTAGAGGTGTGTCTGTGATGTCAGTAGCCCAGGCCTGTCTCTGAAAGCTCAGGGGACCGTCTCTGCCACCGCACCACATGGTCCCACGTCGGCACAACGCCCAATGGACCACAGTGATTCAGCAGATGTGCGCATACCATCTTGCAGATGGTAAAACACACACACACACACAGAGAGAGAGAGGCCAATTGACATGGAGTCTGCTCGTTAGATGGACCTAACGACGCCAGATTATCGCCCCTTCGGACCTGGCACCGCAGACCCAGCTCGATTTTTTCATTCCTAGGGCCTTTTGTAAATAAATAACAACAACAAACAGCAACAAGAGTGCTAACCCCAGCGGGGCTTCTTGTGACATATGGGATGTCCCTGCTTTGGCCGCACGGAGCGACACGGACACAGATGGCGGCTCTCAATATGGCCTCCCTCTCTGTCTCGCTCTGAAAGCCCCCCGTTCGCTGCATATTCAAATTAGCACGCTCGCGCTGACAACTGCTACCCTGCGACTGCGTTTCCAATTGTTGAGTGCTGTCAGAGGCTCAGATGGGTTAAACACAATGGCGAACAATTAGACGAACGGTTCTAAGAGCAGCGTTGCATTAAACACAAGTTGTAACGAGCTTGAAAGGACAGAGGAGAGGTTGACTCGCGTCTCTCCACGGGCTTTGACGGAGTCTCCCGAGGCCAGGGGGGAAAGGCTGGGTTAACTAGTAAAAGCGCTGCGTGTTCGCTGAGACAGGGGCTGTCACTCCCCACATTAAGCTTTAGACGGAGATCTCCAGAGGACCGCAGACATTACAGCACTGAGTATGGTGTTCACACCACTTACACACATGGATGCAGATGGCCTTTAAGTGCATTCAACAGTACAACACACAACAAATACATTACAAACACTTCTATGCACATCATAACTTATTGTTAGCCTCATAGCATAAATGCCTAAGACATATTTCAAATAAACATGACTTAGGCAATTATGCTATGAGGCTAACGTGGTTGGGGTTAAAAAAAAGTGCGATTAACTCTTTCCCTGCCATTGACGGAATTTTCCGACTTTCCGTGTTTCCACTGTTATACAGTAGAGGGCGCTATTACGCGTCTTCTGAAAGAGTACAGAATCTCCTGATCAAAACACAAGTGAAGAAGAAGCAAAAAAAACAAGCGATAAAAGCATTGCTTATAACGTTGGGGTCTATGAAAAAAGAAATGCGATTTCCGAATGCGAAAATAAATGCGAGTTTTTGTGAAACTTACCCACATTAAAGTATTTATAAAAAAAGAATGCATGAAGCTAGAATAGATTTTTTTTTTGTTGTTGTTGTTGTTGTTTCAAAGCATAGGCTTTGTCCTTTATTTTGACAATTTGCATGTTCAGATTCAACGAAATATCTCAGGGCCCACGAATATTTTGTGAAAATTATCCAAAATTCGGGGGCGACTGCCACGTTTTTTAACAAACACTCGCGGGGAAAGAGTTAAATGTTGTTTTGTATTGTTCAAGAGTATCAAATTTGCCTCAGAGTTTCTACAAAAATGATTTAGGAGAAATGAAAACACAAATGACATGCAGTGATAAGTATATAAAGCTATACAATTTGTATACAATAATCTGTTTTTGAGAGAACTTAATGCGAAATATTTCGAGTTCATATTAAAATATTCAAGTTTTGATTCCAGACTTTTTGGAGCAAGAGTATCCCATCAATATCTCGTTTTTTCATTCGTCTCGAGGTTCAGAGATTTACAGTCCACTGTATTTTAATGAGGTGAAGGAGTGTCTCAGTCTCCGATGAGTTTCAGAGTCATCAAGCTCGTAAACAGATGGAGCCAATATCTCGCTTTCTCAAAATCCACTCCAGGTCTCCACCTCCAGTGTATTAAACAATACGGCCGGGTTCTCTCCCTCTGTCTGTCCGCCCTCATCCCTAGGTCTTTCTTGGGGGAGTGCCGGGATTGTGGAGGATAGGGGGTGGGGCGGGGGATCTTGAAAGAAAGAAAGAAAATGGACTTCTGTGTCAGCAACAGCGTCTTTCGTTGCTCTAATCCTCTCGCCCCAAGCCTCACGGTGCAGTCAAGCGCGCTGTTACATGGCAACAATTAGGAGAGCTGAATCTCAGCACCTGGTCCTCCCAATCTACGGCAGCTGATTGTACACACACACACACACACACACAGCCAGGTGGCACCTCTTCAATCACATTAGCTGGCCACTCTAGGGTTAATAAAGACTCGGCCCCCTCCCTGATCTGCCTGCCGCCCAGCCTTTTCACCCCAGGGCAGACACTATGTATTCTTTACAGGCCCAGAAACAATGTTGTTTAAACCCGGTTGAGGAGCCGAAACCTTGCGAGGAGGGCCGGGCCGAATGTTTAAGGGGCCTCTGTGGTTTCTTCAGGTCTATTTATGCCATGTGTACTGTATAACAATGGGGCCTTTACAGGAACAACAAAACCTAAAACACTACATTTTTACATTTTCAGAAGAAAAGGTAAGTGGTGATTGCCGGTAAAAACCCACTGGTGAAATCTGATTAATAATTTCCCCTGAATTTGTTAAATCCATTGCTAATAATTGAGAGTGGTTACTTTGGTGTTGCTACTACTAAAGAGTTACCAAGGTATTCTGAGAGTTCTAGGGCATTACTAATGTTTGCTGGCCGGTTTGCGTAGGGGTTCTGAGTGGCTGCAAGGGTGTTCCGACCGGCCATTCCTCTGAATTTCTAGTAGGTTGCTAGGGTGTTGCTAAGGTGCTCTGACTGGTTGCTAGGCAGTTTCTAAGGCATTCTGAGTGGTCTCTTTTCTGGGCAGTTTTCTAAGCAATTGATAAGAAGTTCTGAGTGGTTTGGCTTTTGCAAGGGCGTTATGGGTTGTTGTTTGGATGATGCTAGGTGGTCGCTAAGGTGTTTCTAGGGCGTTGCTTGGATGTTGATAAGGTGTTCTGACAGGGCGATTCTACAGATTTCTGGATGCTGTTCTGCGTTGTCTCTACGTTATTCTGGGTGGTGTTTAGGGTGTTGCTAGGCAGTTGCTAATGTGTTCTAAATGGTTTCTAGGCCGTTGCTGGGTGGTTGTTAGGGTGATGTGGGTAATTACTGATCCAAATCTCTCTCTGATAATTCTAGGCTATAGCTTGGGACCCTCTTTCGTTGTATATCTATGGGTTTATCTGTTGGTCAAAAGTCATAAAAATAATGAGGTACTATCAATATACCACACTTTGAGAGATACCTTACTAATTTAACTTCCTGTAACACGATATTTACATGGTATTCCAAGGTACTTCAAAGCCTTTTTAGTATGTCAAAAACATTGTAATTCCCAAGTAGAGTACTTAGTGACACGGCTGTTGGACACTATCATTACATAGAAATGTTAAAAGAATAAGCCCACAACCTTTTGTTTGACCTTTTGTTTCCCTTAGTTTTTTGTTTGCTTTCTTTTGTTTCTTGTCAAACAACCTGAAAGAGCAGGTTGAGAGCAGAGAGAACAGTGCTCATTTTAATAACAATACCTGTAGATTTATATGCTAGGGTCGTGATCAACGGCGATTTGTGAACACAAATTACAAGTGCGAATTAAGCAGCCTCGGCTTGAGCTGAATGCTATCGGCGATCAGAACGCCTGTTGCTTTGTGTTGCAGTAAGACGCCACAGAGCCAATGAATGAGTAAACAGACTTACAGAAAGATTAATTGAGCAAACGAACCTCTCCTGAATGCTGATGAATTCAAATGGAAACACAAATTAACGGAAAAAAAACAGGGCTAATCCTTCTATCTGCCAGGCTGATGATATTCTACATTTGTCAAGCGCTGAGGGAACTTTAATGGTTTACACAGGCTGTGCGCTCCATTAGACCCATGATTCATTTCTTCACATGCATTTCTACATCCTCTCTGCTCTCCCCTGCCTTTCAGGTTGACACACACACACACACACACACACTGAAGACGCGCCATTTAACACATCAAAGCTTGGGGACTGAAAGCTGCAAGCTGGAGGACAGACAGATGCAGCGCTGCATCACTTTAATCCTCTTTACCCAGCCACGTGTGGAGAGAGAGACAGAGACTAACAAATTCCACTCAGAGTAAACATGCTAAGGTGCAAGAGGTGAGGAACGCTCTCTCGCACACACACACACAGCGCACACACACACACACGCACACACACACACACAAGCACACACACACGCGTTTCACGAGCCTTTGAACTATGGAAAGAGGCATAATGCACATCCTATTAATGATTAATCAGTTATAGTTCAAAATAAACATTCGCTTTTGGCTTGTCAAGAGAGACCATGCATGATGGATGGAAGGAAGGAAGGAAGGAAGGAAGGAAGGAAGGAAGGAAGGAAGGAAGGAAGGAAGGAAGGAAGGAAGGAAGGAGGAAGGAAGGAAGGAAGGAAGGAAGGAAAGGAAGGAAGGAAGGAAGAAGAAGGAAGGAAGGAAAGAAAAAAGAAAGAAAGAAAGAAAGAAAGAAAAGAAAGAAGAAAGAAAGAAAGAAAGAAAGAAAGAAGAAAGAAAGAAGAAAGAAGAAAGAAAGAAAGAAAGAAAGAAAAGAATGGAGGGAGGAAGGAAGGTAGGGAGGGAGAAGAAAGGAAAGGAGAAGAAAGAAAGAAAGAAAGAAAGAAAGAAAGAAAGAAAGAAAGAAAGAAAGAAAGAAAGAAAGAAAGAAAGAAAGAAAGAAAGAAAGAAGGAGGGAGAAAGGAAGGTAGGAGGAAGGAAAGGAGTGAGGTAGAAAGAAAGAAAAGAAAAGAATGGAAGGAGGGAGGGAGGGAGGAAGGAAGGAGAAGAAGGAAGGAAGGAAGGAACGGAAGGAAACGGAAGAAAAGGAAGAGAAAAGAAAAAAGGGAGGTATGGAGGGAGGAAATACTTCCAAGTAAAAAAATAATAATCATAATAAAAGTAATAATAATAAATAAATAAATAAATAAAATTTGTTAAAAAGTAACAAAAAATATATGATAGATCACAACAGAACTAAAAAAATATTAAAATGTTAAATTAATGTTTATTTAAATAAATTAAAATGCTTAATTGTTAAAAATGTTATTAGATGCAGAGAAAAATATCAATTGAACATTATAGATCATGACAGAACATTATAATAAATAACGTTAAATAAATTGAATTAAAAGAAAGAATAAATAAATAGCAAAAGTTGCTAGATGCAAAAACAACGGATCAAAATTACAGGATATTACAGTGAATAAATGTTACTACATGTACTTACTATAGTAATAACAATGAAGTTTGCATAATTACAAGTAACTACCTAATGACTGTAGTTAATTAATATTACTAATACTTATCTGAGTATGTAACTATGCCACCTTAAAATAAAGTGTAACCAAATAAATGAATTAAATAAATAAATAACAGCAAACCATAGAAACATTACCTCCACCAATGGTGTGAGACTGGGCGGGGTTATCGCTTTCTTGACCATGGGGAAAGTGTTCAGGAAACCTGTATGAAAACAGTCATTATTTTTTACTCCATTTGGGAAAAATACACAGAAAAACGGCGTTTGAATATCAGTCCTGGATGAAGACCTTCAGTGTGACCTCAGATGTGTGATGACCTCAGATGTGTGATGACCTCAGATGTGGGATGACCTCAGATGACCCCCACCTCATCCTCATCCAGAACACGGAGTGTGTGTAGATCTCTGCGATCTCTGTGCTGAAGGTCTCACTAGAAGAAAGACAAGACAATTCCATCAAACCAGGAGAAAAAGCACTCCGGATCTCTGTGATATCACGTAAAAGAACAGCGGCCTGTGAAGAGAAGAGACAGAAGACACTTATTGAATTATACCACAACACTGACCAGCAGCATACACCAGATTAAAACATATTCAATTCTTCAGCACAAAACCATCTTTGCTAATGCATGTTCAAATATGATCACTGACAAAATCTGAGCATCCTTGACATAATAACATTTAAAAAACAAGGATTAAATTTGTTAACATTAGTTAAAGCATTAGGTATCATGAACTAGTAATGAAGACCAATTTTTTGTCAAATACAAAATACTAGATGACAAACTAGATTTAATATAGGTCAATGCTAATCAATAAACATTTTCAAAAAATTGTCTCTTATGCTCACTAATGCTGCATTTATTTAATCAAAAATACAGCTAAATGAATAATACTGTTATTAAAAAAATGTAATTTAAAATAATGTGAATATATTTTAAAGTGTAATTTATTCCTTTGATCAAAGCTGTATTTTCAGCATCATTACTCCAGTCTTCAGTGTCACATGATCCTTCAGAAATCACTATAATATGATGATTTGCTGCTCAAGAAACATTTATTATTATTATCAATGTGCTGCTTTTACTGTGGATTTATTGATGAATAAAAAGTTCACAAGAACAGCATTCATTTGAAATAGGATTTCACTTTTGATCAATTTAATGCATTCTTGCTTGAATAAAATAAAATAATTTATTTATTTTAATTATTTGAAGAAAAAAACCTCTACTGACCTCAACCCTTTGAATATCATATTAGTGTATATTATTATTAATTTTCATGTTTGCGCACATCAACAAATGTTAATTAATACAACTTGAAATGTTAGAAAAACGTACGTGTATGAACTAACGTCAACCAAAATGAATAAATTCTGCTAGTAACCACAAATCTGAAGAAACACAAAGCATTTGCAAAGCATCCATCTGAATATAACTCTCACAGGCTTTTGTGCTGATTAAAAATTACTGGAGTACGAGCATCTCCTTCAGTGAACCAGGAACGGCCAACAGCGAATCCATTTCACATGCCTGTGATTTCATTTCCAACAGAGAGAGAGAGAGAGAGAGAGAGAGAGAGAGAGAGAGAGAGAGAGAGAGAGGAGAGAGAGAGAGAGAGAGAGAGAGAGAGAGAGAGAGAGAGAGAGAGAGAGAGAGAGAGAGAGAGAGAGAGAGAGAGAGAGAGAGAGAGAGAGAGAGAGCGCATCCCAGAGGAATAACAGCGCTCCACTGGCAATGACAAGTTTGACAGCTTCAGCCACAGAGACAAAGACAGGACAAAAGTGAATAATGAGTTGTTCACATGAGGGGATTCCTGTGGCTGAAGGTGCCAGCGAGTCAGAGCCACACACACACACAACCACACACACAGGTTCCTCCTCCAGCGAGTCAAAGCCACACACACACACACACACACACACACAGGTTCCTCCTCCAGCGAGTCAAAGCCACACACACACACACACACACACACACACACAGGTTTCTCCTCCAGCACCTGATGGTTTCTCCTCCAGCTGCCTTCTTCACCAACATGTCCTCACACGCCATTCCAACATGCTCTCCGACACACAGCCATGCTGTTCCTGACAGCAAACACACACATCCAGACAATCTCTGAACTCCAGCATGAGGGAATAACTCAATCAGCAACACTACTTAACTTATCGTAGTGGTGTGATAGTAGCTCAGCTGTTTTAAACGTGGAAACTGGAGCTTTCCAGGAATAAATGAGTTGTGTAGTGTGACAAGAGGCTGTTTTTATGCTGCATAAACATAATGCAACCTGAAGCAACAGTCAAACTTCTGTCACATGTAGTCCTGGGAGGGCCAATTCATTTAAGCGATTATGGTGCTTAATGAACTGATTCAAAGAAACGATTCAATGATTTATTTGTGTCTCTGCACAGCATTTTACATGTGCGTTTTATCAAGAATTATGGGTTCAATTGAGACAATTGTGTTTTTATTGTTACCTAAAACTATTAAAAAATAATAGTTATTTTTATAACTAATTATTGAAATGTAGTTAAATAAAATAAAATATAATATTAATGAAAACCTATGACTTAAGTCCCTCTGTGGTGAAAATCAAGGTTTTAATGTTGTTTATATGTCTATGCGGTGTTTTTAATATGCTTTACCATGTACAAATTCATAAATCAACAGCATTGCTGAATATTTCTCCTTAAAACTGCAGTGAATCAAAGACAGTCTCAAAAACACGGTTTGAAAACGCTGGTGTCTCTGATGTCACAAACTACCTTGTAACCAATCAGATCAACGTGTGATCGTCAACGAGTGGATCTCTGAGTGAGTGAGTGAGTGGAGGCGGGGCTCATTTGCATATTCATACAACCTCGTATACTAAATGAGGCAAGGGTGTAGAGTTACATTCAAGCTATTTTAAGGCATGAAGAAATTTATTTTCAAGGACAAACATCAAAAATGAGTTTTAAGGGATACAATTATTTACTACAGGGGGACTTTAGAAAAATTAGAAATGCCTTGGCAAATAACTGAAAATAAATAAAAGCTGAATAGAAATAAAAAAGGCTGATATAAATGACAAAACCACATATCAAAATTACTCAAACTAAAATATAAAATAAAAGCTAATTCAAAATATACATAAATACTATAATAGTATATTAATATTACAAATAACACACTGCCTACTCAAGTTTTATATGCAACTATAAGCTGATTTGCAGGTCAATTCCTCCAGGTCAAAAGTGTAACACTGTAGCGCCACCAAAACATTGTTCTGTTTGTCTAATCTTCAACCTGCATCACGGCATACAATTATTTCAAACAACAGTGTGTGTTTTGGTCTGTTGGTCCGACCAAAGGAAGACAGGGGAATATGATTGAAAACAATCATAATTTTGCCTGTCTAGAAATTACACGTTTTAAAAAAATGCATTGCTTTAATATAGTTAGCTGCTTTTGTTAGTAGCAAACTACATTTTCAAACGCAACTACAAAGCTTCCCACAGGATAAAAGCTCCGTAAAGCAGCAAACTCGGGAAGAAATGCCGGCTGTTGTCCAGGGAGAAATCAGTGCTAATTTGAAAATTGGCCCCGGTTCAGACGGACTGACACGTATCTCGGCTCATCCGTCCGTCCTCATGGACTGCGTGTTACTTCATACAGGGGATTTTCCACTTAGCCGAGTGGATTTCGCATCATTTCTTGACAGTTTGCTTTGTTTGTGTGAGGTGAGCGGACGTGCGTCTACGAGAGACACTAATCTCCGTCTCATCAGAGCGACGGGTGCGAGGCATTTATGGCAGATGTCCATTAGCAGCCGATCAGCAGGGTCTGTCTCCACAGGGGCCGTGACAGGTCTGAGTGTGTGTGTGTGTGTGTGTGTGTGATGAGAGAGAGAGAGAGTGTATTACGGATCTGGCTCTGTGCTGGTCCTGTGGAGTTCTCCCTGGTCTCGGACACAAGCTGCCGTCCCGTTCCCCCCGTCCCCTCCCCCCGCCTTGGAGATCAGGAACCCACTTATCCAGCCACGCCATTGTCTAGTGTGTCCACACACATCTGTTATGCTTGGGCAACACCAACGCTGACAGACAGTCCATTGTTCGTGAGGCCGGTAGGAGGACGCAGTCACAGTTTGGGGTAATTGCCGCTCCTAATTAGTTTAAGACACACACACACGAAATTGCTTTTTAATTAAAAGCCATCCAGCCTCTAATGAGCAATCAGTATCAACCAATAAAAAGAGAAAACACATGCACAATTAAAGTGGGATGAAGCGTAGTGTAGAACGCTCATGCTAAAGTAACTGCCAGGCATTCCGGTCGGTTGCCAGGGTGTTGCTATGCAAGTGTTCTGTTTTTAGTGTGTTGCTATGGTTTTCTGGGTGGCTCTTAGGGCGTTGCAAAGGCTTTCTCTAAAAAGTCTCCAAAAGGAATAGTTCACCCAAACAATTTTAATTCTGTAATCATTTACTCACCCTCATGTTGTTCCAAACCTGTATGAGTTGACCAGGCAGTTTACGGTAGCAATTGACTTCCATAGTATTTTTATTCCTTACTATGGAAGTAAATGGCTGTATGGTTACCAATACTCTTCAACAGAATAAAGAAACTCATACAGGTCAACAACTTGAGGGTGAGTAAAACTTTCATTTTTGGGTGAACTTACATCTTTTAAAGAGCAGATTTAAATGCATAATTTTTTAAAACATCTCAAAAGCATTTATTGGATGTGACTTTTTAGAATGATTTCTAAAGGATCATGTGACACTGAGTAATGATACTGAAAATTCAGCTTTAATCACAAGAATAAATTACATTTTACAATATTTTCAAATAGAAAATAGCTATTGTAATATCATTTCACAATATTACTGTTTTTAGTATTTTTGGTCAAATAAATGCAGCCTTGGAAAGCAAAATAGACTATTTTCAAAAATCTTACAGACCACAACATTTTAAACAATAGTGTATGTAAAGAAAGGAGAAAGAAAGAGCAAGGCTGGTCTTGCTTAATCCCAGAATGCCAATATGTCCCATGTTGCCATGGATTCTGTAACCTGATAATGTGAACAGACTGTACTGTCACTGTGGGAATATGGGCGGCTTTCACCTCATCTCACAACTCAGGTCCTCTCTGAACTCCCTCTGGGCCGCTGGCTGACACAGACCTGCTAATGATGACGGGAACCGGAACCTGTAGATCATAGAGAGAGAGAGAGAGAGAGAAAATCACAACTCCATCTCAACACAAAATCTTAACAAGCTACTCATTATTTAATGATAAGCTATGCTACTTTCAAAAAGAGCTACATTAGATGTAAGGGAACAATATATTTTTAAATGTATCAGATGATGCCATTTATATTTTTTACAATTAAACGAAAAAACAATCATCCAAATGACACAACTGCTCAAGGACAGTCATGTTGTGTATTGTACACAATATGGCAAAACAGCCAGATCCAATGTGATTAGTTGGCTTTACACAATTCCCAGAAGTCTAGGCTTTACAGTACATCAGTCTGCCGGTAAAGTCACGTTGACAAGGTAGCGGCCGGACTTCTTAGGCAGAACTAGGCACTAGATTTGCACAGGTCATTTGAAACATATTAAAAAAAGTTTAGTTTGAACTGAGGTTGTAAAGATGGCCTATGCGTAACTATGAGCTCTTTTCCAGTGGTCAACCTCATCAGAAAGCTCTCTAGACCAGGCACATGTTAAGAGGGTCACTACATGCATTGCTGCACGGATTCAGTGTGTGAATTGTAGTGAAACTGCAGTTTTAATAGTGTGCTGTTAAACTTTCATTGGAGCATTCTCTGCATGGTATTCTGACCATTTTTTAAGATTTAGGAGTGAAGATTGAAGCCTTCGGTGTGCAAGACATTTTGTGCATATACACCTGGCAGCTGTTCACAGAATCAGCAACGCACTTATCCAGAGTCGACCAGCAGAAATAAGTCTTCACCAGTACAGTTGTATTGGGAATGCCTGGATGACCATCGCTCATCCAGGAGGGAATTCGTAGGATTAACTCGTTTTACTATAGTTCCCGTTCTGTAACTCCCTTCAAAAAAAGAACTAAACCCTCAATGGCAAATCCTTGAAAATTATATAATTCTTTGGCTGCTTGTCCATTCTGATTTGCTGGATCTCTGAGGCCTGTTTGAAAATGCCACAGACACACTTTCCAGTACCTTTGATTATGTATTAGACTATTTATTTATGATATAATGCTATGCGAGTAAATAAAAATATATTTTGAGCATTTAATTGAGAAACTTAGTTTCATATTGCATAATAAATATCTTATACAGTGTTCCCAATTGTCCCCAAATGGGTAATTAAATTGTTTTAGCTGATGATATTGATTGAAAACTTTGTTAATCCCGATAGGGAAACTGGTTTGCCACCAACCATACAACCATCAAACACAATACACAACTAACAGACAAATAAATAAGTCTGCATTAGGAGACTAATAAACCCTGATTAGGAGACACAATTTGAGAAAAAGATTCAATTTCATAGTTAAAAAATATACAAAATAAACACTATAAAAGATAAACACTATAAAAGACAAGAATAATTTTCAAAA